>OX345636.1:29204465-29804465 GCA_947044365.1 Petrosia ficiformis
GTTTTATTTAGTGTTACATCTCCGTTAATTTTTTAATGGCGTTATGAAAATTTCTGAACACTCCACTACTATGAGGTGCCGTTTGTGTCAAAACTAAAAATCCTAGGAATTTAACAAATTCTTAGGTGGTTTAGCAAATTCTCAAGGAGTTTAACAATTTACCAGGGAATTTAGCAAATTCTCAGGGAGTTTAACAATTTACCAGGGAATTTAGCAAATTCTCAAGGAATTTAACAATTTACCAGGGAATTTAAAACCAAGTGCGCACGCTCCAATTATAAAACCACGCCTTTCTTGTTCATCATGGCTAAAAGAACGCATTCAAAGCAGCCCAATTTAGCAGAACTTCAGCGAATAGTTACAGGAGCTGTGTCTTCAGCATTGTCTGAGCTTGGTTCCAGTAGTTCTTCCAGAGCTGGAGTAATCGAGGATGAATCAGATGCCGAAAGCGATACAGAAGATTTTGTTGTCACCACCCCCATTAAAAGAGCAAAGAAAACCAGGTTAATTAGTGTTTTTCCATAGATACTGAGTTGAGCAGGGTACCCAGTGTAGTGATAATTTCCCCTGGAAAATAAATATTCATGAAATTGAAAAGTTTACTTTTCACCAGTGTATCATGCATACTATAGTAACAATCAATCAAATTGAACCAATGAACAATGTTGTAAATTCATCTGGTCAAATTATAACATAAAGAACTGATAGAGCAAGTGATTACTCAGACGAGTGGAAGAAAGTGTTTTACTACCATTTCCTTTTTTTTTTTTTAGACACATTCCATTACCTTCTGCATTTAGTAGCAGTAAATCAACAGTAAACTGTAAAAAAAATGTTGGAAAACATTTCATCTATGATCGGGATATTATTTGCTTGCCAAAGTCATATGGCAATGCATCATCAAAGGTTCTCAAAGTTCCCAGGGGTAAAGAAATCAGAGAGTATTTAGCTGCAAATGGTCTGATTGGCAAAATACGTTTGCGGTCAAACATGACTGAAAAGGAAATCATGGAAGAAATTCGATCAGTATTTTCTGAACCAATGAATCAAGACAGTAAATTCCAATTTCTTATTTTACAAACATCTGGGGGTGGATCAAAGACTCTAACATCTCCTCCAATATCATCTTCGTTTAGATGGACTGCTCGGGCAGTTGCTGGAAATTTAAAAACTCCAATTTATATTATAGCAATTGATGATCTAAAGGTAATCTACATGTAGATAGTTAAGAGATTTTTTGATATCTTAACATTTTGCAGTTGAGTGATGAAAAGGATATGGAAACCAGAGAAGATAGTTCTAGTGAAGAAAATGTCAACCAAAAGGCGAAAACTTCATCTGTGCAGCTTACAAAAAAGGAAGACTGTTTTATGCTGATGAATAAGGCAGAAAACATACCAGAAAGACTTTCATTTGCTACTCCAGGACCATCAACTTCTTGTTACAAGTGTGTGCTATATATACAGTACATGTATTGTCATGCTTATGTATTAACATTTTATTTTCCCTTGTATATAGTACTTACATCAGTCTGATAAGTGACACAGAAGATGAAGACGATAAAAGTATTACTCCACCACCTTTGTCACCTCTAACACCTATTGAAAGGTAATTGTGCATTATTGAGGATATTCTTTTTTGATGGATAATTGAAGTTCATTACAAAATTACAGTGGTGATGGTATCCCTGAGTTACTGCTTCAAAATCATAAAGCTCTAGTTGTACAGAATGACAGCACATTACGATTAGTGATTCGTAGAAGGCATGTTTGGGAAGATGCTCTACATTATTTTAAACAGGATAGCAATTTGAACAGCAAACTCAAGGTTACCTTTGTTGGTGAACCAGCAGTGGATGAAGGTTTGTATCATATTGACCTGTACAACGTAGTATCAAACTTATGTGTGTATTTTAGGAGGTCCACTAAGGGAGTTTCTCCATCTCTTGATGGACTCTATTTCAAAAAACAACTTACTGTGTGGTGAAGAGAGCAGACGTTCACTGTGTCACAATGTTCCTGCACTTATGAAAAACAGTTTTTTTCATATTGGTGCTATGATATCTGTTTCATTGATACATGGCGGACCATCTCCAGCCTTCTTTACTGATGCTATTGCCGATTATATTCTTTATGACACCATCAAACCTCATATTAATTCTGTTATTGTTCCTGAAGTTCAAGAAAAATTGAGAAAGGTAAGTAATTCAAAATAGTGCTATTTGTCAGTAATGTTCACAAAAATGTGCTCATGTGTTGCTTGCTACCTTTATTCATTGAGATTAATGGTTTATTTGCTGACTTTAGTTATTTTACTGTCGTTAAAGAATGCAAAGACAATTGAGCAGTTCAGGTCTTTGTTATCCTCTGAAGAGTATGATTTTCGCTATAATTGTGGAGTGTTGCAACCAGTTGAAACATTGTCAACTAGTGATATGGAAAGTGTAATGTCAGCCATTACGATACATTTCTCAATATCTTCGTATAAAGCCGAGTTAGATCAGCTAGTCAGTGGATTAAGAACTCTAGAGGTATATACCATGCATTTTTACTGACTCTACTTATTACATGTACATGGTGCCAATTTGTAAATCTACAAATCTTTAAACATAACTCTATGGCATTGGTTACAACTTTTATAGTGACAAACCATGTGGTTCACAGGTCCTTCATCTGTTAAGAAGTTATTCAACAACCATGAGGAAGCTGTTTGTACATTCAGAAGCTGAAGCTTGTATTCTAACACCTGATGAAATGTGTGACTTATTTGATCCAGTATTGTCACCAGAGGGAAGTAATAACAGAGAAATTGAAGAAAGAGTGGTAATGTTTTGGATGCAGTTCGTTGAGTTGATTGAAGGTAAGGCAATTTTTGAAGGAGTATTGATTTTCTTATTTCATTGTTTTTTTTTTCAGTCCAATCAGGTGAATTAGAATTGACTGATCAACAGGGCAATACAGATCACTTCAAAATTACCTACAACGACATTTTAGCCTTTGCTACTGGAGCTACAACAAAACCACCTGTTGGATTTTCACCTAAAACTAGTATTCGATTTGTTGATGACACTTTCCCAAAGGAAACACATGTAGCAATGAGTTATATCTGCCAGTTCAGCACATAGCAAGAGAAAGTTTCATATATGCAATGACATTTGGTATTTTGAATACAGTTGGTGTTGGTCAGATATAAGTTGTCATTGGTGAACACCACTTATTCAACTTGGTTACTGGGATTTGAGTTGTTTATTTATACACTTGTATTATAATCATTATTTGAAGTTTTTCTTTTGTATTTTAACAAACATTCATCATCTTCATTGTTTACAAATTGTCATAAAAAGATATTAAACAGTCAAACACATTCGGTACATGTATTCACTATGTGACTTCCAACTATATTGCTTACATTTCTGTAAATATCTACTCCAAATTCATGCGAAACTTCCAAAGGGTTAACAACAGATAAGTCTCTAAGTAGGCGATTGCATGGACAACAGGTACTTCAACATGGTCAGATGGTTGGTAGTTAGTGGTATTGTTGCCAGATGTCATCAACTGGGCAGGAGGCTGTGGCATCATTCCTTGCTCTATGCACCCTCTAATGAACAATTGGTTAGGGGTCAAGTTGCCTGCTGTCGAAATAGCATGATTGTTCCAAGATTCAGTGAATCTAGTAAGTGCTGCATTAATTCTTGGAATAAAAGTATAATGTAAGCAGAACACATCAACATCATTAAGGCAATTAAGTATTCCTTCTTCCTCCATTGCACGAAATGTATCTGCAAATAATATGTTAACACACCTATGTACATCTCGCCATAGGCGTTCAATGGCGTTCATTATGTGTCGATGAGCCTGTAATTACAGCTGCTTCACTGGCATGTTGTTCTATCATGTATCTCCATACATCATAGTTCTCCCCACCTAGATCAGTCCGTACACGATTAGGAAGGCCATGCACCTCAGCTGCTTCAGTGAAAACAGACAAAACAGTAGCAGCACGATTGTTATGTGAGCATTTCAAATAGACAATAGTATGTGAGTATCCGTCTATTCCCCCATGAGTAATAAGTTTCCATCGTATTAACTTATGATGGCCATCAATGTGCCATACTGTGTTTGGGCCCTCAGCATAGTATGTTCTCCTTCGAATGGTCACACTTCTTCTTAGTTGAGTGTTGATAGGGTCAACACGGTTGATTGATGCTCGTATTCGAGCTCTTGGAATAATCAAATTCTGTCGAGTTAAATGTCCAATGATCATCCTCTCTCCATCATTAGGATGGTCTCTTTTAATTTCCATAATGATTCGATCTAGGTCGTTGTCAGTTATATTAGAGTAACGCAATTCAGTAGCAATTCCCTCCTCTTCTAATCGCCTATACAGAGTTGAACGACTGACCTCTAATATGGTAGCAATGTGTGACCATGAAAAACGAAAGCCACGAAGGTACTCAACATCTTCAATATCCACCTGAATAATTGGTTGTCCTAAAGATCTACAGAATGAATTGAAGTCATGGAAATGGTGCATGTCAAATAATATTTAACTAGAACTAGAACTGTACAACAAAAAAAAAGAAATAGCACTCCTTTACTCAATGAACTAAAATCACCCCATCATACCTTTGATCAGCCATTTTATTGGGCGAGGCCTATTATTATTATTATTATTATTTTAATTAATTACTTGTTAAATTTCTGCGAGGCCTATTATTATTATTATTATTATTTTAATTAATTACTTGTTAAATTTCTGTTACGTAATCCCCTGAAATTTGTTAAATTCCTCAAGAATTTGTTAAATTATTTAAGACTTGGTTAAATTCATTTGGAAATTGTTAAACTCCCTGAGAATTTGCTAAATTCCTTGAGAATTTGCTAAACTACCTGAGAATTTACTAAATTCCCTGGGAAATTGTTAAACTCCCTGAGAATTTGCTAAACCACCTAAGAATTTGTTAAATTCCTAGAATAAAAAATCCAAGTGCTTTAAAAATTGTAGTTTTGACACAAACGGCACCTCATACACTACATGGATCTGGACTGAAACTGCTGGTAGAGATAGCCAAGGTATTTGTCCACATGAAACCACAATAATCACGAATTTGCCACTTGGCGTGTTTTTTGCATTAATGAGCCAATACTGAAATATTAATTTTAAAAAGATAGCTACCTTTTCACAGAGTGCATACATACATATATATATATATATATATATATATTAGGGCTAGGCGATAGTGAAATTTTTAACTATCACGATAGTTAGCATTCACTAAAAAACTAAAAATTACAATCAAAATTTCAAAACTAATTTCAAAAACTTTATAATTCAAACTCTAAAAATTACAAACTCTAATTAGACCTATATGCTTTCATGATTAGAATACGTTTCTCGAATGAAGTATTTGGACATGCAGCAAACGGTGCCCCGTGTGAAAAATGCACCAATTCAAAGGATGACGGGGGTCTATCACTAGATGTCAACAGTTGTCTGTGCAAATACTAGACTTTTTTTGTGTAAAAATGGACTAGTGTAGGTAGCATTCATTTGCTGTGATATGTACACTGCCCGTTTTTCCCAAACCTACATAAATGTCCATTAATACCTGTATTACAAAGAAAACAATAATTTTTATTACTTGATTGGAAAACTAGTTTAGCTTCTATTAAAATTTGTTACACAGATGTCGTCTTATTCTTCTCACAGTTCAAAATAAACACTTGGAATATTGGAGTGTCCAGAATGAAATCTATACAGGAATGTAGAAAATCTTTACTAGCTTTCGCCATTCATTTGTTGTGATGTATCATCTCTATAATATTCTTTAAACTATTTTATTATTTATTTGTTAATAAACAGGAATGAAATTATTAATACAATCAACTTACAATTGCGAGTTAGTCACCCATCGTCTCTGAAGTATTCACCTTCCCTTCAGAACAAAGAAATGCTACAGCATTGCTGGTATCTATGTTGCCATTAACGTTACTGGGAATGTGGCAAGCACTTACCATCCTTTTCGTATACTGTCTTTGAATTTGAAATTCCAAAGTGTTTGTTTCTCCATGTTTGGAGAGGATTATAAACCTAGTTTGGCTGTTGTAGTTGTACAAAATTAGAAATTTGGAAATCTGGCCTTTGAACATGTTAGATTATTAATATTACTATGCACAAAACGCGGATGGTGTAATAATTTATAAGCTTTATTAGCTCTGTATTGTTATGGCTGTAAATTCTATAAATAAATGAAATCTATTTGAAGTTTTGATTAAAAAAACACAACATTATCATGGATTCCTCTCAATTCCTTCGTGATTTTTACCGTTTTTGTTGTTGCTCGAGATTTGGCTTTTGTATCTACACAGTTGTATGCATGCCCCAATGAAGTGATTCTACAGAAGCTAGATGTCTCCTCCAGCTACAGTGTAAGTTATAGCTAGCTATTCCCAGCAGGTTAAGTCAGGACAAGTGTTCACTTTCTAGAAAGTTGGGCGTCGACCGTCTCTTTCATCGAGTCTGTCTTCTCACAGTCTTTCATGGAAGTAACATGGTAGTTTAAACTTGGTAGGTACTTAGTTATAAGCCAGATACAGATGTATGGAAGGTTTGAAATAGTTCTAAGATAGTTTAAGGGTTGTTTGAAGTCGCTAAAAGTTACACGCATATATATATATGCGCGCCGTGTTTAATTAAAGGGAAAGCTGCGCATATATATATGTGCATCGCACTCAAAGGGTTAAGATAACTATAATATTATTGAACTATCATTACTTAATTAATATTTGTAATGCTATAAAAGCAGTAGACTACCATTATTATTGCTACAGGTTTACTATGGCTAATAATATTAAGTGAGTAATGTGTTTAGGATTTACTCTGTATATATCACTACATTCATTCTTCTGTAGAACCCCACTGAGAAAAATTATTATCATCATGTTTTATATAATTTATAGTAGTAACTGTTTTTATTTGCTTGGCAATTCTGTTTTGAATGTCATATAATAAGTGCAACTCTTTTTTTTTTCTTCATCTTCAAAGTATGGATACTGTAACACAGTCTCCTCCACCACCACCACCACCTCCAGCTGCAGAAAATGAGAAAAGAGGGAGAAGAGGACGAGGAAGGGGAGATAGGGGAGGGCGAGAAGGAAGTGGAGGAGGACGTGGAGGAAGAAGAGGAGGACGGGGAAGAGGACGAGGAAACAACGAAATGTAACGCGGACGCTAACGGGAAATTCCATAGCAACGCATAGCAACAAATTTTATTTCAACAAAGAAAAGGTTCTTACTCAAGCTATGAACTCAACTAGGGTACTTCTAACTGCTGGAGGTCAAGATGGTAAATGTCTAATCATGCCACCCTACCTGTGTGAAGAGTGAGTAACATTATCAATGTTTATGATCATTAAAAAATAAATAACATTTTATAATGTTTTATAATTATTAGATTTTGATGTTCAGTGATGATGTAGAAGGTCTCAGTGATGTTGATAACTTGTGATGAGGAGCTTGAACCTGTTGAAAATACATGTATTAATATTTTTTTATAACTTTAACAGATATAAACAAAAGAAAACAACTCAAACAACTAAAACCAACTGAGTTAACATAACTGTACACGCATACAAGATAAAACTGTTACAGTTAATAACATCCTAGTTTTATATCAAGTACAACCAAGAAGGTAAACAATAAATTTTATCTATAATAATCATACTCACCATTTACGAGATTTCCTCCATCAATTTGGGCCTTGGATTGCAGAACAAGATAGATAAGATAGATAGATAAAACTTTATTTCAACAGGGTAAATAACAAGACACTCTAAACTAAAGGTGAAGTTTACCATTCCAAATGAATGACAAAATTGGCTATTAACAGTAAAAAAACAGGCATTTACAAACCTCCAAAAGCTTGTCTCTCTTACATGCTTGCGTAAACGGATAAGGTAAGCGAGGGGGTTTCCGGACGAACTTCCTGTTTCTGGTATAATTCTCTTGCCACCTTCGGATAATCACAGCGGCAATAAAAACTACACAGTATGTTACCTAAGGTATTCAGCTTTCCATACAAAAAATATGGAGGAGAATGATCCAGCAATTGTTGGAGAATCTCGCATAGTTCAGTCATAGGTACAAAATATGAGTGGGGGTGGTTTCCGGACACGTGTGATAAAGTGCTCCTGGATGAAAGTGGAACTTGCTATGATTAACTGGAATCAGGATTGTGAGTTTATTTGACTAATATAAAATGATTTGCTGAGATATTTGGATTTAAATGAATTGGTGATAAAGTAAAATCACAAAGTAAACAGAATAGTGATGTAAAAAAGATAACTTTATAATGGTTGTTTATGCACGGCTATAAATATAAACTGATGATATGAGTATATATCTAGCAATAATTACATGTAAATTTCTTTCGTAAAGTTGGTTTTCTTTTAAACCCAGCACACCAATAATGGTACCAGCGTCCACATTTCTCATTATCACAGCCTATCCAGGCCTCTGGATAATCATCCTCATCGTAGTTGGCCCCACATTCCTGACATATATCTTCATTCACTATTGCTATTTCATCTACTACTACTGTTTCACTGTCTGTTTCATTGGCTACAGTATATTATAAAAGAAGTTTCTACGTATAATTATATACATTAAATAACATTTGTAACATACCATTCTCATCAGAGGAGAGGGTTGTTTTTTCCCTTTCTTTGCAGGTTTCCTCTGTGCTTCTTTGCTGGCAATCTTTTCTTCCACGAGGAGTTGGAATTCATCAGATGTGATGGCCTCCCCTTCCACTCTGATCTTCAAGTTATTCCTCTCTCCCACTTGAGGACCATCTTTCCTGACTTCCAAAATCCCAGCAAAGTAAGAAACAATTCTACTCTTGACAATAGGAGTTGCAGCCATTTCATGTCCACATTTGGAGCATGCAAAGGTTGTCTTCTCTGCTGTCATTGCTGCTGAAGGATGTAACTTCTTCAAAACATGCTCCCTTGAGTATGGAACAAGACCTGCTCCTCTAAATCCAGCCCTGCAGTGGCTTGGCTTCAAAGAGGAATCCCACAGTTTGCTAAGTAAACTTGGGAAAACTTCCGTACTGACCTTTTGCCCCTTTGTTTCAAGCTTATATTGCTTGAGAATCTTCTTCCATTCCTTCTTGATTGGTGCAAAGACGGCTATGTCAAATGGCTGAAGGAGGTGAGTGGCGTTTGGAGGAAGACACAGAATCACAATGTTGTTGTCACGGGCTCTTCTGATTAGCTCCAAACTTATGTGGGAGTGATGGCCATCCTGGATGAGAAAAACTGGTGCTGTTTTAGTAAGGTGAGCTACTGCTGGAAGAAACAGTTTTGTAAACCAGGAAAGGTAGTTAGGAGCATCCATCCATCCTGAATCTGTTACCCCATACAAAGTTCCTGCAGGACCACCCTCTATCCACCTTTTGTATATATATTCTTCCCTTTGTACAGGATAAAAGGAGGAAGCCTCTCTCCTGATGCACAACCCCCACAGAGTACTGTGATGTATTGATGTCCAGAGTCGCCCCCTATTTCATGAACTGTCCTGCTTCCTCTTTGAGCAAGCAACTTGATGGCAGCAGGTGAGGTACAAAAGGCTGTCTCATCACAGTTCCAAAGGCGAGATGCAACAGAAGGGTTGTGTGGATCAAGACCAGCACTTGAGAACACCTCATCCAATTTGTCAAACCAAGCATTAATGATATCACCATTACCTGCTTGGGCCCTCTTTTTTGAAAGGTGTTGTGGCTTTCTCTCACTGAGACGTGGCCAGCGTTTCAGAAACCTCTGCCACCAATCACGTCCAGGTACACTTCCAGTAAAAGGATTAGGTATATCATTTTCTTTGAGATAATCATAAATTACCACCTCCACCAAATCTTTTGTAAGGCCATACCCCATGTCTGCTAGTGTGGTGCATGTAAGAGCTATCTCTCTCTCTATATCTGGTGTGAGGACTGTTGGACCTCCTGCACCGACTTTCTTGGAATTTCTCTGTAGGTGATCATGGAGAGTGCTTTTAGGAATTCCATATTTTTGTGCTACAGCGCGCATACTCTGTCCTCTCCCTTCCTGAACCTCAGCAATAGCATTTGTGAGATTCTCTAGGCTAAAGCTTCTTGTAGCCATTATTATTATTTTCCCGGGTATTATTTTGAATTTTAGTATAATAATACACATGCGCATAACGTCATATAATGCTATTTATTTTATGTAAAATTAAATTAATGATTTATTGTTATTTTCTATTATTATTTCCAGCCAAAAATTGTAGAGATTAGAAGCTGTACTAGCCGTTCAGAAACCAATACAAAAGTTTCCCATGTAAAAATATGTATGCAGAGTAACATAATCGCCTGGTTCATCGCCTAAAGCCGAGTTCTATGCAGTAAAAGGCAAACTCGGAAAAGCGCTAAGGTGGAGCTAGTGTAAGCAGTTAACAGTACTCGGCAAAGCTTCATCTCTCGAGCAGGACAAGTAGAAGTAGTAGAAATGTCCGGAAACCCCGCACTGTCCGGAAACACCCCCGCTTACCTTAGTTTACGGAAAAACGTGAAAATTTTATAAATGGCTTTTCTAGCATTTTTAATTACGATAATACATTAGAATTTTAATGATATTCTGGAAATACTTCTGAGTTGAAAGGTGAATTAAAGTTTCATTTCTTATTCATGTTAACCTACAAATTCATACCTCTTGATCTTTTTATACTAATATTGTACTGACTTCAATTTTCAGTTTTATTACTGAATTATGTTGTATACGTAACATTAAAATTAAATAAATAAATATTATATATATAGCTAATTATAATTAAAAATTTAAAATAGTTTCACTTCTTTTGCTCCTTTTCTGTTTCTATAATTCAAAAGAAACAATACTCACATAAATCATTATGATTGTCAATAATAAAGCACTTACTTGGCATATCCAATTTCTCTAATTCCTCTCTGGATAGCCCAAACTCATCACAGTTAAACTATAATTAAAAAAAAAAACATTTCAACATTGGCACAATAAAATTTCTTATAGCACTTACTGGGTCTTTATCCATTTCAAAATTTCTGCAAAAAAAGCTACAAATTCCTATTTATACTCAGTGCAGATGTGATGTAACTTGACGTAACACATTCCTAAATATATAAACTACACCTGCATTAAAAGGGTGGAGCTATTTCATTTAGAAAAGGTGGGGCTGACTAGTGACAGATTAAAGGTCAGTCTACATAATAATTTATAAATAAATAATACAACTACATAATATTATTACAAAGTAAAATAAGAATAATAATAACAATAACAAAAGGTAGTAAATAAGCATGCTATTTATAATATAACATAAAAAAAGGAGTTAGTTATTACTGTAATTACTAGTTTTAGCTTTTCGGGAGCTCTTCATATTCTTTTACTAAAAAATAAAGAATAATAAAAAACATTTTTAACATTGGAATAGTATGTAGGGATATCAAAACAACACAGGAACAAGATTGGGATGGTAACTTAGCAATACATTTCAAAATCATTTTATAAATTTCATTCTCAATATCTAACATTTATTATTAAATTATAGTACTTTATGCTTATGTACAAGTCATTTTCACTGAATTTCGATCACTATATAAAATTGTTAATATTGACTACCAATATTTATTTTAAGTTATACTATAACTAACTTACACTCACAAAAAATACTGGAAACAAGAATAATAAAAAACATTTTCAATAAAAATGATAGAAGATGTAGGGATGTCAAAACCCAAAAAGGATGCGAACAAGGTTAGGTGGGACCGAAAATTAAACAAACCACTTCCATATAAGCCTACATAAGTACTTAAAAGCAAAATAAAAATAGTTGTACTTATGTACGCTTATATGGAAGTGGTTTGTTTAATTTTCGGTCCCACCTAACCTTGTTCGCATCCTTTTTGGGTTTTGACATCCCTACATCTTGTATCATTTTTATTGAAAATGTTTTTTATTATTCTTGTTAGAGATTAGAGTCAATGATTACAATCCTCTAATAATAATGCTCTGGCAAGCTATATACAATTTGTTGCTGAATCATCGTTAGCTCTAGTGCACTATGTCAGTGAAGTAGACGAAAATAAAAATGTTTACAGCCGTCTTTGGAGCTTTGGAATACGTTGTTTATGTTATCGAGAGTGTGGTCTATATGAGGCTAGTGATCTTTTACTTGGTGATCACTTATGTGAAAAGACATATCTATGCCTCATAAAAGAAATCGTAGGTTGAAAGACAATAAAATGTTGCAAGAAATTGCAAAGAAAAACCCAGACACGGAAAACATATTTGAGGATAATCTCACAGACACCTACTATCCTCAGAGACCAATAAATCTTGAGGCTCTTTGTCTTGATTTTGTAGCTAATTATGACTGGTATGGTAAGGATGACAGTGGAAATAGGAAGTATAAGAAGTTAACAAAATGTAGACTTCCTAACCATAAACTCTTTGATCCCGAAAAAGAATATGAAAGAGAGAATTATTACTACTCTCTGGTACTTCTCTTTGTTCCTTTCAGAGATGAGAGTAATTTACTTCTTCGAGATGAATCTACCGAAGAAGCTTTTCACCGCCTTTTACCAGGTAATACTCATTGCTCTACATACCATGATAAATGTTAAAAGCTCAATCTAATATTAAAAAAATCAATGAGGCAAGGCAAGCTGATGGTCTAGCAGAAAATGTAAACAAAGAAGATAATGACCCACAGTTAATGGGCAAAGCTAAAACAGCTATGAAAGAGGTGGTTGAAATGACACTTTAACTTTAGAAGAAAGAATCACTATGTTGAATGATGATCAGAGGCGTATCTTTAATCAAATCAAGAATCATATGTTTCATCAAAAGCAACATGAAGATAATGAATGCCAGTGTGAGCTACGAATGTTTGTCAGTGGAGTAAATGGCACTGGTAAATCATTTCTAATTGAAACAACAAAAGCCTTAGTAAACAACATTTGGCCATCAAATGATCTAACATGTGCTATAGCCGCACCCACCATTCATAGACTGTTTCAATTACCTATTGAACACGACAGTAAAACAGCTGGCTATTGGTCACTACCAAAACCTCTCAGAAATGTCACATCGTAATACTTATTACAGATGAAGTTTCTATGATATCTAGTCTGAACTTGGCATACATTCATTTAAGACTAGAAGAACTCTTTGGTTGTCATGACTGGTTTGGTTACGAAATATGCTCTTTGTTGGTGATCTTCTTCAACTCCAACCAGTCAATGGTAGTCCTGTGTTTGAGAAGATTACAGACAAAACACTATCGTCATTGACATGTCCTTAACCCTTTACCAACTATAATTGAAATAAGCGTTTTCATTAATAACCCCAATTTAATTAAGAAATTTTGTGTGGGCGGAGCGCTTAATATCTCAGTCTACTTCCTGGTTGTCAAGGTCAATGTCACTCTCATGAACATAGTCTTCGTAATCACTACAAGACCCGTCACTTGCAACTTCTTCCATGTATGCTCGTACTGCATCAGCTTCTCTTTCCTGGCAGCATTCTCCAATAGCTCACTGAATAACAAACTGAAGAAAGAAGGACAGCTGCGCGACAACGCCGATCGGCGTCGTTGACCGCCAGTGAAGGTATTGCGCAATCGCCATTTGGCATTGGTGACCGCGAAAGGGTTAACCTTAACTGTAAACAAATTGAAGGGGGGTGGGGGTGGATAGTCAATGGGGGCCCAATCCCTGACCCCCTCCCCTAAATGCAGCCCTGCACTCGCATACAATGAACATGTGGATAAAACTTTCCTCACCTCTAATTCATTTAAAACACATTTGGGTGGTTGTCCCTGGTTCTGTAGTATTGCTGCAGGAAGCTCAATGTCTTCAATAGGTTCTGTTATGAAACTTTGAAATACCAGGTTTGCATACATTCCTGTTGGCCAAACATTAATAATCATCTGTACTTGTATACAAATTGGGCAAAGTCAACTAACCATCTTCACATGAGGATTTGAAAATTGAGGTGGCAAAATTACAATAATAGATTTGTATACTTACCCCTGAGAAAACACCTGATCATTACTATCATTCTATCACTGTCACAATAAGACAAAATATACATGAACATATATGTATAAACTTTGCATTTGTTACCTACCTTTATAGCCTCTATCATTGATTTGACAGAAGCCCTGTTGGGAATAACGTTTCGCTCATAATCACTGATATACTGCAAGCACATAGAAAAGGTATAAATGATAATTAGATGATAATCATCAAAATCACAATTGAGTAAATTCAAGTTAAAACCATAACTTCAAAATTAATAGTGGTCATGTTTTGTGATGAATTACCATTAATCATTATTAACCTGAGTCCGCCCATAAGCGGAGCTACGGGTTGCTGTAATCACTTTGGTGTCTTAGTGTCTGGTTACAAACTTTTCTGAACAACTCATGCACATGCACAATTACATGTACATCTCTTTTAGCAAAAAAATTAATTCTACAAAACAATTTGCACATGAGTCTACACAATAAGTGTTGAAAGATGGTAATTAACATGTACATAATTTCACACCTAAAGGCTCATATAATAGAGATGAGATATTTATACCTTCTCAACATCACTGTCACTGCTCCTGGATGATGTCTTCTTTTCTTTCCCTTTACTGTTTGTACTAGCTTCTTTCCCTTTACTCTTTGTACTTGCCTATGTCAATGAAGACAGCAGTAGTATACTGCACAACAGAAATTACAAATGTGACCAGCACCTTCTCACTACATCTTTTTGTTTTTTCGCTGTTTTGGCTTTTTGACTTTCTTAAAAGAATTGGAAAGAACTACATTAACTTATATTCCATATTCCAGATGAACTTACAAATCCTCTACTACCACTTCCTTTTCCTTTTCAGAGAATACCGGTAATTATTTTATTACAAAACAAACAACAAAGAGGAATTAAGGCTGTTGAACAGCCAGGACAAATGGTTCCTTTTGAAAAACATTCAAAATGAAAAGGATTACAACAACACGGAGCATAAAAAATATCAGGTTTACAAGGGGGAAGTGATCTTATATATAACGAACATCCACGACATACACACTTATTACTATTATATTTGTTTTGCCTATACTTATTTCTAATTAAACGACGAACAGAACTAATAGAATTTACATTTAAAATATTTTTTTGTGTACCTTAAGGGGACTTGAAACAAAGTTTAAAAAAACATCACAACCTACAAAATCAGCAAATCTAACTAAAACAAACATGTCCTGGTAATTGTCGGGTAAAATATATCGTGTTGGATTACTTAAAAACTCAATAAATGATCCATATCTTATTTCACTAGGTACTTCTGGACGTTTGTTATATGGTAGTCTTATATGTGTACTTCCTTCCAACCAATTTCCACTGCTCCAAGCAATGAGCAGTGGACACCCTTAAAAATTTAGTTTTAGTCATTAAATATTGACATAATTGGTTACAGTTATATTTAGAGTTTAGCTGAAATATACAGTAGAGATACTAAAAATTAAAAGAGTAAAGACCTATAATAGTCTCTTGGGTTTTCTATATGGGGAAGTCAGCAATGGACACCACAGAGTATTCAAAAGGATATATCGTCTATACATGTACAAGTCTCTTTCATTGCCAAAACTTTTCCATGCTTATAACTTTTCTGGCCAACAAGAATCAGATTGTAATACAAGTACATGTTGGTATTCAAAATATATATATAAGGAACAAAAGGTGATAGCCACCATACAATTAGGTATACTTTTTCTTTAACACACAAGGCCCAAAACCAACAGAAGGCTGTTACCAGTCTACAAGCACAAATTAACACCTTTAACCAGGAAAACCCAAATCCCACAGATCCATCTCTGTAGGTTAAACCAGTCTTTTAAGTACTTCGTACAAAGGTAGTCTCTCCTCCCAAACATACTAATCATCATTCTACACGTTTAAATCTAATCTGGAATGAGGATTTAAATTAAAGATTTTATAACTCACTTTTGTTAAAGATGCATCCCCACACTGACCAGCAGTGTGTAAGGAGGAGGAGGAGGAGGAGGAGGTACCACTATGGTACTGACCAGCAGTGGGTAAGGAGGAGGAGGAGGAGGAGGAAGTACCACTATGGTACTGACCAGCAGTGGGTAAGGAGGAGGAAGAGGAGGTACCACTACGGAACTGACCAGTAGTGGGCAAGGAGGAAGAGGGGATGAAGTACCACTACAGGAACTGACCAGCAGTGGGTAAGGAGGAGGAGGAGGAAGTACCACTACGGAACTGACCAGCAGTAGGCAAGGAGGAGGTATTACCAAGGTACTGACCAGTGGGTAAAGAGGAGAAGGTATCACTGCAGTCCTGACCGGCAGTGAGAGATATACATGATGAAAAACTGTATTCACCAACAGTTTCAGAGGAAAACAATGGATAGCGAGGAAAAGAACATGTTGTATTGCAATTGACCAGCAATTACTTGAAACAACATTGATGATGAAGAAAAGTAATAACGGCAAACAATGAATATGTGGACATATCCACATGACACTCGCCAACTACAATCTGTGTATATTAATGGGGTTGTCCGGTACTGTCCGGTACTGTCCAATAGCAAATTGGATGAGTGGTGGCAATTCCAAGTAGTATAAAAGTATTGTCTAAAATGAAATTAGAAATTTACAATAATATATACTACCATTAATGTTCAATGAATATAAACTGATACCAATATAATTATGAATATCAAAAGTTTGGAAATATCAGAAATGAGCTACAATTAATTTTTTACCCTGCAATCTTTTAGAGATGGATGATGAGCACACTGACGAGATTAATCTAGAAATCACCATAACAACTCACAACTATTGCGCAACTGAACTCGCATGCTGCATGCTTGGCGCTTAAATACTTAATTATGATTGTAGGATGTATTATGCCTGTAAGCGCTGACAGGCGGAGCTAGATGCTAACACTTATGTAATTATGTAGATTGATCAAAATTCAGAAAAAGAAAAAAATTAAGAAAGTCACTTAAAAAAAAACAAAAGAGCAAATCTTAGCATAGGAAGTGACTAAATTAACCAATGCACAAAAACCTACGTAAAAATAACATAACAGAACAATCCAGTGACGGAACTAACCAGTGCACACATAGAAATAACGAAACTAACCAGTGCACCATATTGCACTTACTGATCCGAAAGACTGTTCCGTAACCTTCTACAAGCATCATTTATTGCAGGGCAACAGCGAGATTTCCATATGTTAGAATCAAATTTTTCTAAATTAAATTCCCATTGTTCCATTTCAGCCTTTCTTTTCCAAATTCGTTCAAACAAGTGACTTGAGCTCTTGCATTATTTTTGAGTCAAGCTTTTGAATGATGCGACCCTTTCCACACCATCCAGCCAAAGTTGAAGCTGCCATTATCGCTTTCCCAAAAAACAGATCCCTGCAAAGTGCTACACAGATCTTTCCTGGACGCAAAATCTCCAACTTCTCACAGAACAAATCAGCAAACTTTTCAGATGGCAGACAGTGGGTTTCCAATGTAGACCAATCGGTACTGATCCATTGCTTGAATAGAACTTGATCAATCTCATACTTCTCCATCAATTCAACGATTTTTCATACCGATACGATATCGATATCCAATTCCTCCTTAAATGGGATTACACATGATTTTCGAGAAGCAGTTGTAGTAGGTTGATAGCTCTGAGATGTTCAACTGCTGGAGCATTAACTTCACGTTTTGATGGATCATGCATACACAAACACAATGAGTTCCACTACTACCAGCAAGCACACACTGCTTTGGTCTCAGTTCAGCGAACTTGGAAAAACCAATCTTTAAGTTTTCTTTAAATTGCTGGTACAGTTCATGCAAATTATTTAAAACTAGACGTTTTTGAAGTTGGACTCACTTTTCTTCCTGTCTCACAGTAGTATAGTCCTTCTTCCCAGGCATAACTCTACTGTTATCATCAGACAGATAGAACTGAGTAACTAAGTCAACTGTTTGTTTGGATAGAACATGGCCCTGTCTGGCATTAGGAAATGAAAGAATCCCTTTCTTTTGTGTGAGTTTTTTTTGACCTTCGAGCTAAATAATTCGAAACATGAAATTTATCCTCAATCTTCTTCACTGACCAACTTTTAGGTAAGACCATCAAGAGTTGTAGTTTCTCACTGGTGTTAGTTAGTGTTTCGAATTTCTCTTTTAACTGCTGAATCATTTCTTTACCATCACTATCATTGGTCGGTGCCACCTCAATAAGACCTGTGTGTTCCATTGCCTCAGTCATCTTTTCTATTTTATGTCAAGAGTAACTTTTTGTACGGCTCATTTTCGTTTTGGAATACGGAGTTTCACCCATCTCAGCCAAACATACATTGAGTGATGCAACTACATCTTGTTTATCAATTCCGTAAATACTTTTAATTTTTATCAGTAAAATTTGAGAAAGCCATGTGCTTGCATTATTCATTATGAGAAAGGGACAGAGCCAAACGACCTGGAAAAACTAAAGTGGAGAGAGGCGAGAGACTGATGGAGCTTGTCGTAATCGAGAGAGACAGAGGAAGATAAGCTGAGCAAAGCTTGAGAAGAGAGATTGATGATTATGCTGGAGAGACAAGAGCTGATTATGAAAGAGAGGTAAGGTTGGTGAGACAGACAGAGGGAGATAAGAGATGATTAGACAGCTGAGCAAAGAAAAGAGAGAAAAAGAGAGAAAAAGAGAGATTGAAGATTATACGGGAGAGACAGATAGAGAGAACAGCTATAGATGGCTGAGCAAAGTGATCTTCCCACTAAAGTATTTAACATCAGGGTTTTTCCTACTTAACTTTATTGGTGAAACTTCCATCACTATTCTGTGAGCTGTAGCATTTGCCATCTTCACAGACTTGCACGTGTTCATAATGCATGCGCAGTTGCACACACCCTCGTCTTACAACCACACCTTTTATTGTGTTCTCTCAGGCTTGCCCCACAATGATTATCATTCTCTAGTAATCTTCTAGGATATTATATTTATAAAAAAATATAGTTTGTATTACTTCGCCATGTCAGCGAGGGTCCTGTCCCGACGTCGCTCATTTTATCATTGTTTAGCTGCATCATCTCAGACAACCAGCCCCACCAGCCAACACAAAAACTGTTACCATACTGGTCAGACCACGCTAGTATTATTCCTGCATGAAACGTTTCATGACGATTGCTTGTTCGGTCTTGGTGTTAAAGCTAGCAAAATTGGGAGACTGACTGATCTATGACCTGACTAACAGTGTGACTCCTGTTATATATCTATTTCTGAGTTTTTAGTGATACATAGTTCAGATTATTCTTACATGGGGAGTCTTCTTTGATGGTACAAGAACCTCCAGTGTCTCTGTGATAATTGTATATGTTATTTCATTATTATTATTAATTTCCTGTAAACCTTACAAGTGTTATGTTATATATAGTTCAGTCATTTTTAATTATAGTTAGTTGTATGGTCAGTTTCTGTTCAGTTAAGTTCTGTTCTGTTCTGTAATTCACTGTTACTGTTGATCAATAATAGTTCTGAGATTGTGTGATACTGTTCGGGTTGCTGTTCAGTTGTTGTTTACAGTGCAACGCATGTTCGGTCACAACATTGGCGACGAGGATAAAGTCATGGCAGTCCACGGGAAGATTTCTTACTTTAATTCAAACCAAGAGTCATGGTCCTCCTATACAGAACGATTAGGTTACTACTTTACAGCAAATGATGTCCAAGACGATGATAAGAAGAAAGCAATCCTATTAACTGTGTGCGGTCCTGCAACATTTGAACTGCTAAAAAGTTTGCTACAACCGAGCACCACAAATGACAAGACTTACTCAGAAATTATAAAAGTACTCAGTGATCACTTCAGTCCTGCTCCTTCAGTGATAATGCAACGTTACAAGTTCAATACCCGTACGAGGAAAGACAGTGAATCAGTAGCTACTTACGTAGCAGAGCTCAAACGTTTGGGTGAACATTGTCAATTCGGAGACAAGCTACACGAAATGGTTAGGGATCGTCTCGTATGTGGGGTGAATGATATTCGTATTCAAAACCGCCTATTGCAAGAATCATCGAGTTTAACCTATGAAAAGGCATTTGAGATTTCTCAATCGATAGAATTGGCTGCTAAGGATGCTGCAGCTCTTCACAGACAAGTTCCTGTACCTGCATTACCAATACAACAGTTAAAGGCACGTCCAAAACGTTTCACTTTCACATGTTATAGATGCGGTGGTAATCACCTTGCAAACTCTTGCAGTTTTCAAAAAGCAGAGTGCAGAGCTTGTGGCAAAATTGGTCACTTGGTCACATAGCCAAAGTTTGTAAAAGCAAACAGCCCTCCAGACAACCACAAGGTGGAACTCAAAACCCACCTCTACATTAACCCCTGTACCCTCACCCCCTCCCAAAGGGCTGGATAATAATTATACCCTGTTTACTCTTCCTGGAAAACCCAAATCTTTAATTATTACAGTTAATGTGAATGGAACTGATATTTCAATGGAGTTGGACACGGGAGCATCATTATCAGTTATAAGTGAGCAAACCTTCCAGTCTATTGCAAGTCCAACAGATAAGTTACAACCAACTGATATTACACTTACTACTTACACTGGTCAAAGTCTCAGTATTCTAGGTACTTATGATGTACAAGTGTGCTACCAGTCCCAAGTACACACCCTGCCATTAGTCGTAGTGCAAGGTCAAGGTCCAAGCTTATTTGGTAGAAATTGGCTGGAAAAGATCAAACTAGATTGGAACTCAATTCACACCCTTCAGAACATATCAGTATCACCATTATTGGATAAATATGCACCTTTATTTGCTGACAAATTGGGATTACTTCGAAGTGCCACTGCTAAGTTATACGTTGACCCTCAAGCTACTCCCAAATATTTCAGAGCTAGACCAGTACCATATCGTCTCAAAGAAAAAGTAGAAATCGAACTTGATCGACTACAAAATTTAGGTATCATTTCTCCTGTTCAACACGCTGAGTGGGCTACTCCAATTGTTCCTATTATGAAAAGAGATGGCAACATACGCCTCTGTGGCGATTATAAAGTTACAGTTAACCAATCCCTCAACTCCAGATAGTTACCCACTTCCTCGCTTAGAAGATATTTTTGCTGCATTACAAAAATTAATGGTAAATTGTTTACTAAACTGGACCTAAGTCAAGCATACCAGCAGTTACCCTTAGATGAAGATTCAAAGAAATTCACAACAAAGGACTATTTCAGTACAACCGTCTACCATTTGGTATTTCCACTGCCCCAAGCATATTTCAAAGACTTATGGAAAACTTGTTGCGTGACCTACCAAATGTATGTGTCTACATAGATGACATCTTAGTCTCAGGCAAGAATGAAGCAGATCATCTACATAACCTAGAACAAGTCTTAGCACGCCTGACATCAGCTGGTATCACCCTAAAGCATTCAAAATGTATTTTTGCCACAACTTCAGTGGAATACCTAGGGCACATAATCGACAGTAATGGACTTCATCGATCACCAACAAAAGTACAAGCTATTCAAGAAGCACCCGCTCCTACAAATGTAACGGAACTAAGAGCATTTTTAGGACTTGTTAACTACTACCACAAATTCCTGCCAAATGTGTCAGATGTTTTGGCTCCTCTTCATTCATTGTTATGTAAAGGTATAAAGTGGACATGGACAGATCCACAACAAACTGCCTTTGATGAAGTTAAACAACTGTTGCAATCATCTTCACTATTAGTACATTACGACAGTGAGAAACCCCTCTTTTTATATTGTGACGCCTCTCCATACGGAGTTGGAGCCGTTTTAACTCACAAAATGCCATACAACACAGAAAAACCAATAACTTTTGCCTCTCGTACCCTCTCACTAGCAATCATTTTCGGTGTCAAACGTTTCCACCAATATTTATATGGTACTCATTTTACTCTTTATTCAGATCATAAGCCCCTGGAACGTATTTTCAGTGAATCTCATGCAACACCATCTATGGCTTCAGCAAGAATTCAACGCTGGGCCTTAACATTAGCTGCTTACCAGTACACAATCAAATATAAGCCAGGTAAAAATATGTCAACTGCAGATGCCCTCAGCAGACTTCCACTTAAACATTCCTTTTCCGATTCTGCAGTTCCAATGCCAGGCGATCTTATTCACCTCCTAAATCATTTAGAAGAGTCCATTGTTACTGCTGCACAAATAAAAGATTGGACAGACAAAGATCCTCTCTTATCTCGTGTAAGAAAACTAGTAGAAAATGGATGGAATATTACTGAACCTACACCAGACCTCACTCCTTTTCACAACAGGCATACTGAACTTAGTGTTTTAGACGGATGTTTATTGTTAGGTTGTCGAGTCATTATACCCACTGTTGCTCGTAAGACTATTCTAGATCAACTTCACCAAACTCACCCTGGAATTACGAAAATGAAAATGTTAGCCCGTTCATATGTGTGGTGGCCAGGTATTGATTCTGATATTCAAAGAAAAGTACAACATTGTACCACCTGCCAGCTAAACCGTTCTGTTCCATCAAAAGCTCCTCTTCACCTTTGGGAATTCCCACGAAAGCCATGGAGTCGTGTTCACATAGATCACGCAGGCCCATTTTTAGGTAAATTGTTCCTCGTATTGATTGATGCTCATTCAAAATGGCTTGAAGTGCACATTGTTAACTCAACATCATCGGAAGTTACTATTCATAAACTACAGCAAATATTTTCAACTCATGGACTTCCAGAGCAACTAGTTTCTGACAATGGTACTGCATTTACCAGTCACGAATTTCAATCATTTATGAAACAATGTGGTATACAACATATTCGTACCTCACCTTATCATCCCAGCTCAAATGGCCTTGCCGAAAGAGCTGTCCAAACATTTAAGTCAGCACTAAAGATATTGGAAGGAAATGTTAGCTCGTTACCGTGATACAGTTTTTAGCTCGTTACCGTGTAACACCACATTCAACCACTGAAGCATCACCTGCTGAATTACTAATGGGAAGAAAATTACGAACCACATTAGACCTCATTCATCCTGATATGTCTCGTAAAGTATCCAGTAAACAAACTGATTTTAAGTCTACTAAACCACTACGTCAATTCAGTATTGGACAAAAAGTTTTTGCTCGTAATTACAGAGGAACTTCCACTTGGATTCCAGCACAAGTAGTTGAAATAATTGGACCAGTTTCTTACAAAGTACAGATTGCACCAAATTTAATTTTACGCCGACACATTGATCAATTACGTGTTCGTCACAGTGAAGATAATACTACTGATACTCAACAAGATGTTGATAATATTGATAATTGGAACTTTCCAACTGCTACTAATAGTAACACTGTTAATACTCCAACATGCACTACTCAAATCAACCCTACACCTAATCCTGTAATTACAGTACGTCGTTCTACTAGACCACGTAGACCTGTGGATAAATATGGACCTTTTGTCTCTAATATTTCTTAGCTAGGTGAGGGAGAGTGTGATAATTGTATATGTTATTTCATTATTATTATTAATTTCCTGTAAACCTTACAAGTGTTATGTTATATATAGTTCAGTCATTTTTAATTATAGTTAGTTGTATGGTCAGTTTCTGTTCAGTTAAGTTCTGTTCTGTTCTGTAATTCACTGTTACTGTTGATCAATAATAGTTCTGAGATTGTGTGATACTGTTTGGGTTGCTGTTCAGTTGTTGTTTACAGTGAAACGCGTGTTCGGTCACAACAGTCTCCAAACCTCTCTTCCTTCTGGATCCATCCATTATGTAATGAAGACTAGTATATATATATTCTAGTATAAATATCAAACACACAAACCACAAGGGAAACAACTACATAAATCAGCTGTACAAATAAACTTACATGTAAATACTATTGAGAGATATGTACAGCACCAAAAACCAATTTACTTGCGAGGTTTTGTAAGCAATAAACTACAACACACCTTGGTCCTAAAATGGCTGTAATCATCTGTACATAGGGAGATGACCCCTATCTTTCCAACAGATAAGAATTTACTAGAACCATCCTCCTTACCAGATTTCATTATGAAATCTGGTGTTGCATTTATCAATTTGACTTCATTTTATACATTACACACGAAACCTCAGTCCTGAAAACTTTGAATAACAACGATTTAATATAGTGCAACTAGTCATTAACTTCCAAAATGAGCATCATGAGAAAAAAATTTATATCATGATATCTATAAGTACTACAGACCTAATACTCACTACATATGTTCCCCAACATGTCTCACACCCACGCGCAATTTGTAACCATGGAAACAATGACGTCATCATATAAAAATGGCTGACACATTGAATCCATTTGAAATCATAAACATTGTATACACAACTATAAGTGTAGTTCTTAACTTTATTTATTAGGATTTCCTTAATCATAAAAGAGGAACCTTTAAAATTACAGAAGTGTTAAAAAAACCATATTTTTAAGAGTTAGAAGGGTTTTATTGTAAATCACATAACAGTTATAGAATGGCTTAAACATAATCAGACAAAAAAAACTCAAAAATATGTTAAGTAACCAGGATTTATAAACAAATTACAGAAGGATTTTTTTGAAAGAGTCCTAACTTCCTAAATACAGTGTTTTATTCCACTTCAGTCATTGACGCCAACTTTTCTGTGGGACTTGTACAGTTTTTTATACTTCATAATTTGTTTCTCCAAGTCAGGACCACCTTTAAAACCTTCCACATATGCAAACATATAATGCCTCACCTTCCTGAAGTAATTTTGAATGTTCTCTGTTGTGACTTTCACAGCTGCATTTTCTCGGACAAACTTTGTAGCATATTTATTTAACATTTCGTTCTGCCAAAGTACACCATTTCTCTGATACTTGCCTTGCAATGTGTCTGGGAAGCTGTATTCATTCCCATTGAATATTGATCTATATTCTCTCACAGTCCTATCACTTCTGTTCACAGTTGATCCTATTAGTTTTGACGCCTCAGTTACTGGAATCAGCATTCGAGTTACCAGCAGTTGGTGAAGTAAAAGCGTTAAAGACTTTTATCATCTCGGTGTAATGTGCTTAGCCACTCTTCAACATGTATTTCCATAGCAGCATCTTCATCAAGCTTCTCTATTGCAGCATTGAAAGTATCATCTTCATCCGAGTTATAGTCACTAAAAGTGGGAATTTCGTCATCCAAATCATCACTTAAATTACTCTCTTCATCATCACTCTTTCTCCTCTTGCTTTCTCTAGCTTTAGACAGTTGAATGCTTCTCTTTCTCTTGCTTTCTTTCGGTGCCATACTTTTTCTCGCCTTAAACATGCGGGCAATAATTGGAAATTTTAATTTATACGCAAATCGCGTGGGCGGCGACTCATTTCTAATTGGTCTGTCCATAGCAACCACAATTTTTTTTCAAATCTTGCCGTTTTAGTATTTAATTGAAAGGACAGAAAGAAATATTGAAAAAATTATATGGTAACTATGGGATTATCATGGACAGTTTTTGTGCTACATTGATTTGAATTTTTGGAAGTTTATGGTTAGTTGCACTATAGCAATTTTTGTCTTCTCACTAGGAAGTTCAATGTCAGTTAAACACTGGGCACCCGACTGATCCTTAAACGATTCATGCACATCCAATTCATTTAGAGAAGCAAGCAGATTTGCAAGGTCAATATCCTCGTTTTTAATTTCCTTCAGTATTCTATGGGCACGACAATTGCAAGCGGATTGACCTTGAAGTCTTTGAGTGTTGTTTCTCAAACATTCATCTTGTGTTAGATCTGATATTTCTTTTCCACTCAGCTGGGTGGCCATAAGAAATACTTAATTTATGTGTACAGATTTTTGGGGAAGTTGGTAATGCAATTATTATATGGTTCAACATGATAGACATGAGGTCTATTTCTTCAAGCGTCATGTTTAACTGAACATCTGGAAACAATGGAACATCCAAAAGTGAGGCTTCCAGTGCACTAATATCAGCTTCGGACAAGGCACTTGATGAGACAGACATCCCTCCTGTTTGAAATGCTTGACATCGTACTTGAGTTATAGCTTTTGACGGCATGTTTCATTGTTCATAGCATACTCTTTTACTTCTGTCTTTATATATCTTCCTGGCTCACCATATAACATACAGGCTATCAATGTATCAAAAGCTAGCAGTAGAATACTATATATTAAAGACTTTCTGTATCTTGTGGGCAAAGATATCCTTTCCTGACAAATGATAGTATCGCTTCCAATTGTTTCTCCTTTAAGTTCACACCAATCTTTGATGAAGCAAGTTGAATCACATCTACTAGTTCCATTACACTCCAATAAGTGGGCAGTAACCCCTCCTTTAGTCTAGTACTGTAGTTTTAACACAATCTGCCCCTCAAAACAACTCGTGTATGGTCAGTCGTACAGACCCTTCCCCTTGTTTGCAGTGGGATAGGTCTGGCTACACGAGACTATGTAAACAGCATAATAGCCATTGCCTTGGTAACTTTGATTTAGATGACATGCACATGGTCTTATCTCCAAGATTTTTGATGACAACTCCAAGTAACAATGCTACACATGACTACTATTTACATACCAAACTAGCAAGATGGTGCAACATGTATTATGTGGACACAGTGCTAGGGTTGGGCAATATATTGGTAATTTGATAATGGTGACTAATTGAATCACGGTAACCTTATTGTGGCCAGTTTAGCAAAACCGTATAACCATGTAAACAAACACACCCACTCTAACCAAAATTTTTATTAGCAAACATTGCATGTCAATGCCAGATGAAAGGAAACACTTATTTTGGATTAGAAGCAGATGATAGAAATGTTCCCATTTAGAAGAGAAGATAGGTCTGTGTGTAGAAAGTGTAAAACGAAAGTGCCATCAAAGGTAGGCAACACTTCTAATCTTCTCGCTCACCAATTTAGGTTTATTAATAGTTGTACTTGTTAATTGAGTTTTACTTTTTAAAAAATTATTATTGTTGATGATAAACTGTGATAATCGTGATAATTATTTAAGCAATAACCATGAGCTGATTTTCTATTCCCGCCCAACCCTAGGACACACACATGCCAATAGTACATGTACTATGACAGTAAGTTTTTATTCAGCCTTAAATATTCATTAAGGAGCAGGTATTAAAGGTACATGTACTTGAAGCCAGGACAGTGACATACTATGTCAATCAGCAAGCTGGGAATCAACATAGACACACACACACATGCATTACATCTATATATTCCACTTGTGGTGATGCTCTTTACCCTTCTTCTCTAATTTATTATGCAAAATAGCAGATTGTGAACTTCCTGTTAGTAAAATTAATAGCTAGAGTCATACCCTTAAGCCTACTGTTAATTACATTACTAGGTTTAGTACTCTGCAACCTAGCTTGTGTTAATTTTAGCAAATTTTGTTTGAGCTACACATAATATAATATAGAAAATGATGATTATATATTTTAAGCATGTAATATTTTAAGTGAATTATTACATTGGTTGCTGAAATCAGTACAAGCAATTAAAAATAGACTCAAGATAGTGGCTTATCAATTCTACCACACATGACAAATGCAATCACAAAATAGAATAAAATATCAACGAGAGAGTGAGAGACTTACCTAAAACAACAAAATCGGAAAGAGTTCTGTGCACCATATATTCTTCAACAGCTCTTCAGAGCTTCCATTTTGCTAAAGATTTAAACTTAATGGCTCATGCCACACCCCTATTATATCGATGTTTGAAACATCATAGCGGAAGTCGTGTTCTGCCCATGGTGTTGGCCACGCCCTCGATACCATAAAGTGCCCTGTTCGTTTATTACAGTTGATCCTAAAACCAGTAAAAGTTCTGAATTTCACTGAGAAAACAAGAATGGTAATGACGTCGGTCTCACGTGCAGCGACAATTATATAGCACAATACCAAAATTAATTATTTTAATGCAGAACGAACCACACCCACGAGGGGTGTGATCAAATTTAACACGTGTGTAAAAGCAATCATCTTCTGGTCTATCAAGCAAAGGCAAACATCGTTGTGTCAATTTACCAATCTTTTTGGACTTCACATAAGTAAGAAAAATTCATATTATTTTGCGTTTAAATCCTGTCGATCTCTGTCAGTGTCACCTGTGCATCCACTATATCAACTCTGTCGAACAATCTTCCAAACAAACACTCACCCAGTACATCGCTGAGATCTGTCAACCTTTAAAGATAAGAATTTTAAGAGAAAGTGTGTACTTGTATATTTAGTAGTGATTCATTGTACATTTACAGTGACAGTTATTAAATTAAGAGAGTGGTAGTGATGCATTATGACTCGTACAACTTTATTGTGTTCAGATGAAGACCTTGGCCATGGTTCAAATTCTGTTTCACCTATGCATCACAATGGTTCTGTGATCCATTTATTTATAGTTTGAGTGTATACAATATTTTGTTAAGAAACTCGGAACTCCACTGAAAAAGCAGAAAGGCAACAGAAAAGACTGGAGAAAAATTGAAAAGGGTAATTCACTGTTCATACCTTCAAATACCATGATATAAAATGTTTACAGTTGTAAAAAAAAATGGCATTATCTTTAAAATAGTCGATCTAAATTGCAGTTTTTCTTACAAATCATTTTTTAATGTACTACAATTATTAAGAGAAAGATTCTGATACTGATATTACTATAGTGTGTAAATATAGTTCAAGAGCTGTGTTCTGTAATTGTCATTATTAATATTCTATAACGAGCGCTGTCGAGACGGGACCCTCGCCTATGTGGCAAAGTGATACAAAGCACTACTCTAAATATAATAAAGTTTGTGTATGAAACAAACAATACTTTTGTTACATATAAATTTGAAAAACATTTATGGGCATTAAAACTGTTATAACTTTATATCCTAAAAGACAAAATAAGAATATCAATGAAAGAAATGTATATATGTATAATTTGTATAATTATCTATCTTACATATTATTCTCTGTTTTCCTTCGAAAAACAATGAAAAAGTTCTCAAGTCTACCTCTAAAGTCTCCAATGTGTGAAAACGTAGTGAAAAATGTATAATTTTTATATATATCTTACATCTTATTCTCTGAAGTCTCCAATGTGTCTCAACGTGTGAAAACGAATCACTCCATTACGTGTCTAGCATTCACATGCACAAGACCATGCCTGTAGGTGGATCTCACAAAATAGCCCTTATGACAATTTTTGACCAAATTCAGATAACAGCACTACATAATGCTTCATTTCATTAGCTCTGATTTAACACCACGATCGTGTTGATATGACGTAATTATGCGTTGTTATGGACATATTCGCATGTCTATCTATCAAAACGCCATTTTGAGAAAATGTGATTTTAAAATTTTTATTCTATTTCCGTGTATTTCCGTTCACGGAAAACCACGTGGTGGGCGTGGCCTAAAAACATGGCGTTTGTAATATCAACAGACAGCCATTAGCCGGAGAAAGTTATCCAATTAGTTGGGTGGGTGTTACAACTTCTTACGCGTTAGGCATGCGCATTGCATTCATTGCTAAACATTATTAAAATATTCACGTAATGGCGCTCTACAACATCACTGCATTACAACCTCCCGGTATCTTGAACACAGCAAACAATTGCTATTCTAGTAGCGTACTGCAATGTCTTCTAAATCATCCTATTTTCTTCGAGTTGTTTCAACTGAGTAAAGGTCATGACAATTGTGAAACATGCAAAAAATCAGGTAATCTTCTTAGTGCATAAATATAATTGGTATGTATATAATATATATATATATATATATATATATAAATATATAAAATATATATATTATATATATAGAATCATTGTAAGTATAATTATAAGAAATGAAATAACTGTTTTTACATTAAAACACAGGAACATGTTTAGCAAAAATGATTGAAGAATTATGTGCCACATATAAGTACAGCGGTGTGACAAAAACACTTCCAACTGAGCCAATAGTTGAAATTCTAAGAGGTAAAAGTGATAATTAATGATTTGACTACACGAGAACACAGTATTTTAATAGAGACACATGAATCATTTATTCCTGGTCAATACAATGACGCTCATGAATACTATATACAACTTATCAATAGGCTAATCGAAACAGCTACTATGGAGTAAGATACTTGTGTCATAAATTACAATGCATGTTGTGTAAAGACTAACCTTTCCTGTGACCTTCAATAATCAATTTTTCACAAGTAGTTACATTAATTAGTTGCTAAGTATGTATGACAAAGAAGATTGTGAAGCAAGCCTGTTTCTCTACAGTTACAGAAATAGGTGCAATAGTTATATGTACATTACAGTACTTTACTGTTAATATTGTATAGTTTTATGTAGTCGTTGCAATGAAAATACTAGCAGTAGACAGATTTCAAGTGTATTTGAAATCAAAATAGATGTGAGTGTATACTTCTAAGTGTAGACAAATTGATGAATACAATACATTTTCAGGGAAATAAGAACGTCCACTTACAGGACTTGGTTTTGGATGAAATATATAAGTCAGAAATGCTTTCCGACTACAAATGTGGAAGGTATACATGTACAAGTACATGTATATGTATATATGTAAATATGTAAATATGTATACATATTTATAATTATGTATATGTATACATGTATATATGTATACATGTATATTATGTATATGTATACATGTATATATGTATATATATATATATATATATATATATATATATATATACATGTATATATGTATATATATATTATATATATATGTACATATGTATATATAGATATATATAATTATGTACATATTATATATATGAATGTACATATATATATATGTATATATATATATATATATATATATTATAATATATATATAATTATATAGATATATAATTTATATTTATAATTATATATAAGTATATAAAGGATAGATGTGTGTTTGTGTGTGGCTCTCAGGTAATTTAATACTGATATATTACAGATGTGGCAGTTTTGGGCGATCTAGCAAATCTATCGAAATAACTGAATATTGTAAATTACTATGTATTCATATCACCAAGTCATCAACAACGTTAGTTAAAGCAAAAATGATTCTACATGACACAATGAAATAGGTTTTCATTTGTACATAGAAATAAGTTACCAGTTGTCCAAGTACAGGTCACTTATATACAAAACATCGTTTTTCTGTTTTTTAACTGAAACATTCATTACTACAGAAAACGTCATTAAAATTGGGAAGTGCAATTTATAACCTCGTGTGAATAGTGAATTATCAAGCTCATGCAAAACATTACACCTCATTTGTCCGATCTAGAGAAGACAACACTCAATGGTTTTATGTGAATGATACTTTTGTTAGTTACTTTTTATTATGTATGGCACAGTAGTCTTTACCACATACAAACTCAAGGTCACTCCTATTAGTACTGTTACAGCTGTTCAACAGGATCCATTCATGCTGTTTTATACACTAGATGAAGGTACATTCATTGATGGAGAAAACACAAGTTTAATTACATTAATAGGTGGAAGAATTACTCTCCCTATATCAGCTCTTAGTAGTCTAACAACAATGGCTTATCTTACAGATGAGGTACATACAAAGTATCCTATGTATACATTACACATGCAATGAGTGATTGATTAAATATTCAGGTCATATCATCATATATGGATATTCTTGCATCACAAGCATCATTGGTAATACACTATTTCTACATATCCTTACTTTATGAATGAACCTGCTTTCAGATTGGAAAGAGGGTACTTGTTTTGAGTTCATTATTTTTTGCAAAACTTTGCCAGCATGGATATCAGTCAGTGGCAAGGTTTTATCAAAGGGTAAACAACAGTGTATATACAAGACAAATTAAATTCACTCCAGTTTATATAAACAGATCAATCTTACTGAACAGGATATACTTTTGTGTGTAATTAATCATGGTCAATATCACTGGACACTATTAGTAAGCATATACATTCTCTTCACAGTAATGTGTAATAATGGTATGGATAGGTTGTAGATTTGGCTAAAAAACAAGCAGAGTATTTTGATTCTTTTAAGGGTTCAGTTGAGTCATATTGGTATACATTAAAGTATAAAAATATTGAAAGTATACAATATTTTTGATTAACAACCAACATAGGTTATTCTTGGAATGTCACTGTAAAGATCAAAACTTACCAGTGCCTGACTGGAAACAGTGGAAATATATACACAGAACAGTATGCACTAATTATGTATACCTGTACATTGCTTGTACACAGATTGATATTTATAGGACCAACCAATTCAAACAAATGGATTTGATTGTGGTGTTTTTGTCACACAGTTTGCATTATGTAGAGTATTTTAGAAAGCCTGGGACTTTAAGCAGGTATTCATCACATTTTGCAATGGTCTCTCTGATGTATTGAAATAAATATGTAGGAGCATATGGGAATTATAAGAAAAATAATACTAGAAGAAATCTTATGTGGCTGCTTATTGTAAGTTGCTCAGTGTGTCATTGGTAATGTGGTTCATCTTTATGTAAGCACATTTATAAACTTTACATCAGTTGTGAATAATAATACACAGGCAATTCAATGTCAGGGCAACACTTCTACAAACACCAGTTCCTAATGGATTCAACTACCAACCAATATTCCTAGAACCAAATACAGCCAGGATTCTGCACTGTCCACTTATTTCCAAACAACAGTCTCTTAGATCAACATCAAATTCAATTAGACAAATTGATTTGTCTGATAAACAATCACCAAAGCAAGACAATTTTGATAGTACATCAGACCTTGAGAAAACACCTTTAATCAATGCAAAATTATTGGGAAAAGAGAAAACGACTGATACATACAACAATCAACCTTCAACTATAGGTAATATGACACACAATAAATTATAGCTCAACTTTAACAAAGTTTTTCAAACAGTTAAAACTCTACCAAAATCAATCAAGAACACATCTTTGTGCAGAATCAAGGATAACTTTGTTTGTTCGATCTGTAATAAGAGTTACACCTATCGAAGTGGTTTGTCTAAGCATCAAAAAAAAGAGCACAATGATGTTGCAAGTGGCTTCATTGTTTGTAGTCTGTGCAATAACAGGTACTCTACTTCATCTATAACTGCATAATTGCGTAATATTTGCTTCTTTTACAACAGGGTTACAACTCTTCAAAAACTGTCTATGGAGGAAGAAGAGTTGTGGTTTGAAACATTACATGCTTTTACAGATTGGAAGGAAGAGCTTGAAGCAACAAGTCGCTCTTACTATGTTCTTAAATGTGCTCCTTATGTTTCAAATGGCATGAAAACATTTTATTACTACTGTAACAGATCTGGTACATACAAGCCAGAAGGTTGTGGGAAACGGCAACTCAAATCACAGGGCACATCAAAAACAGGTTATCAATGTTCTGCTTTTATCAAAGCAACACATAATACAGATACACAAAAAGTATTAGTTAAATACTGCAGTACACATTATAACCATAGTACACAATTAGCTTACCTCAGAATACCTCAAAGAGTTCGATTAGACATTGCTAGCAAACTGCAACAAGGGGTAAGTATAGAACGCATACTTGATGACATCCGTGATTCTGTACAATGTAGTGGTGTAAGCAGAGAGCATGTTATTATTAGACAAGATATTCATAATATCAAAACGCAGTATAATATTGAAGGCATTAGTAGGCATAGCAATGATCTTACAAGTGTTGGTGCCTGGGTAGCTGAAATGAGATCACTTCCTTATAATCCAGTACTACTTTACAAAGAGCAGGGTAGCGTACAGGATGACGAGATGGATAATTTAGGAGACAATGATTTCCTTCTATGTATACAGACTGAATTCCAATGAGACACACTACAAGCATTTGGAAATGACACAATATGCATTGATTCCACACATGGTACAAAAATGTACAACTTTAATCTTGTAACCATAGTTGTTATTGATGAATATGGGGAAGGGGTATCAGTCGGTTGGATGCTCTCAAACAGAGAAGATGCTATGGCAATTATAGTTTTTTTTACTGCTATTAAAGCCAGATGTGGCAATATTATACCAAACTGGTTCATGTCTGATGATTCTAATAACTTTTTCAATGCATGGAAAGAAGTTTTCGGAGAGAAAGACACTAGAAAAATCATCTGTGCCTGGCATCTAGATAGGTCATGGAGGAAGGCTTTAGCAGAACATGTGAAAGATAAAAAGGAACAAATAACAATTTACCATATACTTAGCATGCTATTAAATGAATGAGACGAAGCTAAATTTAGAGTTGAATTACAAAGCTTCTTAACATATGATGAAACAAATCACAATGGTTTTTATACTTATTTTGATTCCAATTATTGTACACGATTGAAACAATGGGCAACATGCTACAGAATACATACAACAAGTAATACAAACATGTTTTTAGAAGCCTTTCAAAGGGTGCTAACAATTGTGTACCTGCATCACAAACAAAATCGAAGAGTGGATGCTTTACTCGTTACCTTGCTAAAAGTAACAAGAGATAAGGCATTTGAGCGGCTCAGAAAAAAGGAAATGGGGAAAAACACGCACCGAATATCTGAGGTTAACAAACACCATAAAAGAGCTGTTCAATTAAGTCCAACATTGATAAAATATGAGGAAGACACAAAGTGGACTGTTACTTCACAAACTTCACTACACATAACCTACACTGTACAAAAACAGGAAGAAAACTGTAGCTGTCAAATTCGCTGCTCTGAATGTAAAATCTGTCCACATAATTACACATGTACCTGCATAGATTCAATACTTCATTCAACTGTATGTACACATGTTCATCTTGTACATATGCAATCAGCAGCAATTTCACCCCAGCAATCAAGCGATAATCCAGAAATCACTAACTATGATTATTTTACTCATGTGCTATCTCACAGAGATTCGAATCAAACTTTGACATCGGCCAAGAATTCATTTATTTCTAAACTGCACAAGTTAGACATACTTGCTTCACAGTGTAAAGGTCTTGATGCCATATTATCAGGTAGTAAGCATCTTCAGGCTGCCATTACTGTAATGACTACAATTGAAATGCAAACATCACAAAAATCACTGTCAGTGAAGAGAAAGGTGTCCCCAAACCAAAACTGTGAGCATCAACAAAAATTCTTATCCACAAAGAAGCGACGAACAAATTATAATACATGTACCACTCTTTCAAAACCTTCTTCGGCACAACTACAAGAAGTTAAAATAGCTTTTGAAAAAGAACATCCTAGATATTCACCAACAGCTTCATAGACTAACCACGCCCAATATTGCCCACTCAATTAATTGGATAACTTTCTCCGGCTAATGGCTGTCTGTATTTTGTGCTTTCCCACGGGTTCGAACTACATATATATATATATTTATATTCTTGTGTCACCTACGCGAGTATGCGTAGTTAAGGAAGTTACATCATTCCTGGGGGGCTCAGTCAATTAATAGGTGTGGCGCGTAATGGAACACGCGCTCGAACTCAGCAGAAAGAAAGCTGCTTGTAGCTTACATAGAATTAGAAACTGGAACTACTAGCTAACTATTCTACCTAAAATATATTCCTAAAGTTCTACAAGATTCTTTAAAAGGTAAAGAGAGTAGATAATCAAAATAATAACTATATAATAGGCTGTTGTGTTTCAGGCATGATAAAGTCAGCCATGATTACTGAATGCTGGACACCATAAAGCAATCATAGGGATACTTTTTTCTCTATATACACTTGTTATATTAACGAATTTCTTTTTTTAATAAAAGATATATAATAATTATTCTAGTTATAAAAAAAATTAAAGAATCAATAAAAATATTTGGCACCTGGAAACTGTATATTAGCACTTGCACTAAGTATTCAATTGTTATACAGCTGAAAAATGAATGTGGACAATGTATTAGAGATGTTGGAGGATGAAGATTTTTTCTTCCTTGGAAGTGATGAAGAATTCTATACCAGCAATCAGGGGCGGATACAGGATTTATTGTATGGTGGGGTTGATCTCAGCATGCATCGCGCGCCACGCAAAATTTTAGCTCATTAATTATTCATAAGGGCGTGGTAAATTAATTAACAAAAGAAAAAGGTCCTCTAACACTGATTTCTGGAAGATGCGCCTCGGATGTTGTTAAATGAAAGCCTTCAAAACGTCTTCTACTGGAATTCTCTCCTGGTAATGCATAGCTATCACAGCCATGTCTGAAAAGTGTTCTTCTGTGAGTGAGGATCGTGTGCAAGTCTTTCGAAGTTCAAATGTTTTGGGGGGGTTGCAACCCCAAAACCCTCCCCCCTAAATCCACCCTTGGCAATGATGAAGAAATGGAGCCTTTCAATAATGTAATTTGTTATGCAATAGAAAGCATTCACTGCCTCCTATTATATACATATATAAATATATATTATGTGAAAACGTGTGTATAAATGTAAAGCAGTATAAATTGAAAGGCAGAGAGGTATGCAAAAAGTGAGGCTATAGTAAAGGGATAATGCATTTCCATAAAATTAATTATGTACATGTACTTGTATTACAATGTAAAATGCATAAATTTATGATGTTTGTACATGTATTTTATAGGTTACAGAGGGCAGGAATGGATGTGGTGAAGAGGAGATGAATGGCAGTGAGAGTGGTAATGCTTGTGGTATTTTGAATGATGTGTGTGGAAGTGTAAATGATGATGATATTGTAATAGATGTTGGCAATGGAGACATAACTGTTGAACTTGATGAAAGACAAATGGAGTTGGTCTGATGTGGCAAGAAGTGATAGTGATAGCGAAGTTGATAGGGGTCAGAGCACAAGTGGGTGGTCATGGTCGAGGTGAAGGAGTACTTAGTTGTGGAAGGGGTCGTGGTCGTGGAAGGGGGCATGGGCGTGGTGGTGGAAGGGGGCATGGGTGTGGGTGTGGAAGGGGACGTGGTGGTGGAAGGGGTCATCATAGAGGTGGAGTAAGTTCTAGTAATGGAGGTGTAAATAGTGAAGAGAATGTCAGAGTGTGGAATACAAATGAAGAGAACATACATGTTGAGCCATATGTAAGTAGTGCTGGTCCCAGAGTTTTTGTTGGTGATATCTTACAGCTGTTCCTCCAGTTTTTGACACGAGAAGTCATCACACTGATTGTCATTGAAACCAATAGGTATGCTAGACTGTGAAGAGAAAGAGCAGGTGAAGAGCGTACATGGGAAACTACAGAAGAAGAAATGATGGCTTACCTGGGTTTCACAATATTGACCAGCTTCCCCACATATATGATTATTGGTCGACTGAATCGTTTCTCCATTACTTCAAAATTTCATCACGAATCAGTCGTTCTAATTTTCTGGAGATAAAACGGTATCTTCATTTTGTTGACAACACTTCCACTTGTGCCTAGAGGTGAGGATGGGTATGATAAACTTGGCAAGATAAGACCCATACTAGACCATGTAAGGCAAAGGAATCTGGCCAATTATGAACCTCACAAAGAAAACAGTATTGACGAGGCCATGATCAAGTACAAAGGACGGTCATCACTCACACAATACCTCCCAATGAAGCCAATGAAGCCAATAAAGAGGGGTATCAAGGTGTGGGTAAGGGCTGACAGCAGGAATGGGTATATTTGTGACTTTCATGTATATACCGGAAAGGATGGTGATGCTGTAACAACAGATCTTGGGGGTTCTGTGGTAAAAACAATTGGCAAAAGAAATAGTAGGGAAAAACATCACTTATACTTTGACAATTATTTCACCTCTGTCCCACTCATGGAGGACTTGTTAGATGACAAGGTTTATGCATGTGGAACATTCCGATGTGATTGCAAGTATATACCAGATGATCTCAAACTTCTAAGAAAAGGTAAAGAATTATTGTACAACCAAGTATATGTACCATTATAGAAAATAATTACCTTTCCTTTGTTTCGCATTATAGGTGACCTAGAGCAAGGAGAATATGAATTTCGAAGATGTGGAGATGTGGAGATGTTGTGGCTATAGTATGGCGAGATAAAAAACTTGTTCATGTATTGGCAACCAACACCACACCTACGGCAACAACAAAAAAGAAGAATGGCTCAGTAGTTACAGTACCAGTACCATTGGCTGTCAACTTGTACAATACATTTATGGGTGGTTTTGACAGAGCAGATCATACTATCAGTGGCACCTAAAATCATCGAAATATTACATGTAAGCATAATAACAAAACTTGCTTGAATAGTCTAACTTACCTATTTCCTTTGATAGGTATATCTTCTACTTCCTCTTGGAGTGCTGTGTTAGTAACGCGTTTATCCTCCATAAGCACTACTCCGTCTCCACTGAATTGAGAAGGTGGCTGCACTATAAAGTCTTCAGGTTGAAGTTGGCAAAGAGCCTGATAGGAGACTACCGGCAACGAACTAGGTATGTGCTTAACGAGGGAAATCTATTCCAAAGCAATGGAGAGTTCCACCCTTCCTTCCAAACGAAGAAGACTGGATGTTACAGATGGTCCCCACTATCCCATCAAATCCTCCAAAGGCAGGTGTTACTACTGCTGTTACACCCTCTACATAAGGCATGAGTCTTCAATTCACTGTCGACAGTGTGATGTTCCCCTCTGTGTTGAAGCAAGAACAGATGTAAACAAATCATGTTTTGAATTGTATCATGAAATGTAACCACTTTATCTTAGTCGTCATTACTGTATTGTGCCTATTTACTCCCATGCATTTGTCAGTTGTCACTACTTATTATATACTTACTATACTCCCATACATTTATCCTCATACTGTCATAAGCATCCATCACAAGTAAACATTCATAAGCATCATTATACATTCGCTCCCATGAAAATGTATTTACTGATTTGTAAGCATCATACTTACTTTGTATTTACCATTTACCATTTTTAACCATTTCTATTACCCTGTATAAAAGCAGTTATCCTACTACAGATACAGTATATTCATGGTAAACACAACTTGAGCCAACAAAAAAAGAGAACTTACCTGATACCCACCACAAAATGGCGATCCACTCCTCTATAAACCAACAACAGCACTTATTATGAGATGTCGATCTATTCCTTCTTGACAACGAAGATGTATTATTTGCCTTCACCACATTCATACTTGTTTCGAAAACCTAATAGTATATAATATAAATATTATAACACGTTCTAACAACAACACCACTTACCTCGACTTACCTTTTAGTAGACGATGATGATCGGCTCCTTATTAGTAAAGAACACAATGCTGGTGTCTCCCTTTAGTCCTGGACACCGTTAACGTAGAGAACCAACTCGCCCCAATGACCAGAAATACCTTAAAACAGGTACCAAGTTGAACAAGGTCAAACTGTTCACTATCACATGAATTTTTGGGTGTGGTTGTTAAAGAGTTTATTAACATAAAAAAATGTTATGTTCAAGAATGCCAGCTGCTTTGAAACCATTAATTATGATTTCTGGTTGACTCTTTATGAAGTTATAGGCATGAATTAGCCACTGCGCATGTACTGGTTTAATAGCACTCAGACGTGTGTCTATGGGAGTGAGACTTGCACCTGGAGGTTCTTGCATCTGGTTCTTAACCTGAGATGCATACCATGCCTGAAATGAGCTTTGAAGATGACTTTTGATGGGTTTATTAACAGACAGGTCCATCGGCTGAAGTCTATCGGTGCATGTTTTGGGAATAAGCACATGCATGAAGTGGTGTTTTTCCAACTTCAAATCAAATCAAATATGACTTGTGAAGTCTGCCCACTGAAGTGATCGAATAACATTAATGCAGGAAAAGTGGAAGGAAGCTGCAATTCCTTTCATTTCAACTCCACATATGGAACAATGATTTTGTCAATATACACTTTCATTGTCTCTTCATTGGACGAATGTGTGAGTGTTGTAGCGACATGCCAATCACTAGGGATTCTTTGGCAAACTTTTTGAACTCGAGCCAGGGTAAATCAGATGAGGTGGCAGGAATTCTCCACTTGTGGTTCCAGCAAGCACCATTGTCTTATCATTAAGCTCGATGAGCACCTTTCACCTCCATTGTTCACTGCGAAACTGGAACAAAATGAGTGCCTGTTTGGTTGATGATTAGAGACGGTGGAACAGACCCATTCGTTGCATCAGACTCTTGGCCCAGTCCTTTGTAAGCTGGATAGTACCACCACTGCTTATAAAAGGCTAGCATCAAATCCTTGTACTATACCCTCTCCAGCAGAAACTACAATTGCAGTGTTAACAGTAGCATGGGCCTTCCGTAGCTCCATAATGTAGTCTTGTACTTGCCTGTCCAGTTCACTTCCAATCATCAAAGGTTGCCCTTTTTTTTCGCTGGTAAACATCTGATGTCTTTTATGTCTCCTGCCTTTCTTTTTCTTTCAAGTTCACGTAAAAAGCTATCCTTCTAGTCACGTACCGTGTTTTTCCAATTCTCAGGAGCATTTGGAAGTTGATCTTTAAACTTTTTAACTGCTGCCTTGATCCCGTTTTCTGCTGCATATTTCGCTACCTTCGTCTTCAACTGAACCGACACTTTCTGGTATTCTTGTCTCTTCCCCCGTGAAATAGCAGCCTCAACATGCTTGTTAGCTAATTTAATTGATTTGGTGGGAACAAGCTTTGCCAAATCTCCGTGAGGGTTTGGTAGAGGACGTACAACAGGCTTGAAGTACCGCTCCATCTTGAACAAAGTTAAATTCTGTCACCTCATATTGACCACGCCCAACAATTAAATTAATTTTCGTGTTTAATTATTGTTCTACACTTTTTGAGAACGAAAAGAACGTAATTTTCCCTCGACAGAATATACCCACTATACGGTGCCTAATTAAGGTGTTAAAGTTATAATCATATTCATAGTTTTCAATTAACTTCTGTCTTTTCCTCTTCAGGTGTATTAATTTTGCACTTCTGATGAGGGCAGTGCTATTTTATTGACAAACCCAGCACAAGTCAGATCTGGGTTTGGTGATCAGAATTTGTGGTACGTACTGCTTCCAGAGTTTACAGAAAGCACAGAACCCAACTATCCTAGCACTGCTGGTGCCTGTTGCTATGGAATACTTTTCCCACACTGATCGTTTTGTTGTATTAGATGGCAGTAGTTGGACATCTAGCTTTTTGTATCCAGGTAAACGTACCGGGAGGAGGATAGCATTAACTTTTACATAATTATGTAGAAATTGTACTAGATGTTGTTTATCCTCCATAGTTAATTCATTGTGTACTATTACCATGGGTCCTGAAAAGGCAAAATGTTTTTGTCACATACTCCGTCACATACTAATTGGAGTTAATTCACTTACCTAAGTGAAAGACCTTGTTTCATGTAATATGATCTAAGAGCCTTGAACCTGCATGCTCCCACACCATGTAAAAAAAGGAAACTACGCCTACATACCTAAATGAACATGAATACATGTACAGTGAATGTAAAATTGATGTTCCATTACCTTTTCCCATTGTGAAAGAATTGTGTTGCCATTCTTTTTCTATCGTGGGTTTCCCTTCCTCTATGTATAACTGACCCATTGGAGGAATTGGCCATTATTTGTAAATGTAACAATAAAACAAAGCTTCGCTTTGTTTTTGTGTAGAAAATTCGGATAAAGATACTTCTGCAGAGAAAGGGTTAAATTTTAAACTCCGCCCAACCTCCTGAGAAGTACTATTAAGTCTCACTGTGTGTCCACTGTTTGCACACTGTTTGCTCTCGGCCTAAGGTTAGTATACATGTATTCCCCATCCTTCAAAGTTGGAACTTGGGACGCGTTTTGATAGAAGCTGTGCCAAACACACTTCAACCAAGTCGTGAATAGGCTGGCGTGTTTCTCAGGGAAACAACGTAACTTCTCTCTCACACCATCATTGTGTAGGATGTTGCCTTGTGTTTGCATGATAACGTTTGTGAGACAAAAAGTGTTTTGCCACCCGAGTGAAATTAAGTTTGTTGTGACTGCCATGTTGTAAGTGGGCGATGGTTCTTTTCCATAATTTCAGTTGACAAGTTGACAAAATCTGTAGATTTGAACTCAGTAGTTAGTGTTTGTTATTCTTATTGTTATTATTATTATCATTATTATCATTATTACTTTGTTGTATAGGTTTAATCATTTAATGGCAACGAAAGCACTATCAGGTATTAAACCTACATATTTCAGTTGTTTCTTCATATAAGAAGTCATGAAAAAATGTTAAACTTATATAGTCTCATATGGTATAAGTATTGACATTGATAGGGTTATATCAGGATGTTTTTGTCCTTACTCAAGCATGAGTATTCTGTGGTTGTATAAGTATTATACTATTTTGAATGTTTAATAAAGCTACTATACACTGTACTATCCTATATGAAGTAATGACCTGTATTTCAGTATTATTATAAATTATAATTACATATATATATATATATATATACTTGATTATTTTTTTCTCTTTTTGTTTTAGCTCCCACATATGGGAATTTAATTGATCTACTTGAAGATGCTGAAGACTGTTCACTTGCAAGTGATATCAGTGTACCTGAACTTCTATACTTTAAGTTTAAATTGGCCTTTCCTCATGTGAGCATTGGGCGACCTCACCATTTGTATGATGCTGTGAAACGCATTACTGCACCTACCCGGCCATCTTTAAGAGGTAGCAGTAAACTGAGTGGCTCAGCTCTGACGCTATATAGGTGCAAGGAGTGGGTGCCCCGAGCTAGAAATCCAGGACTTCGAGGTAAGTATTTCAGTGTATCACAACAATCATACATGTGCATGAGATTATGGTATGGGTCATGGTGTGATTGTGCAGTTTCTCCATGCATATGTACATGTATGTATACAACTGTACATGTGTACTAGATTTTATGTTTTCACAGATACTGCTAGCCTACGGTTTGAATGAAGAACTCCTAGCACAAGTGTTTAGTCAGCTAGGAAGTGACCAGGAGGAGACCCTTTGGTGGTATGTAAGAGGAGTTCCTGATCATGGGTTCTATCAAGATTTGCACCAATTCTTGAAGAAATGGCCCCAAACTCGCAAATCCACTAAAGTGTCGATTGGAAGGTTTTATGTTGCAATTGATAAGAACCTACAAACTAGAGGTTTCCGTCCTGATAACGCCTACCGTTTCATTGAGAGACTTACAATGTCTAAGCATCCTCGAAATTCAGTTGTGAGGTATGGCTTGGTAGAACCAGAGGTAAATACTCTACAAACCCAATTAAAGGAGTGCTCTGAATTAGCTCATAAGTTGATAACAGACTTAGACACACTGAAGAAAGACCGTGATGAAATGTAAAGACAATTGGATTCTGTACAGCGTACCTTAAAGGATTCCGAAATTTATGATGCTTTGATTTCATTAGATGAAACCAAGGCCATGGGCATTGATGGTATTCCACCTATTATCTTGAAGCATTGTGCACTTGCTCTATGTAAGCCATTTCACCAACTTTTTTGGCTGTGTCTTAAGCAAGGCTGTTTACCTTCAGAATGGAAAGCTCACCGTATTACCCCAGAACCTAAATCAGAGGATCTTACTTCTGTTAAAAACCACAAACCTATTACTCTACTTTGTACTAATCTCCAAGGTGCTTGAACGCCTTGTTTACAACTTTTTTGTCCAGATGCCTATACTCTAAGCAATTTGATTTCATCAAAAATAGCTCTTGCCTGCAAAACTTACTCTTATTTTTCACAAATATCTATCACTCTCATGACCTGAACATGAAAACTAATGTAATTTACACAGACTTTAGGAATGAATTACTGATCAAATTGAAGTCTACTGGTATCGGAGGCTCACTTTGGCATTGGTTTTGTTCAGTGTGTATCAATTAATAATTCCCTTTCTCCGCTTTTATCAGTTATGTCTGGGGTTCCATAAGGGAGTATTCTCGGTCCTATCCTTTTTCTAATCTACATAAATGATTTACCTCTATCAATCAAATTTTCTAATCTTTTCTATTTGCAGATGATGGCAAATGTGCTTTGCCAATAGGGGGGCATCCTGAACAAACTCATCTACAGTCTGATATTAACTCATTATACGAATGGAGTTGCACCTGGCACCTATCTTTTAATGAAGAAAAGTTTACCTTAATTAGATTTTTTGCTAATTTTGAGGATACTCCTATTACTCTGAGATCCTCTCACTAAGATTTAGTAGTCATAATCTCCAACGATCTAAAGTGAAATGATCATATAAACTACATTCTGTCTAAACCCTACAAGTTGCTCCATCTCCTACAAAGTTTCACACTGTTAAAACTGTAAACTCAAAAAAAAAATTTATTTATTGCTCACAAAATGGGCGGCCTAATTTTATTAAGGACATTAAAGTACTAGAAGATCTACAACGTTGTGCAATCAAATTTATATTAAATGATTTTCCTTCAAACTACAAATCCCGTCTAATTCATCTTGAGATTCTTCCCCTCGTGATGTTTTTTGAACTTAATGACGTTTTGTTCTTTGTTAAGTCAGTAAAATTTCCATCTCCTACTTTCAACATATTAGACTATGTTTCTTTTTGTAACTCCAAAACCTGATCTTCATCTTCAAAGTTAAAACATACCTTCTCCTCAATCACCTCATCTGCTCATTTCTATTTCAATCTCCTTCCAAGGCTGTGGAATACTCTGCCTTTTATAGATCTTAACCAGTCAGTGAGTACTATAAAACAAGATGTAAAGAAAGTTCTATAAGAACATTTTTTGAAAAATTTAAACTCCAATAATTCTTGTTCCTTCCATATTTGTTGCCCATGTATTTTAAATTGTGTGAGTGTTAAATTCTATAAATTCTCTTATTAGTTTTCTCTGTACCTATTTTGGTTACTGGTAGCTCTTATCAGTGGCCCTCAGTGTTGTAAACGTGTGTCAATATTTTCCCATCTTTTGTATATCAGTTTATAGATTTTCTGTACTGTAAAATTCGTTAATAATAATAATAATCCTGATACGAGTTTTTTGGAAATTCTATGCTGAATGCAATAGTACATTTCGCAGTCCTTTATCTCACACAGTTTTGCAGTTATATAGCTGAGTAACAGTTGTTTCATGATCAAATTGCATTTGATTGTCCACAATCTGTAAAACTTCAAGTGTAATTTTTGATGGTCTTCCCGATCCTGGTTGACGCCTGTTTTCTCATACTTCTTCAGAAACCTAGCAATTCCATTTCTGCTTGCTGTTAGTCCTTCATGCCTTAAACATTGTGAGATGGTATAAGAATGCTTGCTAAGACTTCAATGATACAGAATCCTTTGATGTTTGTAGCTGCTATAAACCATCGTGGTAATTAGTAATTATTTTTACGGAGTCCAACAGTAATACCACCAGACACACTACCACCAGTCATTAGTTGGCGAGATCTTAGATAAAATAAGGGAATATTGTCCACTACAATTTCAGGATATAACGTGTGGACTTTGTGGGATTAGTGGTCATAACAGATGTACCTGTCCAAATGGGGAATGAACAAGCTAAATATAAGAACCTATGCTAGTTTAAGCTAAGTTTATGTTTTACCCTTAAAATAATCCCAGCACAAAGAAAATCTAAAAGTTTAATTTGTAACAAAATTTAATTATTCACCCACCTCAAAAAGAATTCAGTTATACTTTAAAAAAACTCTTCTGTTACTCTGCAACACCATTCTGTACAACCTTATCTTATCAGCTGAACAAGTGATAACAAGGAGAAACATACAGCGTTTCTACAATCTTGTTGAAAGCATGATCCCATAACACGGTCTAGTATACAGAGAATGTAGTTAAAATTCAATTATTGCACAAACGTGTGAGAAATAATTAACTGTCATGGCCACATTCAATGACGCATACCGTATAAGTGGAAATTTTCGTTGGTAACAAATTTTCATGTGCATCTTTGACCAATGAAAAATAAACACATGAATTTTTTTGTCAAATGAAATGTTGTCACGATGGATAATTAGGACAATGAAAATTCAAAGTAACACGTTGCATGCAGGTTCGATCCACGAGGTGTGAACAGTGAAGGCAAGTGAAGGCTAGTCGGATATTCTTGGAGATGGCTTTGTTACGTTACTTAAAATCTGTTGATGGTCTTCCTGACCCAAGAGGCTTGTTATCGACAAGTATTCCATCCTCTGCTATAGAAGAAGCCAATGCTCAGGTCCAGAAAGTGATGGGAGCGAAATGAAAGCGAGGGCCTTACCAGACCTACTCTCCTAGGCTTTGCTTTAAAATTAAAATTGGAGAATACACATGCCGGCATGGAGTGCCATCAGCTGCTCGATATTTCTCCAGAAAGCTAAACTGTCATGTGAGTGAAACCACACAACGGTCGATAAAAGATTCTTATAAAATTGAGGTTTGAGCCTAACCAACAGGACCAATTGAGTCGCTTCCTCCAAAGAAGCGTGGCCGACCTTTGTTGCAGGATATGGATGAAAAAGTTCAGTTGTATCTCCTCTATGATTGTCATGGCTGCAGCAAGAGGAATATTGCTTAAATGCAATCAGAGAATGCTGGCAGAATGTGGTGGTCACATTGAATTAAATAGATTCTTGTCATTAAAAACTGGTATAATTGTTATAATATTTTTAAATAATAATTATCTATGATATTAGGGCTGGGTGATAGCATTGATAATTTTATACTATTGTGACTATAACAATACTGTTAGCACCATCACGATAGTAAAACGTTTTGTTTTCAGCATACACTCTACATTAACTTATGTAAACCACACTGTATACTGCATCAGTGTTTGTAGTTAGGCTTTGAGGTTCAACAAATACGAGGTCATAATACGAGGTCATAATGAGGGACCTATATTGGGACAATTTTTGGGGATTTCTTACCCATCCAGCTGATTTACAAGGGGAAAACTGATCAGTTGGTATTTGGAACAAGTGATGAAGCAATTGGATGGAAAAGAGGAGAATTTGGAGGCAGCGGAAATTGAGCCAATAGATATGAGCATGCAGGTTATGAAGGAAGTTGGGGCTATGTGGTTAGTGAGAATGGTTGAGTACATAAATGAAAATCCAGAGTTTATTGTCAATGGATTTGTGAAGTCCGGGATGTCTGGAGTCCGGGATGGATTCTTTGAAGAGGCGGAACCTACACATGACATAAACGACGAAATTGAGAGTGTTTCAGATTTTAACTTCGAGACTGATGATGAACCCGAACAATGATTTTTTCTAGTTATCCCCATTTTTCTTATTTATCATGATTGATTTTTGATTCTATTTTCTCATTTAGTAAATATTATTGTACACAAAATTTATTTTAAACCTGTCATATATAATATATATATATATATCTCATAATGAGATTCATAGCCCATACATTTCTATGGGGCGTGTAAGTTTATATTTCTCATATAAACCTCAAAATAGGTTGATATTTTAAAATATCAACCTTGTGAAACTCGATGGCGATTTCTTACGGACTCAATGACAATCTCTTGCAGGACAATCCAAGGTATGAATCTCATTCTAAAATATATCAGATATAACATGTTTCATCTGTCTATATGCGTTATATAAACCTGCCAACTCGGATGATATCACCCTCGGGCTACGCCCTCGGGTGATATCTTACCTCGTGGCAGGTTTATATAACGCATATAGACCTCTGAAACATGATATATATAACACATATCTCATAATGAGATTCATAGCCCATACATTTCTATGGGGCGTGTAAGTTTATATTTCTCATATAAACCTCAAAATAGGTTGATATTTTAAAATATCAACCTTGTGAAACTCGACAGCGATTTCTTACGGACTCAATGACAATCTCTTGCAGGACAATCCAAGGTATGAATCTCATTCTAAAATATATCAGATATAACATGTTTCATCTTTCTATATGCGTTATATAAACCTGCCAACTCGGATGATATCACCCTCGGGTGATATCTTACCTCGTGGCAGGTTTATATAACGCATATAGACCTCTGAAACATGATATATATAACACATATATATATATTATATATATATATATATATATATATATAGTTTCAAGATAACTTCATCTTTATAATTTTTGTTGAACTAAAATACATTAAAATTGTAACAGTTTTTTCAATTTTTCGAGTTCAATGGACTGCGCTTTAAACAGGACTAGACATGGAATCTCCATTCCTCTTTGTGGAAGGTCAGCTGAATACCTGCGTCTTCCAGATACAGTGCACTTGATTACACCTCCTCGCTTCAAGAATAGTGAACAAACACGGGATACTTTTCTTGGTAAGTGTGCAATGATTACCTCGTTCTTTTTCACAGCTACTGCGTATCGATCATGGGTTGAAATTCTCTGACACAGTTTAACGTTTCTCCAGGAGCTGCTTCCCATACCTTCTGGTAAACATGGTATCCTCACACACAAAGATTGATCGACTATTCTGCTTCAGCCATTAAATTAATGTCAGCGTGAGGACCATTTAACAGCGCATGCGCAGGAGACAAATTTACACGTAGCCAAAAATTTCATGTGGTCATATTTTCGTGGGTGTCTGAAAACCACGAAAAGTTTTCACCACGTCATTTTTACACACCAATTTTTTCCAACGTGAAATTTCCACTTATACGGTATCTCCGCAATGACAGCTCCGATCTCTTAGCAGCAAATGCAAATGGCTATGGTACAGAATATCCTTTAAACCCATTTGCCATAACTAAATTTTGATGAATGTAAGTAAGTTTCTTTTATCTGTAAATCAATGTTGTAGGTGTTAGTGAAGATGAGGTGGAAATAGGTCTTAGTGAAGACAAGGTGGAAATAATATCTGATGATTGTAAGTTTCTTTTTGCAATAAATTAATTTTAATTAATTAAATAGGTGATGAAATGAATATTGAAATGAATCAAAGAAATAGTGCAGAGAAATGTAAGCTTGATATTAGTCAAAAAATAAAATTTATGTAGATTTTCCTGAATAGTTTTGAGTGAAGAGGAGGGGCTTACCTCTGAGAAAATCTAAGAGAATATTGTTAGTTTGCCCACAGGAAAAGATTATTGGCGGTCTCAATAGGGACTTACAAGGACCCATTGAAATACAGGATGCAGAAGAGAAAGGGAAGGGTGTTTTCGCAACAGAAGATATACCAAGTAGAATGTACATCTGTGAGTACAAGACGACGAATGTCTACAAAACAGCAGAGTTTATTCCAAAGCAGAGAGAATATGAAATAAATCATTTAAAGTAGGACAAACCAAACTACTGTTATGATGCCACCAGGCGATTTAATCAAACGGGACTTTACATGAACCATTCTTGTCGTCCTAATATAAGGCTCTACCCACCCATGTTTTTTGTCAGAGAAATTTCCTGCATTGGGATGTATTCTATAAGTGAAATAAAAAAAATGAAGAACTAGTGTGGAATTAAGGAATCACAACTGCCGAAATGCCATGGACAAAATCAAAGATCATCAGCATTCATGACAATTCCAATGACAAATCCAACGATGAAAAAAAGGTTATCACAGGTACATTTGCAAAATTGGCTTACAAAAAAATATGTTTAGACAACTTTGAACAGTACAGAAAGTATCATTATTGTCCCTTCAAAGGATGCAAGTCCAAATCATTGCAAAAACTTTCTAATCACTTTGTAGGTGTCCATAAAATTGTTAATGCAGCTGAAAGAGAAAAAGTATTAAAGGAAGCCAAAAAGATGTTGTAGCTATGCCTCGAGAAAGAAAACCTGAGGAATCGAGATTGACAATAATTGAAACCTTTCAATTAAGTTCAAAAAAGGACAAAATCATTGTTTGTCCAATGGTAGCCAGAAAAAAAGGGTCCTTCATTATGACATCATGAAGACGGAACTGGCTTCATTTTATGCAAATTTTATTAGTTTTGATAGTGGCAATCGGTCATCAACAGAGACCATGCAAATAGCTATTGATGTTTTGAAGTTTTTAGCCTTTTCTAATGATCATAAATTTCCTTGCATTATTTACTTGACGAGCAGAAGCTGAAATCGTATACACAGTAATTAAAAGATATTGGATTAGGTCCAGATGGCATTCTTACGAAACTAGAGTGCCTCCAAACATGTATTAAATATTTGTTACATGAACACACCAACTTCAAAGAGAGAAGAGAATTGATGGATAAGATAGGACTATGGAAGATAAGTTTCCAAAGTGATAAAATCAAGCATACAATGGAAAAGGCTGCTCGTGAAATTAACACAATCAAAGATGATCTGGAAACCATGCAGAAGCTTGTAAATGCACAAGGTGCCATCAGAAAAGCGAATCACGTAATTGAAACAGAAGATCCTTCCGATGGCGATGTAGACTTCATTGTCACCTACCTTTTTTATGCCTCTCATACAAGCACTTTCAACAGGCAGGGCCAGCAATAATTATGACATCAAACAAGGCTGAAATTGCCCAGCTTGTATGTGATGAAAGTAGGGAAGAGAGGTTAAAGCTGGTTGTGTCCAAGCACAAAACTGCGAGGACATATGGCCCTGCGATTCTGTATCTGACACGAGATGATTCCAAATTATTTTTTCATTATAATGATTACCTACGACCAGATATTCCAACATCGTCAAAGAATGAAGTATTTCTGGTTTGATTGAATGGACAGCTGTATGAGAAAAATTGCACAAGATTTGTACAGACATATGCGAAATCCCTTGAGCTTGCAAAACCACCATTACTGCTACGCGAAAGGCAGGGACTACAACAGGATGTTCTGCTCTTCCGAAAAAGAAATGGAGGACTTGTCATGGCATATGTCTTACAGTTACTCCACATCTGAATTATACTACAGGGTTAGAAAGGGAGGTAGGGAATCACTTGAGGCATTCAAGAATATCCAAACATTGTCATGTAAGTGCAAGGTATACAATGTTAACAAAATTAACATTTTTCCATGTAGATCCACCACAAATTCGTTTACCTGATAATTATGACCAGCCAATAGATGACATCTTCAAGAAAGAAATAGCAAACTAAAGAATTCTTACTTGCATTTAAATGCAAAAAAAAAGAAAACAAGTGCAGGTCAGGGTAAGAACTATAAACAGAAGGTAAAATAATATTATACACAATTATTTAGCCTCCAATTATTTATCACCCAATACTTTATTATGTTCTTTATGTATTTCATTTAAACAACCAAGTTCAGTTACATTCTGCATACAACAAAATAAAATTCCATTAACATTATTTAATTCTACCAGCTATCATCTATATACCTAATCAAACTTGAAGAGTAGGGAAGTTAGATATTAATGAAAATTTAAGCTTTTCACCCAGCAGTGTGTTCTGAAGCACAGACACATATGGAAACTGAAGATTTAAAAGTGCTTGAGCAGCATTTTATCATTTTGTCCAAAAGATCAGCACCAGTTTCAAAACACACTGCAAAAACAATGGTGTTAATTCAACACTATTTTATGGTGTCTAGCATTTGTGCATTTTTGACCCCAAAGTTCAGTGTCAAACTTCAACACCATTAATTGGTGTCAAACATGAACATGTTCTATTCCTATAAATAGTATCACGAAGAAGTGATCAGGAAAATACAACATGTCGTTGATAGAAAGAAAAAAATATGAAAGATACATAAAAATATAATAAAATGATGAAAAAATGATTTGTTAAAGAGCTTGTACATATAATAACATGTCTGTTATGATATAGTGTACACAATATATGAAACAATTAATGCATGGATATATGAACATATATAATAATAGAGCTGGTAAATACAAATCTTATAGTTAGTTGAATACAAGAAGTCCATTAACAATTGTTTGAACAATAATGGGTAATTTTGAACTGTTTGTAGTACTAAGTCCAAGAACATATTCTAGAAGCTCACAAAATGGCTTTGATGTAGGCAGATATTTTATGTTAAAGATGTAGTAGGCTGCCAAACAGCACTCGATAGCTAACTTGAATGAAGGCATAGATATGATATTCTCCTTCTCAATTATGATTTTCGGGTCCATCAGGGACTTTAGACTGTCACCGAATCCAACAATTATAGGATGGTTAACCTTTATGTCATGTAGAACAGCATCAATGTCAATATACTGACCCTGGTTATAAAAAAAACACACATGATGTGATTAAGATTAAAGTTGTAAATAATAATAATTACATGTAAAAAAAAAACAAACCTGGAATGGCAAAAATATATTTGCTTTCCCCTTTGGGTAGTTAAGGATGTGGCAAGAGACATGCAGAATATGACTGTTTGATCTTGTAGGTATAAGCAAACATTATAAATTAGTACAATTATAGTTAAGTATATATATATACCTTCTGTAGGTTCTTCAATTGAATCATAATTCTTCAGCAAAGACGAAACTTCTCTTTTAGCTTCTTTTCTCGCATAGGATAGAATTTTCTCACAATTCTTCATCAGTTTAGTTTGTGCCAGTCCCGTAATTTTGTAAAATTCATGAAGCATCTATAGTGAAAATCATAAACAAGAGGACATACAAGCAATTTTGAAGTTACAATTGAAGATTCTTTTAAACATGGAAAGTACAGTATGTACAGATGGTTTCTCCTCACAAATCCAATGTCTTCGAATTTCTATAAACGTTAAAATTTGTAATTCAACATGCAACAATGATTATGCTGTTAGATACCATAAGTGTCGTTCATTAGAGAACACAAATTAGAAAGTATCCATTTTTTTGTTAGATAAACTTCTTTATGTCTTTTCTTGTGATGCTCATATTCTTCCAAGAAAGACAAGGATAAGGATGGTGGAGCACTAACACCAGAGTCGGTAGATGTTTTAGCCCTTTTTGGAAATGGTGTATCATCTAGTGCAATACCAGAGGTCCTTGCCCTTGCTGGCCTATGTAAGTTCATAAATTTGTTCATCAATTTTTTTTTCCATGAAATCTTTGGAAAAAAGGAGTCAAAAACAACATTTGTAAATGTAAGTTGAATAAGTTCACTTACATGAGAAGCGCCCCCAGGAACTTGATCACGTGCGCTCGGATGTGTTTTTACCAAGTTTATTGCTACTTTTTCTAGTTGTTTTGCAGTTGGATGGGTAGTGTGCAACATTATCAGTGTAGCCCACAGCATCGACAATTTCATTCCCATTAGATGGCAATAGCACACCTGTAGTACCTCATTTGTTGCCTGTGTAATTGAGCAGTTCTCATGTACAGGAAAAAATGCATCTGGCCTGGCATGCATGAATTTGATGCAGGAAAAAAAAAAGGCAGACGGTGCATCATGTATTGCCATACCATGCAACCATCATGACTACACCATTTAATATACATGTCACTGGCAAACACATCCATTCACAAATCCATCTAACATACCCTGGAAACGGCCAGTTAGATGAAGTTGGAGTTACAGAAATGGCATCAAGTCGCTTCAATGATGGAGCTTGTGGAGTCTTTGGTGTAGCAGTCAACGACTCTTCATCTATCAAGGTATATTCAATGTACATATACATAGGATAATTGCAGGCTCTGTTTTGCATCTACGCAACTGTACTTGTGGTGTATTTGAATATTACTTGTTTACTTTCAGTTTGTGGAGTCACAGTTTAAACTTCGGTCAAGTGCTCAGGACTCTAAACAATGTGATATTCTCGATCGAGAGGACTTGACACCCACAGATCGACAACACTACTCACTAATATACAGAGTGAATCGCAGAGCTCTTCTGGATAGCTTATGTTACTTCAGTGTTACATCTGGTGCACTTATTCCTGACATCATGCATGATATTCTAGAGGGTGCTCTACCATATGAGGTTAAACTCATGCTGAAAGTACAATAGATAAATGTATGCCTAAAAAGGTTGTATAGTCTTAATTTTTCATACAATAGTTTTTTATCATTGATCAAAAACTCTTCACCCTTGAAGATATTGATGCAGGCCTAAAATGTCTCAATATTCGACCATTTGATGGTGATAAACCCTCCACCATTAATGGTATCTCACTTACAGCAAGCGATTGTAATCTTCATCAGCATGGTGTGTTATGCAAATGTGGACTTTTGCTCGGTTTTTGCCACTTGTAGTTGGGCACAAGATCCCAGAAAGAGATGAACACTGGGAAAATCTTCTGTGTTTTCTTGATATCATGAATATTGTATTTGCTCCAGGCATTGCAGTAGAAAGCTGTGGCTACTTGGAATCAATTTGTTTAAGAGAGCTGTATCCCAATGAAGATGCATTCAATGGTTCATTTACCCCGGCTGATTTTAAAGTATGTTATTTAAATCTAATACTATTGATTTATCCTTCAAGCAATTATATGCTGATATACATGTACATGTAGGTTTGGACCTGTGGTGAATCATTGGACGACTCGGTTTGAAGCCAAACATAAGTACTTTAAACATCTAGCCAATGTTCTGTGAAACTTTATTAATATATGTTTTTCACTGGCACTTCGACAACAGTTATGTCAGTGCTACATTTCTTTGAACTCTATTTCCCATCCAGGGGAAGAAATTGAAATTGATCCTGGTATACGTTCATAAAAACATTTAACAAATCTTCCTTAACCATGTAATATTGCACTGATGTGTGTTTATAGGTAAGCCTGTTGAGTGTTCGCTTTCCTTCTGGAATTCTACTACTATGTTACCAAGTAAAACTTTGTTTAGGTACAGTTGCAAAAATGTGCATGTAAAGCATGCATGTATATTGATAATATGTAACTACTTAAATATTTCTACTCTACTTAGGCAAACTGGGCGAGAGTAAATGGAACAAAATATCAGACACCATGTGCTCCTTTTTGGCAACGTTATCACCATTTTAGTTGATGCTAAATGTGTCATTTTTGAATTCCAACTTCTGTGAGTTTTGTCATCATTATCATTGTTATTCTTTGTCATTACCACTCATCAATACATCATTAGTCATTGTGATTTACTCAGTTTCCACCAATATGGTTTGTACCACTGTAACCTCATTTCTGATGATCCTACATTACAATATACTGTTCTCAGAAGTAACATTTACATATGACATTATGATATTAAAATGTCAACATCAATTTCATATAGGATTATACAGAAAAGTTTGCATGTTATTATGAAAGGTGTCAATTTGGTGTTCTGTCAGCACCAATAGGTGTTATGTGTGTTACTGGAGCACCATGGTGTAACTACAGCACTTCAAAATTTGGCACCCCTGTTTTTACAGTGTAGTGTTGTTCTAGCTTTTTGATGAATGCATGTATGTATGTGTGTGTGTGTACATACATACATACTTGTACGTACGTACGTACATACATACATACATACATGTGCACAATTCAAAGAAGAACATTATTTTGTATGTACATGTATGTATGTAATAATCCACAAAGTAGACACAAATGCATATCCAGAGGTATTAATCAACATGCTCATAAAGCCTGCACAAAATATGTCACATCACAGTGTAATAGCTATATAAATAAACACAAAACATCAAAAAAATTATTATAATCAGTAAAAATGGGAAACAATTACAGCCATCCAGAAGAAGAAAGAAGAGAACAGTGTGAAGACGAAATTGAGATGAAAAGGCTGTTGGAGCAATTTGAAGAGAAAAAAATCTAGAGATAGAACAGCTATATATCAGATAAAATGAAACATGAGGAAAAACAGAGGAAAAACAGGAACAAAAAGAAGTCGAGGATATACAGACTGACCATCTTTTACATAAAATAAAACAATTAGAAGTGGAGATGGATAAACATAGGAGGATGAGGAGACAGAAGTGAAACAAAAAAAAGTCGAGGAGGAAAAGAGGAAGGATGCAAAAATAGAGCACCTTTTATATAAAATAGAAGAATTTGAAAAACACAGGAGGATAGGAAAAGAGGAAAAGGAGATAGCCGAGAGATTATAGACAAGGATTTTTTTTAGTAAAATACTAAGTATATAATATAATAATTATTTTTAAGTTAGAGGTGAACATCTCATATTTACATACAATTATGGTTCAGCTTTCAAACTGGCGAATAATATATAATAATTATATATACATATTATATATATATATTATCCTGCATATACTCAGTAGGTATATACAGATTTTGATCCCTCTACTTTAGTATGACATTTTAATATGGCATTTCTTTCAACACATGAGATTGAGTTACAAAAAAAATCACCAACAGTAGTAGCAAATATGTATTATAATCAGGGCATTGGAATTGAAATATCAGAATTGGAATGATTGTGGAATTTTAAGAATGGGGTTTGAATTTTTTAACTGCTCTTTTTTAATTAACAGAATGTGGAATTGAATTGTAGTAGATGTGGAATTTTGCAAATTCCGTTGCTTTTTTTGCGCATGTGCACTTGTTTAGCACGTGTTGTGAGTAATTTGATAGACCATGACATGATCGAGGGTGACCTTCAACTCCAAGATTCTGAAAAACCTGAATCTCGAAAAGTGAAACCTTCTTTGAACATTATTTTTGTAACTCTGTAGTTAGCGACAAGAAGTGGACAGCGAAGTGTAATTTATGTGAAAAAATGATCTCAGCAGCAGTGGGAGTAAACTCGAATTTTCGACGACATCAATAAGACTGGTCTTCTTTCCTTGAAGCAGCTGAAACTAGGAAACGAAAAGGACAATCAACCTTAACTGAAATATTTCCAGGCCTGGTAAAGTTAACAGAAATGAAGAAAAAGATGTTAGATGAGGCAGTTGTGGAAATGATTTGCATTATCCTTACAAGGAAGAAAGGCTTCAAGCATTTGTTAATTGTAAGTATATAGCTCCTATTAAGTTAATTGTATGTATTATGTGGTTCACCTGTGTATTATGTATATACACATTAGATTGCTGTTCCAGGATATAATCCACCAACCTATAAACATATTTGTGATACCCTCCTACCAGAGAAAATGTCCATAGTGTCAGAGAAAATACAAGCAGTTCTGACTGAATCAGAATTCTGTGGTATTACCATTGATATCTGGACTTCACGTAGAATGGAAGGGTACTTTGGGGTTACCTGTCATGTCATAGACACAAAACTTGTTTTCCACACATTCTTGTTGGTCTGTTGTCACTTAATAGGACGTCACACTGCAGAAAGAATAAACCTCTGAGCTTGAAGACATTTTGATGAAATGGAAAATTTCACATAAGGTATGTAATTATATTATGTACAGTAGTAGGGATGGCACAGAAAACAAATGGCCGCCCCTACATTTAAATTGCAAGTGATGAGCTGAAATCTCTGTTAATATTTGGAAATACCTTTTAATGCACATATTATTGTTATTATCATATGTGACTGGATTTGAAGCTTTTTATGCAGTAAAATGTCACCCAAATAACCCTTAACTCTCTATTTTTACTCATCTCAAAATTAATAGCTACCCTGGGTTTCACAATCTGGTCACATATTATAATGATATATACCTATGTGACCTTTATTATTTTGAACTAAGGCTTGCCAAATGTAATTTTGTCCCCACCCTAGTCCTCTCCTGATTTTGATGGACACTGTACTGATGGAAGTTTTTAATAATTAATTATATTTATACAGATTGTTTGCACAATCACTGAAAATGTTGCTAACATGAAAAAAGCATTTAAGCTTCCTGGTTTTGAAATTGAACATGAGGATGATTGGATGTACGAGTTGCAATCTTATATTCCAAAACGAGGCAGTTGTAGTGCATTACAACTGGTAGTGAAGGATGGTTTCAAGGTAATTATTATTATGTGAACTGTGTATAATTTTATATTAATTCTTGATTATGTATGTTCCATAATTATAGGTAATGATTCCTTACATATGCATAACAATGTAAATTATATTGTATTTTAAGTGGTTCACTATATAATAACTCTTTACCTTAGGGATATATTGCTGCTCAGAATGTTATATCTAAAGTGAGTCGCTCCATACGCACTATTGATACTCACACAGTACTGGATATCACTGGCAAACGGTTGCTTACAATGAATATGACTTGGTGGAACTCACAGCTCAAAAAGCTCAGGAGGGTTGATGAAATCCTTAAAACTGATCCCAACATCCAAGATAAACTTAATAACACAACAAAGCTGAAAGCTTATGATATCAGAGTTCTTCAAGAAGTTTTACTACTACTTCAACCTTTTGAGGATGCAACTGATGTGCTACAGGGAGAAAATGCAACCGCAGGCTTTTTACTTCCATCTATTGTTGGAATTAGAAAATGAGGGGAATATTCTTCATATGAAACAGGTTTTGGCAAATTTAAACAGAAGCATTCGAAGTCGTTTTGATGAGCATGAAAAGGACAAGCTCTTCCAACTTGCAGCGGTGCTTGATCCTAGATTTAAATTTCGATGGTGTGAAGGGTCTACAGTTGACCAGATTTAGCAGTGTCTCATAGAAGAGGCAAAAAATATTTTGCCTTTTTCTACACCTCCAAATAGTAGTGAGGAGCCCAGCCCCTCTGTGGTAGAAAATATCAAACCTCCAAGTTCAAAGAAGTTGCGATTGTTTAGCACGTTCCAGTTCAGTAGTAGCCATGGTGAACAAAGTGTGGGTAGCAAGCACGAAGCTGAGATTTCTGTTTATTTAGGAGAACCAACCTTAAAAGACCTTGATAGCAACCCACTGCCGTACTGGAAAGATTTTTCACACAGGTTTCCTATTCTTTCACTTGGAAGTTCAATATTTGTGGGCTAAACACCACCTGGAGAAAGGCAGTATAGCCACACTCATGTCAACTAGGTGTAGTGGTAGTAGCTATTTAAATCGTGTTGAACTTCAAAATGGGTGTTTATCGTTAGCTCACGCTAATTTATTCCTTCCATCCACTCTTAAAGGTTCATGTTCGGACATAAACACAGGAGGAATTGATCAAGATAAGCTCAGAGCTAACCTTGAAGCTGCAACAGACGAGTACATAGATCGTTGTAACTATGCACCATGTGGTGATGCTAAGATTGTTCTATTTAAGGTAGCAAATTCCTCCGACCTCCAAAAGAAACGGGAGGATCTGATTACGTTTTTAAAGGGCTCTGATAAGGCAAAGTGGCAATTGAAAGTAGAAAAACCTGAATTATATAACGAATTTGAACTTATCTGATTGACTAGGTAGGTTTTTACCATGTGTCTCGTTCTCTAGTCAATATCTCTATTATCTTTTACCTTGCTATAGTAATGGATGCCCACACCCTGTATGCCAGACAGGTAGACCTACACAAGAAGTATCTTTTTTTTGAGAATGGCCCTCCAATAACTTACCTGTTTCTACCAGTACCTGATGAAGACAGATCCTGGGGTATGAGCTGTGATTCCTGTGCTACCTGCTATGGCCATTATCTGGAACCAGGAAAAGCTGTAATTCTATAGTTAGCTGCCCTCTTCCATCTACCATGATCTTGACTTTTTTTAAGGGAAGAAAACCATCTCAGCAACAGTTGGAAGATCTATCACGTCAAGTTCTCTTACCTTGTAATGAAGTACAAATGTGGTTGGATCATTTGTCTACAGTTCGACAGAGCTGTAAAAGAGGTGCAGCATGAAGACGAGACAATAGAAGAATTGTGGATTGAATGTAATGCATGCAAGACTTGGTTTCATGGGGATTGTGGGAATTAACAGTACCAAAATACCAGAAGTTTTTTTTTGTGTTCAACCTGTTAAATATATACGTGGTACATGAAGTGATCAATTTTTGTTTCAATAATGTAATAATGTAACTTACATAGTTCATTGTAATTTTTTTCTGAGTTTTACGACATGTCATACTAAACAGATTTCTGATAAACCTGCAGATAAAAGGAAGGGAAGACATTATCACACAATATAATGTCAAGTCCCATATCAACCCCCATCCTCATATGTTGAGGTTGGTAGGGGACTTGTCATTATATTGTGTCCCCTGTTGTCGGGTATCTGCAATTTCAAAAATTACAAATCCCCATGCTCCCACACAGGTGGGGCATAACATTGATAGGCGCATTAGCACGCACTCGTGCACATTTTTAATTAGGTAGTACCTAAACTGCAACGTACCCTATATATATTGACAGAGAACCTTACCGTGTTTCCTTATAGTAGCATCTATTGCGTGATTCTCACACTTGAACAGAAGCTCCACGTTGTAGATTTGACGATTCAGCTATAAAAACTTACCTTCCATTCCTCACTTTCATATTGCGAGTGCGGTAGATATCTCATCGTTGGACGTTAGGGACCATTAGAAAAACTTACCGTTTCTTCCTAAAAATTGCTGTCTCTTAAGAGAGATTACGCAATTTTGTGGGTGTGCGTATAAAGCCTTTTTAGCCACGTCTACACGTAAGAAACCGTGGTAATCATGTTAATTAAACCATGCCCATAATTTTGCAAATGGAGAAGATAAGAAACAGTTGTTAAAACAGATACTTTAAGAGAAAGAAGAAGCGATCAAGAAAGGTATCAAAAAAGGTATTTAGAACAGAAAAGATAAGTATGAACAAGAATGAACAGAGTTGGAGAGAGAGAGAAAAGGTCACATCAATGCACATACTTCGAAGTTAATTTTATATTTTTATAATAATTACAATATAGATTATAGAGAAAAAGTGACTATACATTACTGTTAACCCTTTGACTGTCATGTTTTTATAAAAGTATTCGTTTTCCGTTAATTTCTGATGGCTGCATGGAGGAACCTTAAAACAAATTTATTCTTTATCAGTGTTCTCCATGCTTTGTCCAGTTTGTTGATCAAAAATTAGTCACTATAGTAACCTCAGATCATATGATAATCATGTGACAGTGACCACAGTGTAGGTGACCTATAGTATGGCTGAAAGATATTTTGTTGTGAGTTTTTTTGAGAAGACAAAAACGAAACTATATATGCGTGATAGTATAGTTCATTGTTGTTTTTATATATCTATGCATATAATCTGGTGTATATAATAAAAGATAAAATAGTATAGAGTCAGACACTGGCACTAGACTTGTGATACTTGTCAAGGCATGGTGTGGGACACAATCGAACTTTACAAGTACCACAGGCATGTATTGTCTCTTTTCTTTTTCTAGGTCTTCCCCTTCGTTTTCGGATCCTTGTGGTATCTCCTGGCTTCTTTCCTAGGCAACACAATACACATCTGCCCTTGGGTTGACCAATGTCTTCACAGCGAACAAGGGTGTGTGAGCCCTGTGCGATGGTTGGACTTGTTGGGAGTCGTGGACGACCTGTTTGTTTTCTGCATGTGAAGACATCAACAAGAGAGTCTATCAAGCTACAACGGAAGTCCAAGCTATCCATAGGCTTTATAGGCAGTAATGGTGGATGTAAATTTGCCTGGAGGTTTGCTTTGTATAAGCAATATGCATTCACTGCAGCAATGTCAATAAAGTGCCATATTAGCCTTAGAGTCCAGTGTTTTGACTTTCGGTTCAGACCATAGTATGATTTCATCTGGTCAGACTTGTCCACACCACCCATGTATTTGTTGTAACCTGCTAGCATTGGAGGGGCTTGTATAGTGATAACTGTTCCATCCTTTTGTTTTCTCTTCACTTTTTCATCTGAAGATGGAGGATATGCATTTGACATGTGATAGATGTGCTTATTGTCCTTCCAAACTGTTGCTATAACATTATTTTTCGACTGTGAACTATAGTCTCCTCGATTCATGGTCTTCAAGAACTGTTTGTCAACAATGGCTGTGGCCCCAGTTAGGCGATTAGAACGTACAGTTCCACATGAATAGATCTTCATATTTTTTTCAAGATCTTCAAAGAGAGGTATGCTGGTAAAGTAGTTATCCATGTATGCAACATGGTTTTTACCTAGAATATACGGAGGAAATACCTCATGTACAATGTTTTTATTATTATAATTATATTTACCTGCAAGTGGACCTAAAAGGTGTTTTACAACTGCATGACTCAAGCCAACTTCAGAATTTTGTAAAGCAGGTTCTTTATCCGTATAAATTTGAAATTCCTGTAGATATCCACTGCTTGCATCACTACAGCACCATATTTTGAACCCTCTTTTTATTGGTTTCTTAGGCATGTATTGTTTCAATGATGATCTTCCCTTGAAGCGAACCATTGCTTCATCTACTGAAATTTGCTGACCAAGATTGTGAGCATTTCGAAATGATTGCTGTAGCATGTCAAGCATTGGCCTTATCTTGAAGAGTTTGTCATAGTGGGGGTCATCATGGGATGGTGCATTTGTGTTGTCATTCAAATGAAGACTGGTCCAGAGTTGCCAAAATCTTTTCTTGTGAATATTTTGGCAAAATCAGGGACCCTCAGTACCCAGTGTGATGACCAGTAGTTGTCAAGATGAGGGAGACGATGTATTGCTGTGCCTAATACAAACCCAACAAAAGCAGTCATCTCTTCTAGTGTGGTATTTACCCAATCTCTTACATTTTTCTGGTTTGCATATATATTTGTTTGCTCAACCAAATGATCTAAGAGCTGAGTTTCAAATACTTGATGAAAAAAGTCTATAGGAAGAGAGTCTAAGGGGAGTAGAATTGTAGGACCAACTGGTGAAGTTGATGTGAATGTTGGGAATGTATTTGTGGTGCAGTTCATCGGTGATGACCAATCAGATGTATTTGTTGTTGATTTACTTGTGGAAGTAGCACCTTGTGTTTGCCATCGCTTCCTGTGAACTCTAGCATGGTTGTGTGTTATAGTAGATGAAGTACTTGTAGTTACAGGTGGTGGTAACAATTGTACTGGTTGTGATTGTTGTCGTCGTCCAATAGATATGGTGTAACTGGTGCTTGGTCAACTTTTCTTCTACGTTGTGGTGGTGGCAATATGGAATCATCAGGTTCATAGGAGTCATCATCACTTTGATTATCATTATTAGGCATGGATGAAGACACTGAAAATCATAGTTGTAGTGTAAGTTTTTTTGCATTGCTATTATATGTATAATTATTATAATATATAATTATTATTTTATTGCATATTTTATAATCAAAGTTAGCATTCATTTATACAATAATTATAGTTGTAAAAAAAAAATGAACTGATGAAACAGAATTACACAGTCATAATAGCAAACGTCTTACAATCTTTGAAGTCCGCATGGTCTTCATCAGTTTCTCCAATATCTTCATGCTCCATATCTCCTTCTACTTCATCAACATCTGGATCATCTGATAAAAAACCATCGTTTGGGACTTCACTAAACAAGAAATCGTGAATCACATCCACTGTAATATTGCGTGGGAAACTCATAAAACCATCCATTTCTTGTTAGTTTTTTTTTTGTTATCTCTACTACCACATGGAATACCGAATTTATAACATTCTATATATCTATTTGAAGCTTATTCTATGTAAAATCGAAATATCAAAATTAAAGGCTGACCTCGTTCCAGTTCCGAGAAAAGTGAGCGCTGGTACAGGTACGTGTCTAGAGCGCATATATGCGCTCTTGACAGTCAAAGGGTTAACTGTACAGATAACATTTATACACACACTTGTCACAATCTGTTAGTCAACCTTTGTATCTTTCAAATTTCTTTTGTGCCTATAAATATGATTTCACTGCAGCAGTGGAGAATGACTATTGGATGTTTTTGTCCATCTAATGTTAAAACATTTTGTAGAAATAGCTTTGCAAATAGTAAATATTGTTTCCATGGCAAAATGCCATTTATTCTGGTTAGCATTATTTTAAGTCTCCTCTTAGTTATGGCTGGAGATGTTGAGCGTAACCCAGGCCCATCTAGAAAATGTCCACATTGCCAATTGGAGATTCCAATACGCCAAAAAAAATGCAAACATTGTGGTATGCTAGTAAAATCAGCTAAAAGTAATCAAACAAAGTTAAGCCAGAATACACAATATTATCAGAAAAATGTTGTTAGGATTTTAGCCAAAAAAATAGAAAACTATAAGAGTAATCCTGATACATATAAAGCTAATCCAGACAAATTCAAGGCTCTCTCTCAACAAACATATAGAGCTAATCCAGACAAATTCAAGGCTCTCTCTCAACAAACATATAGAGCTAATCCAGACAAATTCAAGGCTCTCTCTCAACAAAACTATAGAGCTAATCCAAACAAATTTAAGGCTATCTCTAAAAAAAAATATAAAGCTAATCCAGACAAATTCAAGGCTCTCTCTCAACAAACATATAGAGCTAATCCAGACAAATTCAAGGCTCTCCTCAACAAACATATAGAGCTAATCCAGACAAATTCAAGGCTCTCTTTAAACAAAACTATAGAGCTAATCCTGACAAATACAAGGCTCTCTCTAAACAAAACTATAGAGCTTATCCGGACAAATACAAGGCTCTCTCTAAAATGAACTATGCAAAAAAACGTGATACTAGGATTAAATCTTTTATAACTTACTATAGAGATAACAAAGAGAGCAGATGTGTTTATAGAAGAAACAAGAATATACTAGCAGAGCCTAAGCTTGCTATAAAAGAACAGTACTTAAAAGAAATACAGTTCAATCTGTTAGATGATTCCATTGCATGGCTGGAATTATTCAAAGCTTATAAGAAAGAGCATGTAGATTTAGCTAAAAGAATGTCAAAAGGTATGAGTAAAGCTATCTGTAAGATAGCAGCCAAAAAAATACTCAACAAAACACTACAAATGCATAAGGAGCATGTTGGATCTCTGCTCAAAGCTATTAGATTAATTAAACGCCTTGATATTAAGGTAAAGGAAGACTTTGGGGAAGGATGTCATACCACTTCCTCTGAGCCTTACTATTACGATGAAGCTTATCAGCTAATCAAGAGAGACACTGCTATACCTGTTGATCACGATGGCAAGTGTGTAGTAGCAGAAGTAATTAGTAAGTCAGACAATGAGACAAATCATCCCATGAAATGGGAATGTTGTAGTGAGTGCAAAGTTCCGACAAAATTAGAAGTAGATGCCATTTTGGCCTTAAAAGAAGCTTTCCAGAAACCAATGAATGACATATTAAATACTTTTCGCACATGTCATGATGGTTGTCCTAATCAGCACTATACTAAAGTTGTCAGTAAAGAATATGATAGTGATACTTGTTTGTTTATAGACCTCAAAGGTCATCCTTTAGTGTGTTATGATAATGATACCCAATGTCGTAGTAAACTCAGGATACTTAGAGCAGTGTCAACCCATTATCCTGTTTTACGAAATTTCTTGCATGGTTTATACAGTTGTCATATGTATGTATCTACTATTGACAATGCACTAAGTGCTGGTGACTTCCATTCACTAATGGAAATCACAAACCTTGAATTTTATAATCTGTTTAGTATTAATGTAGAAGAAAAGTATGAGCAATATACTGAAACAGTAGCAGCTGGCTCTATGCTTAGAGATCCTAATCTAGAATCACATCTACTGACTACTTATGCTAAGCTAATGATTGACTTAGATAAAGAAATAGACGACTACCCTGAGCATGTTTGTTGTAGCTGTGAGCGTCTGCATCAGAGGAAAAGCGTTACAATAGTTTCTCTGTCTGATAACCTTGGCAGTGAGGTGTGGCCTAGATTAAAGAACTTTATAACACAAAATTATCCAGCTGCTACCGATCAGGAATTGTTTATGTGCAATTATTGCAAAGCCCTTGTCAAAAAAGACAAGTTCCCACCACGGTGTGTTCTGAATGGACTACAAACAGTTCCCATTCCTTCAGAACTAAGTAAACTTGACTCGTTAAGTACACAACTCATTCAGCGAGCCAAGTCTTATCAAACAATTGTTAGGCTTGGAACGTATACTGCTAAAGTACCTATCTATAATTCTCTTAAAGCATGTAAAGGTACCATGTTCTTTCTTCCCTTGCCTCTAAATGAAACACTTGAAACTCTAGATGAGGTAAGGGACTCTAGCAAAGTAGCTTTACCAAACCCTGAATTATATGTAATAGTCAATGGTACAAATATCAACTAAGCAAACTAAGCGAACAAAAATATATATTTTTGTCATTTAATGATTAGTTAAACATCACTATTTTCTCTTTCTCTCGTATTTAAGTTTGTCTCTTATCATTTATGTAATTATTGTAACACTTCATAATTATAACTACAAACTTATATTTATCAATATTAATTTATGTTAAGTTTTGACTAAAATTATAAAAGAATAAGTTATAAAATGAAAAGTATGTAGGGATATCAAAACAGAAAAAGCACTCTGATTAGTGAAATTTTGGGACACGAGTGAAGGAGTGGCAGATGGTGTAAACTCTCGCACTATCTAGTGACAAGCACACATTAGGAATAATTTATTATCTTTGACCTTTCCTCACTCATGGTGAATGGTAGAATAGCTAAAGATCTCAGAGAAGGTTTTGCCAATGCATGGCAACAAGCTGCACCCACATGTTTAAATCAATAAAAATTTAAAATTTTAATGCATGCATATAGCGTTGGTGACACGTGTTGTTATAATGGTGTCAGTGTAGGGTCAGTTATTACATTATTGCAGAACAAACAACAAAGGGAAGTAAACATGTTGAACACCCAGCACAGATGGTTTCTTTAAAACAAAAATCTAAATGAACAGGGGAAAAACAAAGGAGAATAAAACAAGATATATAGAGAAAAAAAACATCCCTATGATTGCTTTACAAGTTTAAGTGAAGATAAAAGTATCCTTATGACTGCTTTGTGGTGTCCAGCATTCAGTAATCATGGCTGACTTCATCAAGCACATGATGGAAGACAACAGCTTATTATAGTTATTATTTTGATTATCTACTCTCCTGACCTTTCAAAGGATCTTGTAGAACTTTAGGAATATATTTCAGGCAGAATAGCTAGCTATTACTTCCAGTTTCTACGTAAGCTACACATCTTTCTTTCAGCTGGTGTGTAGAGCTTGATCGCACGTGTTCAAAGGTCACGCATGATACTGAGCATGCGCATGAAGTAGAGTACTAGAATGTTGAAGAAATCTGCGATAAGCAAGCACTGGCAAGCTGAAATACAGAACACTGAGAACAGGCATAGAGCACAAAGGATTGAAACACCACAGATTAAGAAGATTACTACTGCTCAAGCAGAAATACAGAGAAGGATTAGAGCACAAAGGATAGAAACAACAAAGATTAATTTAGACTACTACTACTGCAAGGCAGAGATCACTCTGTAGCATGTCAGACAATCTAATGCAAGCTTAAACAGCACATGCAGAGGAGAGCAAGTGAAAGTTTTAGCTACTTGAATTTCTGCTGATATTTGCTAATAATATTATATATAATTTAAATGAAACTTTTAAAATAATATTATATATATATATATATAATTATGTAATTTAATAATAATATTATAATGTTTTTTTTTATTATAACCCCACCATTTTTGGTTACTTGAATCTGTATAAACATAAAACAGAATAATTATAATAATAATTATTATTATAAAATTACTTATTAACTAACAGTTATAATCTTTGACTCCCCCCTCCCCTTTTGTTTCCTCCTTCTTTTTCTCCCTTTCTTTGGTGGTGGTGGAGGTGGAGGTGGAGGTGGAGGTGGAGGTGGAGGAGGAGCTCCAACTGGAGGTGGAGGTGGAGGTGGAGGTCTAACAGGAGACAGTGGACTGACTGGACTCTGGCGTGGAGTTACTTCTAAATCAATATCCATGACGTCTTCAAATTGAGACATTCTATAGTCTATACCTTGAAGGGCAGAAATTATGCTGTTTTTATACTGGAAGGTAGGATCACTTTTGAGGATCAATATAGAATTGACCAATGAAAATAAAGATTATATTTTATTGCAGTAAAATATGAAACATTATTACCAGCCAATGGATTTGTTTACTATATCTACCTAGTATTTTACTTGTATATTATGTACTAATTAGCAGCCTGTTTATGTATTGCCTTATTCATGCATGTATTAATTAATTATCAATAAACAATAGTTTAAAATTTTTCTTATAATTTATCAAAATTTTTAAAATTTAAATATGAAAGTTTCCTTGATCATTCTTTTTGAAATACATAATTGCATTGTTGTTTGACATCTTTCAGACTATAATTACAAAGGAAAATTATTATTATCAATCATACATTAATTAAGTGCCATTACACACTAACCATTTATTTTCCACAAATTTTGAAATCTTCAAGGGACCTTTAGCTTTCTACATTAATTATTAAAAGTAGAAGTTACCAGCCTGGACCACGAGGAGGCGTCCCTTATGCCAGGCCACCCACCTTCTGAACAGAAAGTGAGGATCCACCATCAACCAATTGGGACAGGGATCAATGTGTGTTGCAAACAGTGAATGTAAGCAGGGGACCCTAGGGGGTATACAACCAATCAATACGTACACAGAGTATACATAGATGGTATACACCGCCCACTAGGAAATCCCACACACAATAGAATAGAACATGTATAATAATTATTATTATGATATAATTATAAGGCTCAATACATGTACATCATGTACAGATAAATACAATATTAAAGTCCAGCTTTAATAACACACATAATTGTACAATAATAACAATACTAAACAATAATTAAAAGCATAAATGTATTATATAGCACAACAATAATTATCATCATACACATTTACTCCTCACGATCTTGAACATCAGCTCCTCTCAGCCGATCTAACTCTTTAGTTGCCAACTGAGAGGCCTTGATTTTGCTGGATACAAGATCAATTATAGCTACACCATCAAGTGTTCTGACACGACTCAGAGCAACATAAGCCATGCCATCTTCAAACACTTTGGGACCTAGGTCAATCACAGCAGCATCAAGAGATAACCCTTGTACTTTGTGAATAGTAGCAGCCCAACAGGAAAGTAAAGGTAGTTGAGTCCTTTGTAGTGTGACTCCTTCTCGGCCATAGAATTTTGCCGTCACAGGTTCAATTGGAACAGCTTCTGCATCATCTTCAACACTCACTCGGCTGATACGACCAACACGAGGATCGTGGAAGTTGACCAGAACATTTTGAGGTAGCTGTCCAATTTCAGGCTGTGTTGGCTGTCCATCAGGCCAAGTAAATCCCACCACGATTCCACGTGCTCCATTTACTAGTCCATCTTCACAGAGGATGTTTCTTCGGAGCATGACTTGTGCACCAACCGCCAGTTTCAGACTTCTTGGGAGGCCAGCACAGTCATTGTCATCGGGTGGGATGAGTCTTTCTGGGACATCAACATGTTGAACGACACCGTAACTCTGTCTAGCAGAATCGGAGTCGACAATTGAATGCTCACCCTTGAATTCGAACACAGTCGACGCCTGCGCCAACTGTATTCGTCCACCATGACTTTCAAAGGTAACAGACACAGAGCATCTGTGAATGGAGACTGTTCAATATCCACTGGAGTATCTATACCAGAAGTCAGACGGGTCCTGAGCAGAGTGATATCGTCTGGAGTTTGCTGTCCAGTGCGAATTCTACCCAGTACTTGAGAGTAAGTGTTGTCACCCATCTGTCTCATGTTAATCGTCAGCTCCACCATTGTGAAGATATCTCTCCACAAGTGGGTAGAACCAGGATTATAACCATTACCTTCCTGAAATATAAATTTGTCTCTAACAGGTGGTAGTTGAAAGAAGTCTCCAACAGCAATGACATTGAGATCTCCGAAGAGAACTTCAGTGTCATCTGTACCTTTGATTTCAGTCAATCTCTGGTGAATAAAGTTGAGTGTCTGATATGAGACCATACTGATCTCATCAATGATGATCGTGGTGACACTCTTCAAAAGACGTCGCATACCGTGAAGTCTCTCACTCGCTAACTTGCGATAGGTGGTTCTTTTACCATGCTCTACAGGCAAGTTGAGCGCTTTGTGAATAGTGAGACCTCCGATATTGAATGCAGCTACTCCAGTTGGAGCCATCAACATACAAGCACATCCGTCGCCAATCTGGGCACGTTCAAAGTGCTCATGAACTACACTAATCACATGACTCTTACCAGTACCAGCGCCGCCGGTAATGAAAAGCCTAAGTGGCTCAGGTGGTGACTGTACAGCATGCATCTGGTACTCGTGTCGAGCTGTAGTGTAATTCAAAACTTTTTGAAAGGCTAAACGTTGTGACTCATTGAGGCTATCAACCTTTCGGTGGTAATCTGCATCCGTCATGCGTCTTTGGCCCATTGCACGTACAGTGCGATCATCATCTGCATCAGCAAGGTAATCATCGGAAGCCAAGTGGTTGACTTCACCAACACCTTGCTGATCAGCAGTTAAAGCGCTGCTATGATTATCAGCTAACAGCGCTTCATCATAATAAATTGGGTCTGGTCCAGCACCTTCGTTTTCCATCTCCATATTTCGTTGAGCTGCACCAGGAGCTATTGGGGCATAAACAGTGTCACCAAACTGATTAAGTGCCCTCAATTGACATGTAGCTCGTTCAACTTCTGCAGCAAACGAAGCTTGGTCACCACCAAGTACTAGGAGACGATCATTGTTGGAAACAAAGGATTGTTTAGCCGTAGCATGTGAACCCAAGAGATCCACAGTTTCATTACGCCATGGCAAATACAACATAAGCAAGTGGTAGTAGTAGTCGTCACCATTAGCTTCGGGAGTCAGTGTTGGTACACGAAGACATGCTTGCTTTCTACGCAAGTATATCCATCCACTATTACCTTGTAGTTCGTACCTAGGCTGAGCTCTAGTTGACGTGCCAAAGGTAGAAGGAGGCTTTGATGTAGCGTACCAAACAGCAAAATGAGCAAGGCTCATATTGTCAAATGGATCACCAACTGGACGAGCAGCATAGCGCTCATATAGTCCACTTTCAAAGACATCAGTATCACAACCATCCATCTCCCAAAGCTTTCTAGTTGACTTTAATACTCTCGTCCTTTTCTGAGGTCTTCCCGTATTCACAAATATTGTACCTCTCGAAGATCCACGTAAATGAAGACCTGTCGTTCGGTAAACAGCTTCCTGAGCACTCAGAATACGATGACTAATCAAGGTGTTACCTATCTTTAACAAACGTGATTTCTGAGTACAATTTTCAGGAAGCTTTTCTAGATTACGAGAAATCAGCTGTCTGAGTTCCTTAGGTTCGTCTTTGCACATATAATGGCAGACGTACTGAGCAGGACCGTAGACGGAGCCAACCATTTGCAAGTCCATGTTGGCACCCCAGGCTCTGAGAATGTGAGAGTTGTAAGGATTGATGTATTCATCACCCTGTTCTCTTTTCAGAACGTAGAATCTAGCTTTATTGCCGATATTCCTGTTACGTTTCAAGTGAGTAGTTGCACTCGCTTTCTTTGGGAAATCAAATCTACATCTGAATCGACCTTGTTTTCGGCATGTTTGGGTACGAGTGTGTCTCTGTACTCTCATCACTAGCGATCTTAATTCATCATCCTCACCAATCACTGGTACTCCACACATGTATTTATCAATGAACTCTGGTGTAGCTCTCTTACCTTCGACAGTACGTAGGTTAGGAGCATCTTTCACCCACCACAGAGAATGGATGTGAGGTGAGCCTCTCTGCTGAAACTCAGCCCTCCAAAAGTAGTCCAGAATTTCACCAATGGGTTTACCATCTCCATTTAGAATAAATTTCATAAACGAATTGAATCGGTGAGAAAAGTGTTGAGCAACAATCACAGGGTAACTACACAAGAGACGTTTCCGCTGTGTTGTTGGCAATTCTTTCGCCTGTTGCTCAGTGAGATTCATTCCATCACGGTTTGCTAGGATGTAGAGCAGATCAGTCCAGTTCATATCATCAGCACTGAGTGTGAGGAAGAAAGTGGGAGGTCCAAGTGTACGAAACATTGCAAATAGATCAAGCTTAGCCCTCTGCCAATATGCAGCTGAGCCGCGAATATTACGCATGAAACCAAAACAATTCTCAGACAGGTCAGGGTTCTCTGAGGATGTATCACTCAAGAGATCACCAGCTGTCAAAGCCTGTTGGTCATGCTCTTGATGTTGTGCTTGATCTAAACGGTTTCTAGGTCGCCTACCCCCCGAGGAGGATCGGATTCTCATTGCTATGCAAACTGCATCACGTAGTCTGTGTTGCTCAAGGAGATTACATGACCACAATAAATAGGGAATGTGACTAGCCCATCTACTATCAGCATTAAGTAAACGGATTTGAATATAGTCCGTAATACTTATTGCTGGATCACGGGCTGTTAGGAAACCATTGACACCATTGGGAAACAAACAGGGAAATGCCATTTCCTCTGCTTTAGCATCAGTAAACAAACTAATAGGCTGGCCTTCAACACGTGGTAGTCTATAAACTGGATAATTGAAATCTCCATTACGAATGATGTCAACAGCTTCCGTGTTAGGCATGTTAAAGTCCGTCCTAACTACTGAACTTTCTAATTGGGGAGGCCTATTAACTGTACCTTGTTGTTGTTGTTGTTGTTGTTCATCATCTTCTTCATTGGTATTATCATCATTATCTGCATCATTATTATTATTTGCATCATCATCTTCATCAATATTATTATCACTATCATCACATGTGATATTACCATTTTCAATGTGAATATCACCATACAATACATTTGAAGTCTTTAACCAATGTAAAGCTCTCATAATTTTAGGCTTTCTAACCACATACCCTTTGCTGGAATGAGTGGTTACAGAAGATGATGATGGTACAGTAGATGATGAACCTTCCCCCCCTTCAGCAGTTGAGGTTGAAGCAGAAGTTGATGATGATGATTGTACTAGTATTACACCAGATTCATCAATTGGTCTAGGTAGAGCATTACATACCTGCGAAACATCAACAGGGAAATTTATACTTTGGCCAGCCAATGCTCTTTGACCTAATGGAAGTACTATAAGCTTCATAAAGGCTTGTACTTTAGATATCAACCTCTGCTCCATTGTGTTTAACACAGATAATACAGGAGGGACTTCAACAACTTGTATGTTGTTAATACATGCATAAGGTGGTACTTTCCCTTTACCCAGTATGGACTGACAACGTGTACACAACCAAACACACTCACCTTCAGGAACATCAGGAAGTGGTATAGTTGTTGGATGTGAATATAATGGCACTATCAAGTCCTCTACTGTTTCATAGGTCACATACAATCCTCCTTGGGGGTAGGTGAGGCGATGACACGAGAAGCAGGAATTACTAGGGCTTACAATAATCTCAGACCTGAATTTCTCCAAATCTTCAGATAACTGATGAAGTCGTCTTTGCTCCTCACCACTTACTGGTGGTGTAAGAACAGGAGTAGTACAGGCTCTTGTAGATTGATTATGTATTCTAAGTGTCTGCAGACGAACTTCTCTAGCTTCAGATGACTCACTACTTCTACGTACATATGCACGGTCACTCATAACCTGAAGTCTGCGTGACCTGTCATCACTGGTCTCTTCACTAACATGAAAAGCAGTTCTGATTCGTGCATCAGTTAAACGGCTAGATCTCTCTTCTTCAGTCTCTTCACTGACACGTACATTAGCACGTTGACTCAAGTCAGCAAGACGACTGGTCCTTTCTTCTTCATTCTCCTCACTGACACGTACATTAGCACGTTGTCTTAAGTCAGCAAGACGACTGGTCCTTTCTTCTTCATTCTCCTCACTGACACGTACATTAGCACGTTGTCTTAATTAAGTCAGCAAGCCGACTGATCCTTTCTTCTTCAGTTTCCTCATTGACACGTACACTAGCACGTTGTCTTAAATCAGCAAGCCGACTGGATCTTTGTTCTTCAGTCTCTACACTGTTAAGTGTAGAAGCTCTTTGTCTGATTCTTTCCAAACGTAGTGCCTTTGTCTGAGAACTTTCAGACTGTAGACGTCTACAGTCAAGTAACCTTTGTTTATTCAATCGGATACTACGCTGCTCTTCTGTTTCATTTAGTCTTCTCAGTCTTTCTCTATCTCTCCTCCTCCTCCTCTTTATGCTTATTTCGAATCCATTGTTGTGGGAGGAGCTGGAAGAGTTGTCTGGAGGTAGCTAAACAGCTGTACGAGTCTCAGATTCTGAAAGACGAAGTATCTTTGGACTACACGAACCACTTGCATGCTGCTGGACCAAACCACTAGTACTTTCTACACTATCTAAATTTTCATTTTCGCGTACTCGTTTACACGGAGCACGCTTAGCTTTATTCTTCTCCATACTAACAGTAGACATACTAGTAGTAGTAAGCTACCAGGTGTAAAAACAAAGGTGAACAGCTGGACGCACAAGTTTCCATTGCTACAGGATTTCGCAGACGATAGAGAGTTCCCAGCACGCTTCTTTATTGGTTCCGCCCCCCGGAATTACATCACTTCCTTAACTACGTATACAACGCATACTCGCGTAAGTGGACACAAGAAAATATATATATATATATAAACATACATCGAACCCGTGGGAAAGCAATCATAGGGATGGCCCTGTGGGCCATAAAAATATTAGAGGGAGGTGCACACTAATACAAGAAAAACATCCATCACAAACAAATTTACAACTATTGTATTTATTCCTTCTCAAGCAATGAGCAGAACTAACAATTTAAAAAAAATGTTTCTGTACCCTAAGGGCACTGGATAACAAAATCTAAAAAAAGTTCACAACCTAAAATTTTGCTAATTAAACTAAAACAAACATGTCGTGATAAATATCCGGTAAATTGTACTGTCTTGGATTATTTAAAAATTCGAAAATTGACTTAATCTCCTCAAGCAAATGTTTCATAAGGTAACTGAATATGTTTAGTCTCCTCTTGTCATTGTCCACTTGTCCAGGCATAGAGCACTGCACAATACTGGAGTAAAGCTTTAGTTGAACATTATATTATAAATGAAGACTGTAACCCTCATGCAATTTACTATTTTTGAACACGTTTAAAAGCCATTAGAAATGGAAAAACATATAAATATAATGGGCTATATATAGGATAAGAAAGTCAGCAGTGATTTATTATTTCACCATAAACCAATTATAGGGATATATGTAATTTGTTTCTCACTATATATACATGCAGTCTCTTTAAATTGCCCAAATATTTCCATTAGTATTGTATTGGTTAGGAATTACGTTTTAGTTTTAGTTAAGCTAATATATACAGTAGAAAAGAAGCCTGGAAATAGCAGGTGATAGAATTAACCAGTGCACATATTGGATTTGGTAATCAAAAACTGTTCCGCAACCTTCTACAAGCATCATTTATTGCAGGACACAGCGAGACTTGTATATTTTAGATTGAAATTGTTCATATTTCGATACCCAGTGTTATATTTCAGCCTTGTTTTTTCAGATTCGTTAAGGAGGAGGGAGAGTTACTGTGGTCCTGGCCAGCAGTGAGTAAAGGGTAGAAGGTAAAAATTTCAGGATTGATACTGCAGTCCTGGCCAGCAGTGACATACATGTGGATTGGAGTCAAGAAAGGAAGATCATATTCCCTAGAAATGTCTATGAGAATGTGTCGTAGTAGAATCGATCCAAAATCACTTAAAACGACATGGAGGATAACGAAATATCTAATAATTATCTAAGTAATACATGTGAACAGCAAAACCGATTGAGAATGTTAAGTCCACATGGTATTCACCAGCAGCAATTTCTGCGTGTTGGTAAGTCCCAGTATAACCCAGTAGCGAACTGGATGAAATCTGGTGTTTCTATTTAGTAGCCAACTGTAGGCTAGAAGTGAAAGTAAAAATTTACAATAACACATACTCTCCTGTAATATTTATTTGTTACAACTATTAATGGTTTGATGTGTTTAACCCTTTTGAACACGTTAGTTTATTAAAGTTACTATGCACAAAACGTGGATGGTGTAATAGTGACTTATTCATAAGCTTTATTAGCTCTGTATTGTTGTTATGGCTATAAATTCTATAAATAAATGAAATCTATTTATAGAACAGGAAGTTTTGATTAAAAAAACCACAACATTATCAGATGGCTTCTTCTCACTTCTTCGTGATTTTTACCGTTTTTGTTGTTGCTCGAGATTTGGCTTTTGTATCTACACAGTTGTATGCATGCCCCAAATGAAGTGATTCTATATAAGCTAGAAGTCCCCTCCAGCTACAGTGTAAGTTTATAGCTAGCTATTCTTAGCAGATAAGTCAGGACAAGCGTTCACTTTCTAGAAAGTTGGGCGTCGAGTCTGTCTGCTCACAGTCTTTAATAGAAGTAACATGGTAGTTTAAACTTGGTAGGTACTTAATCATAAGCCAGATTAGTCTGGCGAGCCACACCCTTCGCTAAGTGGAGAAAGGGTCTGGTTGCATTGGCGCCGCATACCCAACTCGTTCTAATGGAATGTATGACGCAATATTTGTCATATTATTTAGCGTAATGTTAATGACATTCATGATCAACACACGTGTAAACACGTTGGATATGTCAAGTACAAGAGAAGTTTTTGTCTTGGCTGAGGAGAAGACATAGGCAGAAAGATCCAGTGACAGGCGATCTCTTACCTCTACTGATGCTGGTAGAAGGGTTCAACAGATGTGGAAACATCTTCTAGAAATAAAACTTGAAGAGAGAAATGGTGACATAGGCATATCTTGTGAGGATCTTACAGAAGATGGTTTGATGTGTAGATCTTGTTTCTCTGCATTTAATCGGTTATTTCAACTGCAAACAGGAATTAACAGAAACTTAAATCTTTTAGTGGACAAACTGTCCTCAGTTACAATTATTCATTCAAGACAGAAAGTGAGGAGAGTGGTAAGTGTTATTATATATATTGTTTACACATTATTATATTATTTGGATTACATCATAAACTGAAAAATAAAGTTAATTGTTATTGCATTTAGAATATCTGCAATCTTTAATACATATATCACAACATATACATTTACAATTTACATCAATATGTTCATAGTTTTCAAATCCACCAAATAAAACATCCTTACGACACCTCAATGTATTAGATATGTACTCATGCATGCTCATCTCAAGAGTTCTGGGATTCTTTTCTTTAGCAGCAGTGTGGCATATGAAAGAAGACCATCTCTTCCACATCTCCCACTTTTCTGTATGTACAACTCTGTGTCATCCATCAGGTGGAGCCACATGATACACGTGCCTTACATCAGGACAGTCTATTCCAAGGCCAACGATATTGTACAAATCACTACCCTTAGTTGTGATGGTGACGTAAATAGCTTGATTATGTTTCCTCGAACATCTGGATCAGTATATCGGTGAAACATGTCAACCAATCTATACCTTGACATGTCTGGAGCATCTGTGGGCTCCACAAAGCTTTGTCCAAGTTTTCTCTTGAAAAAAAAATATGGGTTAGCACAGTCATCCATGGTGCGACAAAAAATTATACTCCTATGAGTTGAAGTCTCTGTTCCTTCAAGTTCTTGAGGAGAGGACTGAAGGCGTCATTGAGCGAGTCAATTCTCACCACTGAATAAACTATATTTGCAGGTGAAATTGCGAATACATTAGGATTATGCATTCCAAGAAGTCTCTGGACAAACAGCCTTGAGGACTGTGATATGGTAGCAGTGAGAGCCATCACCTTTACATTTGGAAGTACAAGGCTTCGTAGCTCTCCAACCCGTAAAAATACTTCCCTGAAAGACTCACCCCTATAATCAAAAATAATATACAATGACTATACTTTAGTTTATAGAGAGAATATTGAACATTACCATTTCTTAATACAATGAGCTTCATCAAATACCAAGGCCTTTAGCCTATTCTCTAACAATGAGCTTTTCAGCAACTTTCTCCACTTTCTATCAACCAATAAAGACTCCGGTGTGAAGTACATCAGTTGATAATTATGCCTCGTCTAAATCTATGTCCTCATTTGTATCTTTGCTAATGTGTAAGCTGAAGTTAGTCCTTTCTGGACATTAGACAATACCTGTTGATGCAATCAATATAATATTAAAAACAGCACCGAGTCATCAGAAAAAAACAAGATATGAACAAAGGCTGCAAAAAAATGAAATTGGCTTACTTGATATTCCATCAAAGCTTTCAGAGGACTTATCACTATTACCAGAGAATGTCCTGATTCTTTTGAGTGGAGTATATCAAAAGCAGTGGGAAGACAGGAAAAGCAGAGGCTTTTTCCGTACCCTGTTGGTAAAACACAAAACACATTGTTTCCTTTGAGAAATGATGTTATGACCTCCTTCTGAACTGGCTTTAAGGACGAGTAGCCAAGAAATGAAGCTGCCTTCTCGCTGATCATCACCTCTCTAGAAATCGCCATCTTTTGTCATATGATTATGGTGACGTTGCTTATTACTGTAATCTGATTGGGCTGCAATATTTTTGCAGCGAAGAACGAATGAAGTATACCAATGCAACCAGACCCTTCCTCCACTCAGAAGCCAAAGCATCATTCTCTACTGCTGAATTTCCAAGTGTCATGAGAACAGATTTCATAGAACGTCTAACTGTGTCAACAGCATTAAACATTGACAACCAACGAACAGCATGAATAGGCTTTACCTGTAGGATTGGGTCATCCAATAATATTTGTATCTCATGAAGTGCACTAGTTCGTTTTGCTGACTGATGGAAATAAGAATATATAGCTTTCAAAGTATCCTCATATTTTTTACAGTATGGCACAGAAGATGATGCATCATGACTAGCTAACGCTAGTCTATGAGCAATACAGTGAATATTCAACATGAATGGATTTTCTTTCCGTAGACGAGCTGCCACTCCATTTTCCTTACCAACCATTACACTGGCACCATCTGATGCAAAACCAATTATTTTAGAGGAAGAAATTTCTTTAGCCACTGAATTGAGACAATGAAGGAACAGACACATTCTTTTACTCCGTTTCATTAACCCTCCCTTGCCTGCAGGATTACTGTAATCATATTTTATTATGTAATCATTTTATTATGTAATCATTTCATGTAGTTTCAATTAGTTCCAAATTTATGGTAACTATATAATTTCAAATAATTTTAAAGAGACCTTCAGAAGAAAAAAAAAAAGAACCTATGTATAATTACAATTAAAAAAATCCAATGTACCTTCAGAAGTACAGATATATCTTTAAATAAAATATACTGGTAGTAACTCAAATAAACACATTTAATTTTTTTTTGTCGTTGGATCACTCAAAAAACGTTCAAACAGTTGTTCATTGAAGTTTCCCTTGTAGAGTTCCTGTAAAAAAGGGTGGGAACTTTGAAGATTAGTTGGCTCATTATTATACTTTATGTTGTTATCATTGTTAACAAGGTTGAGAAGCATAATTGCCAGTTGTTTATAATCAAGTTTGTAAATATAATCATCAGCTGCATTCATGTAATACATTTCTGAATTATTGTATTTGCTGCGTAAAACGCCAATGTCTCTTGGTGAAAAATCATTTTCTGTAACTGATCTATCAAGATTGATTAGAACTGGCGTATCATCCTCCTTAAAACAAATGTTTGGTAGTCGAATGTCAAAATGTGCTATTTTCAAGGCATGCAATTCCCGAATTGCTTCAACCATGGTTTACGATTGAGACCGTTGCTCATAATTGTTTTTGCGGCCAATTTTGTTAATGGTTGGTGCGGGCATTTTTCAAATACAAAAAAAGTAAGGCCAGTGCCGCCAATGAATTTCAGTTCACATGGAAATATAGACTTTGATGGACAGTCAGCCATGAATTTAAGGAAAAGCAACCTTTCAATTTCGTCTTGAAAAAATGGACGCTTGGATGACAAAGGATTCACCAGAGCATAGCTGCATTGCACCTCTCCCAAAATTTCTTTACTTAATCGTAGTACGGTTGATTTGTTCTGTTTTGGTCTGTAATGTTTTCAAACACTCTTTTTTGATCAATAATTACACATTTTAAATCTTCTTCAGCGTCCCGTTTTGAACATAAGACGTCACAAGAGACATTAAAAAGGAGTTTCTTCTCATCCCATAAGCATCTAATTTTTTGAATTGGTTTATCAAGAAAAGAAATAGTTGGTAAATAATATCCAACAATCTCAGTTGTATCCATATCAGCTTGTCTTAGACACCTCAGTTGTTCTGTAAGACCTGCAGCTAATTTTCTTATAGTAGATCTGTAGTCATCAATATTAAATACAGTTGCTCTACTTTTAGTACGGTGCACTTCAAATTGCAAGAAGGTCTTTCCATGATCACAGTTAATGAAGATGTCTGGTCGGATGTCTTTCTTCACAAATAATAGTCGCGAAGTATCTGTAGCAAGGACGATTCTGTCATTAATCCTGATGTCAGAGTCAGGAAACATTTTACTAAGTTTATTCTTCAATTTTTTTTACACGTTTCTTCATGACTACTACAGCCTGTTTCACCTGAACTCCTCCCCAGAAAGTCACTCAAATATTGATCATTTACGTAATCACCTTCGTGGAAACCAATAGATATCAAAAAGGAGAATTTTGTCGAATGTGAGTACAATGAAGCACTGACATAGTTACTGCTCACGTTGAAGTAAGTAGTGATAAGAAGCCATAGTCATAATCTAAACCAAATAGAAATATAATTATACACAATGGGACAAATACCGTATGGCAGGTTTTATTTGTGGGTTACATTTTAATTAAACCTTAGAGCACTGATGTTGCATATATGTGACATTTGGACACTTCCTAGTAGGCGAGGGTTACGTTAATTTATTTAAACAAAGAACCAGCCTTGTTTTCCTTAAATAAAACTACATAAAACAGCTGTACAAACTTACATGCACTTCTCAAAGATTATCTGTCACATAATGGAATATTAGTCTCGCAGCCTAGCCCTTTCCTGTTGTTATATAATAACTCGAGTTATTATAACAACAGGAGGATAATTACATATGAAATGGTTGAAGATGTTGAACCACACAGAACTGGTTATGCGCATGTATGTTATCAATAAAAAAATTTTTAAAATTGTAATCAGTCATAATCAATTAAAGAAATTGGAGAGATTAATTTGAGGTGGTTTGAATCTGTCGAACTACTTCAAAGGCTCTTGGGAATTTCTGAGCAGGGAAAGGGTTTAGCTAGACGTAGCAGCCAATTTTGAAAAAAGGGGCCAGATTTTAGTGTATCGGAAGTAAAACTGAGATTATTGCAGCAGAGCTGCTAGTGTTAGAGGTGCAAAAAATTAAAGACTTGCTCAGTGCTCTAAGGGTTAAAAGACCTATAATACACACAGGGACGAGAAACAAAGGCAAACGGGGAAAAAAGTGAGGAATCCCTACTATAACTATAATATCAACACATATACACAAGGAAATAACAAAGGCAAACGGGAAAAAAGTGAGGAATCCCTACTATAACTATAATATCAACACATATACACAAGGAAATAACAAAGGCAAATGGGAAAAAAGTGAGGAATCCCTACTATAACTATAATATCAACACATATACACAAGGAACTAACAAAGGCAAACGGGAAAAAAGTGAGGAATCCCTACTATAACTATAATATCAACACATATACACAAGGAACTATATAACCAAAAATCTTGAGAGAGACCAGCAAAGGGACCAGCAATAACACCAACTCAATGGGGCCAGATATTTAAGATGACAATACCAACGAGACCAGCAATAACACCAACTCAATAGGACTGAATCTTGAGAGGGAGAGAGACCAGCAAATAAATAATATCAACAACACGTACACAAGGAACTAACCAAAAATCTTTAAACAATCACAACCAGACCAGAAAAACTGAGTGACCGAAAATCTTTAGACTATAATGAGACCATTAAATAACACCAACTCAATGGGACTGAATCTTGAGAGAGAGAGAGAGACCAGCAAATAAATAATATCAACAACAACACATACACAAGGAACTAACCAAAAATCTTTAAACAATTACAACCAGACCAGAAAAACTGAGTGACCGAAAATCTTTAGACTATAATGAGACCAGCAAATAACACCAACTCAATGGGACCGAAAATCTTGAGAGAGACACCAGCAAATAAATAATATCAACAACACACACACAAGGAACTAACCAAAAATCTTGAGAGAGAGACCAGCAAATAAATAATATCAACAACACAAACACAAGGAACTAATAAAAATCTTGAGAGAGAGACCAGCAAACAATGGGTAAATGGGACCACGAATTTATGATCATGTGAGTAATTGACCAAATGTACACAGCTCTATCACACCCATTTTTAATTATTTAATTGATTAATTAATTAATAATAATTTATTTTTTGGATTTAATTAATATAAACAATGCTACAGCCTTATTATACCTTATACCCACACATGATTTAGACATTTCACTAAATTGAATCTCTCAATTTGCAATTTTTATATTGATAATTTGGTCGAAGAATGTATATCAAGCCTATCAGGCACACCACATTGACATAAATTTGCAGCTGGCCTGAATGTTTAAATGGCTAGTCCTTAATAGTAGGAGTTGCTAGGTGTGAGGGTTTAAATTAGTATTGAAATGATACTAATCATATTCGACAGTATCCATCAATCTTCATGCAATCAGATGTGTTATAACTTTGTAAGGGCAACTGTGGACAATCTGAAGTATATGTACACTGATCAGATTGTTTCGACCTATTGGGGTCTCATCAGCACAGTGTATCCCAAATTCACAATACATTGTGCAAAATGTATGTTATATAATAATTATTTTGAAAAGTTTCTATGTAGTACCATGTCTAGTACCTCCAGAGGTACTGGTAATAGATACTATTAGAGCTTTCAGAATTGGACTGAAAAACTGAAATACTTACTCTATGTTTCAGATGAGTCAGAAGAAATACATTTCTAGTACAGTCAGCACCTCCAGAATCAAAGTAGAATGTGCTATATATAGTAAATGCAGGTAGACAACATACATACATACATGTACATACATAATTATACATATGTGACAGTAGTTGAATATTCATTTCTATGCTCAGAAATAAAGGACATTAAAAATGAGTTATCAGCTTATTATAGAGATATAAAACTGTAAACAACTATAGACTACATGATCAAGTACAATACTTAAGTAGTGACTTAATAATAATATAAGAGTCTAATAGTATATGTTGGTAGACACAGGTCTTACATGCATGCATGCATGCATGCATACATACATACATACATACATACATACATACATACATACATACATACATACATACATACATACACACACACACACACACACACACACACACACACACACACACACACACACACACACACACACACACACACACACACACACACACATTCACTACTTACATCTCTAATACATGAGACTTATAATTAAACATTAATCACACACACACACACACACACACACACAAATTCCTGTGGCTATGAGATTAAGTCAACACTTGAAGAGACTTCATGTCATGACTCATGAGAACCTTAAACAGAAATTAAGCCTAATGTAAGTAGGAGGTCTTGAAAAATATCAATGGACTTCAAAAATGCAACCATTGATACTTATGACATCCACGGTTAATCCTCAAAATTTATTCTTCAAACACATCAATACATTAATGTGATGGAAGTATTGATGTGTTTGCAGAATAAATTTTCTACACTAACATCCACCTCCATTCCTCTTCTACACACCCAAAGGCTGAGATTATCCTTACAAGTGTGCAAATAGCAACAACAGCTCACACTTAGCCCCATAGCAATATCATAAGTACACCCAGAGGCAGTGGCCACTTCAGCCACAAGTTGCTCCCACATACATGTATTGGCTTCCATGGAAATGAAAATAATGGTCCTTTGAAGAAAACATAGCACAACAAACACATACATGATAAGAAGCGTATTCATACAAGTACATGTACATACTGTACTGTATAGACACATACATGATAAGATATATATTCATACAAGTACATGTACATACTGTACTGTATAGACACATACATGTACTGTATAGACACATACATGTACATATATACACATACACGTATTCATACAAGTACATGTACATATACACACATACATCATAAGTCGTACAAGTACATACTGTACTATATAGACACATACATGTACATATATACACATACATGATGATTTATCTAGTAACATACATGTATGTATATATATACTACAGTATATCTATCATAAGGTTAATGCATGATTATACTGTAACTCAATACCCTTACATGTACATGTACTACAGCATATAGTTTAATATCATAAGTAGTGTTGTACCTATACTGGTATAGGTAAATGTATAGGTGCCTATACCAAGGTATAGGTATAGGCAAGTAGTATAGGGCAGATACAGATACTTTATAGACCAAGTTTTGAAACTTTATAGTACTATTTTACTGTTAGGAAAAGATTGATACAACAGTCAGAATCATATTTTCCATCTTTTCTAGTAGTTTGTGAGTTTCGTTTTCCAACAGAAATGGCTATATAGAGCAGTGCTAAAACCTAGTGATGCACATGAACATATAGATGTACTAGAAAAAGGAGTGAACACATGTACATGTATATGTAGGTATAGGTATAGGTATAGGTATAGGTATAGGTATAGGTATAGGCAGTACAACACTAATCATAAGGTTAAATATGTAACTCAATAACTTATACATGTATATACAGCGCCGATCAGATGCAAGTTAACAGCTGCGCGTGTGTGCATCTCGAGTTGCGCGCGAGGGCATATCGTGATGCGTGTGTGAGTATTTGTGGGTGAGCGCATGCGCGAGTGTGTATATAAGACGTTGTGACGATCTCTAGTGTATGCGGGTAATCTACTGACTTCACTATTGTGTTTTTTCCTCAACTACTTTTAAAATGCCAAGAGTTCGTTGGAGGACAAGGAGGAGGATTGTTGCAAGTCTGGGTATTCTGTCCCAGATATTTAGAATCGCCTTGCTGAGGAGAGGATTTATACTAGTAAAGTCTCCATCTACAAAATTCTTAAAAAATACCAACAACATGGAGTGACAACAGATTTACCCCGAGGTTCCCACACTTCGAAGCTTAGTTTAGACCAGATAAAGTTCATTGACAACACAATGGCAGAGAATGATGAACTGACAGGGAGGCAGATGCGTAAACTCTTGCATGAGAAGTGGCCAAATTTAGATGTGTCAATAAGTACTATAAAACGAGCAAGACAAAATATAGGGTGGGTGTCAACAAGACTGAAGTACTGTCAACTTGTCAGAGCCGTAAATATGGAAAAGAGACTAAGTTGGTGCAAACAGCAAATTTCAGCAAAAGAAACATTTGATAATGTAATTTTTACAGACGAATGCTCAGTACAACTGGAGAACCATGGCAGGCTCTGCTTTCGAAAGAAAAATGAGCCTAGGAAGTTGAAACCAAAACCAAAGCATTCCATCAAAGTCCATGTGTGGGGAGGGATTAGCAGAAAAGGAGCTACATCAATTGTCATTTTCACTGGAACACTGACAGCTATACGCTACTGCACAATACTAGATAGCGGTTTAAAACCATTTATTGAGATTACATTCCCTGACAAAAACTATCAATTTCAACAGGATAATGATCCGAAACATGTCAGCAATTATTCAAAAACTTACTTTGCTGAAAACTCTATCAACTGGTGGCAAACACCTGCGGAGAGCCCTGATCTTAACCCAATCGAAAATGTGTAGGGTTCCCTGAAGTACTTTTTACGTCACTCGTATAAACCAAGAAATCAGGACTCATTGATTGCTGGTATTCTTCTGTTTTGGAAGACATTAACACCTGATGTTTGCAGCAAGTATATATTACACTTATATAAAGTAATGCCGAAAGTAGTTGAGGTTAATGGTGCTGCTTCCGGATATATTAGAAATCTTCCGATTTTGTTTTGTTTTTTTTTTTGAACGGTTTTTTTAAAGCCACCAATTTACAAAAGAGATCACCCTCTTATTATTTGCTAATACTATACATGTAGTTCATAAAGTGTAAAGTAATAATAACTGTAATAGAAATTAAATTTTCACACACATAAATAAAACATAAATTGAAAGAAAATAAAGATGTAAACCTGAAAGGCAGATGTTTTACTGCACTTGAAATTATCTTTTAAAATTGTTCATAAAGATAGTGTGTTTTACTACAGGTAAAACTGTACTTCTTCTGACTAGCTGACTAGTGAAATAGACTATCACACATTCCACCTTGGATTTACCAATGTAATGACACATTGAAGACATCCATCTCTCTCTAAGTCATCAAGCAACAATAAAAGTCGGCCATATTGACCCCACAGAGCTCGTTTAACAACAAAAAAACTATCAAAACACGAGATGAAGTCTTCAAACGTGGAGAGTTTTGGAACTGGACAGCCAGAAAATTAGTTTTGTTGAGAAAACAGCTTAACAGAAGTCCCTACTTGAGTTACTTAATAATCAAGCTGATTAATAATAAGTTTGATTGACTCTTCACAATAGAAGTTGGTACCAGTTAGAAATAGCTCCTGAATTTTCCCAACAACACTTTCATTATAGCAGTAAAATAATAATAATAATAATAGTATAATATACAGTACACTACAATAGTAATTATCTAAAATTATATAAGGCCTATCCACGTGGCGATATGAGCATGCTCAGATCACCACATGGCTATTTGCTTCCGTTCAATCGCCTACATGCTTCATCGATGGACATGATACAAGCTGTCCATGCCTTGGTTGTTGTTTCACTTTCCAGCAATGGGTAGACTTGAAATGCTGTTTTCTCCACAAAACTAATTTTCTGTGGATCCAATCTCATTTTCCCAAACACCCCCTTAACGTTTGATGTTTTCATCTGCTCTTTTGTGAAGAGCTCTCACAAGATTGGCACAAAAATTTTTTCCTGGAACAGCTCCTCTTTCGTACATCAAAAACGTTTATTACATGAGAGAAGTCTGTGGTGGTGGTGGTGATGGTGGTGTCTACAGGTGGCAAATCCAGCTCCAAAAAAAGTTCCATCTCACTAGGTGAGTAAATGTCTTGTGATGCTGATGACTGTGATTGTTGTGGTATAGATGTCAGTGATGGTTGTGACGGTACATGTAGGATTGGTACAGGATCTGATAGGATTGATGATGGTGGTTAGCAAGGTTGGTTGTGACTGTAGTATCGCCCCTGATGGAAGTGGAGGTGATATAGGATAGCTATATATGTCCATCAAAATCAATTTTATATTATCAAGCTTAGCCATTAGTTTTTGACAGCATTTGCATGAGGTAGACTCCTGTAGTATAATACGTTAACAATAAATGTAAACATAATTCATTTGAAATGTTAAATAGTTATATGCTGTACATGTATGTACTCTTAGTCTTTTGTAGGTTTCACCTTACCTTGGGTAAAAAATGTTTAATCGGAGTCCCTTCTGTTGGTGTTGGAACATCATCCCTCTGCAGGCATAATACATGTAGGTAAATTTATAAAAAATACAGTTTACTGTCATATGTACTTACAAAACTAATGTCTGCTTCTAGTTCTTCCCTCCATTCATTATCCTACAAAATGAAATATAATTATATAATAAATTGTCACAAAGAATTTTCACACTTAAATTATGTTCAAACATAAGTATACACATCAATTCACTATTTGTCAAAGTTTTTTCTTTGGTTTCTGTTGATAATTTTTCTATTGTTTCTATTGATTCTATTGATTGTGCCTATAATTCAAATGAAATATTAACCCTTTATATGCTGTAACGCGTTCACGTGATTTCGAGTTAATTATTAAGAAATGAAAGGTGAAAGGTCGCTCTGTTCTTTTACTCGTTTCTCGCTAGTAAGAGTTTCTTGGATGCTGTAAGTTGACTTACTTGTTGGTAGAGACATTAAAATTACGTTTTATATATATTTAACGTGTTTCTGTATTCCCATCTGAATACTGTGTATCGATCTTTGTCGCGCTTGTGTGTATTGTGATAGTAGTGTGTGTAACCTACCTTTCTCTTTGTGGGATCATGCAGTCATGTATCTAGAAGATTGTATTGCCTTCTCAAGTACCACTGTAGTGTGTTACTGTGATATATATTGACGGGTGATCACGGAAAAGTTTTGTTCTTGGTGAGTAAAATTATTTACGTTAGTTACTCTTTTATCTTTTTTCCACCCTGATGCAGGATTGTTTGTGCCTCTTACTGAAGGTTTTGTCTTCGTATAGGTATGGTTCATGAGATAAAGAAAACGGTAAGTATTATTGATTTATATACAAGTGCAAACGTATACTAGATTTACACTTGTATTCATACATACATATGATATATAAAGCACTAGAAAGATGAATAATGTTTACAATATATAAATATAGTTATTGATTACAATTACCTATATATTTTTGTGATATGTGACCGTGGATGAGAAAATCAACGTTATGGGCAAATTTAATAACTGTCAGTATAAGCAAAATAACACAAAAATTCAAACGAAAGCAGATTAGCGTTTTATTACATTTTCTTATAGTATAATACCTTAGCTTCCCTGACAATTAGTTACAGATGTCAGTTCCATACAGATTTCCTATAGCGATCGTTTAAAGAGAGAATGACCAAAAATTGACAGTAACGCCATTGTAGATACACGGAGATGTAACACGGAAAAGCCCTAACGTAAACAAACCTAATTAGCCCCACCCATGACAACTTGGGTACGTTAGGAACGCGCATTTATTACTGCTGCTACTTTTAAGAATGGATTCTGGAGAGGTTGCTCGTTTTGCTACTGCCTTAAACAGCTTTTTTCAAAGCTCCCTCTGTCCTTCTGACAGATCTGCCTGCAGTTCTATGATACAGGATTATTTTTGCAGCGAGGAAACCCCTACAGGTTAGCCAATTATCATTTTTTATTAATAAAAGTCATTGTAATCATGAATATTATTATCTTGTAATAGAAGATGATAACAGTGATTTTAATCTTGATGAATCAGCTACCAGTGATGAAGAAGACTGTAAGTTAATTTATGGCTTCCAGAGGAATTTGTTGAAATTATTTTATACAGTAGATTCATCAGAACCTGCAATTGTGGAAATGGATGATATTGACACACAAATAAATGAACATACAACAGATTTGGAGATAGCCTTTGATAGAAGAGAGATAGACAAGAAAGAAGAGGAGATTGTAAAATCATTTGTGGTGGAAGGGTGTGCATGCAATCTAAATGGAGGAAATGGGTGTAGTAAGTTCTTCTCACAAGAACACTACCAGTCAATGAAAAACCAATGTGTCGAACTCGATCACGACTCTCTTGATCTATTGATAATGGGACAGATAATGGCAACTACAATATTTGAACACACAACAAGATGTGACAAAGAGAGAGAAAGGGTAACAACTCAGTTTTTACATCAAGGAAAGAAGGTAAAAGTCAATACTTACACATACAGGGCTACATAATATTTGGTATTTAATTTTCAAACTAATAACCTAATTATCAAAAAAATCTGTCAAATACCAAAATAACGACATTATTCGTTTCAGCCATGATACTTATTATTTAACATCTAATGTACCCAATCATTAATTTGTAGATATGCAGGACTACATTTCTGTTTTTACATGCAATTGGGACATGCCGGTTCAAAGCACTGAAAACATGGTACTTCAGGGAAGGTCTTGTACCCAGGTAAGAAAGTATGTATTTCAAGTCAACATAAACCAATACAAATTCTCTAGAACACATGGAAACAAATCTCGTCAGCCTCACCATGCATTGAGAGTGGAGGACATCCAGCATGTGGTAAAATATATTAACAACTATGCTGAGACACATGCCATTCTCCTTCCTGGACGCATACCAGGCTACAAAAACTACAGCATGCAACTATTACCATCTAGTTCAGCGAAAAAAGCAGTATGGGAAAATTATAGTGTAGCTACAGAATCAATAAGTCAGAGGATTGTGGGATTTAGTGCTTTTTGTAAATACTGGAAAAAGTACATGCCACACATTATAATTACTAAACCAATGTCTGACTTGTGTTGGGTGTGCCAGAAGAACAGCTCTGCAATCATAAGGAGTGCCAACCAACCCGAGGAACAGAAGACAAAAGTAAGTTATCAGCAAATACACATTATGTCCAAATTATAACCATTAAAATTCAGGTTTACCAACAAGCCAGAGAACATATTGACAGAGCAAGTACTGAACGTGCATTCTATAGAGAGGCATGCAAAGAGGGTAGGGACACACTACGAGCGGCATACACTACAGCAGATGGAGTTTTCTGTCCTCCACTGGTTGCCTCACCATGCTCATTAAATTTGTCTACATGTGTACACTATTCTTTTGATTATGCACAACAAGTGCACTATCCCAGCAACCCACTTCAACCAGGACCCATATTTTTCTTAACACCTAGAAAGTGTGGCCTATTTGGGGTGTGCTGTGAGGGTATACCTCGTCAAATTAATTTTTTAATTGACGAAGCTACTGATATGGGGAAAGGAGCTAATAATGTATGCAGTATGTTGCATTATTTTTTTAGTCACCATGGTTTAGGTGAAACCAATGTCCACTTGAATGCAGACAACTGTTGTGGTCAGAACAAAAATAACACCGTAATACAGGTGAGTTTAGTAAATAAATGAAAACTCACAGTAAATTTATTTTTTCCTTTTTGCAGTACTTCATGTGGAGAGTGGCCGTGGGACTTCATCACAACATCACTTATTCATTTCTACCTGTGGGGCATACTAAATTTTCTCCGGATTGGTGTTTCGGCTTGGTTAAGCAGAAGTTCCGACATGCAAAAGTTGACAGTCTGCAGGATTTAGTGGATGTGGTAGAGAGTTCTGCATCTGTAAACTCTGCTCAACTAGTCGGGACCCAAGATGGAGAGATGGTAGTACCAATCTATGACTGGCAGAGCTTCTTACTTACTAAATTTAGAAAACTCCCCGGTATAAAGAAGTTCCATAACTTTAAATTTTCTTCGGAGTCTATAGGAGAGGTCATAATAAAAGAATATTCCAACAGCCTACAGAAAACTATCAACTTACTTCGTGACCCGTCAATTTTGCCATCAAATACAGAGCTACCAACAGTCTTAACTCCCACTGGTCTTTCCCCTGACCGACAGTGGTATTTGTATGACAGAATTAGGGAGTTCTGTCCAGACAGTACAAAAGATCTCGTATGCCCCCTTCCATCAATCCCACGGTACACTCCAACTACACTCCCTTCCACAACCAGAACAGCACTACCTCTCCCATCAACTCTACCGACTCCTATATCCGAACCACCTCAAAAAAGGCAGCGAATCTGTGGTAAATGCGGTAGGCTTGGCCACAATATGCGGACCTGTGGAGTTAATCTAAACCTAACTTAAACATTCATTTACCATTTTTTTTTATTCTACAGGTTCTTCTCAGAACCCCACCACAAACATCAAGATTTCACAAAAAGCAGTTTAACTTATTTTACACATTTTTATTTACCTCTGTCTATTCTGCAGGAACCCCACCCCCTCCCCCCGAACACCAGACTGTGTTCTGTGGGTCAAAATTTCACCAAAGCCACTTCACCTATTTTATTTATCTTTTATTTAACAGGTTCTTTTCAGAACCCCCGAATGTCAAAACATTTCACCTTTGTTGTTTCTTAGTAATATAGAATGCATTCACCTTTCTTACAAATAATAGTAATAATAAACTGGGATATAAAAAAAGCTTAAATAATAACTCATATACATTTAGGATGTGTTAGAAAGCTCCTTGGAGTTGTAAAATGTTCGTTATCGATCCTTTCTCCAGCAACTGTAAAGTCCCATGTGTTCAATGGTAGTCACATGATATCTCGTAAACGGGAATATACGGCACATATTTAATTAATAATTCATTGTTTTTCAAAACGCGTTATCTCCAAAAATTAAAGTGCTGATATGACATGTGTTAAATGTCTATAACTTGGTAACGCATTGTCAGATCGCCAAACCGATTTCACCACAGCATAGCTGACATACCAAAGACTTCAAAAATATGAAAAAATGCATTTCGAAAATTTTGCCCATAAGGTTGATTTTCTCATCCACGGTCACATATACATAAAAACAGTCATTGTTATTTCCTTTGTGACATAGGAAAAGGTTGCAGTACCAGGTTGTTTGATACAGATAGTGTGAGCAATAATAGCATCGGTGGATAGCACCTTTTTGTGGAAAATGAAGAAGAGTTGGTTTCTTAGCAACAGGGGCTGTTACTGACGGACACCCGGCCCGTTTTCTGGAATGGTATGTGCCAATCAATGACATGGCTAATCTCTCTCGAAATTGTTTTATATTCCGTACAGTTATGGTAGAAGAATAATGTTTAGTCAAGATAAAGGAGTTGGTAACAGAAAGATGAAAAAGAAAGAAAAATATATACCTGTATGGTTTCCTTGACTTCATATGAAATGTATAGTAATTACGAAGCTGATCATTTAGGTCGACTCCGCCCATGTATTTGTTGTAGTTTTGTATGGCTTGAGGGCAATTTATCTGTATAGAAGAACCATCATTTTTTTTACGTGTAGCAGTAGTAGTTTTATCTATAGCCTCTATGTTATTGCTAATAATAATCACTGGCTTTGTGTCTTGCCACAGGTAGATAGTCATATTTTCACATTGTAATGCTTCATAATCACCTCTGTTACGTAATCCTTTCTTCAATTTAGGTATGAATTGTGCCGGGAAACCAATTCGATTTCATTTCATCGTGCCACATCCATAGAGCTTGTTCTGGGTCAGTGAAAGAAGCAGTGGAATCGAGGTAAAGAAATTATCAAAGTAAATGTGATGATGCTTCCCTTTCAACTTATCTGTGAGTTTCTCTACCACATTTTTTCCTAAACCTTTTTCTCCTTTCTCAGTTGTTTTGCCTGCATACACTTCTAGTTCAGAGACATAACCATTGATGGCATCCCCTCTAACCCACACTTTGAAACCCCGTTTGATGGGCTTTTTTGGCATGTACTGTTTCATGCTGCTTCTGCCCTTGAACTTTATCATGGCCTCATCAATACTTATATCACGGTGAGGATTATACATAGACAGAAATCTTTCATTTAGATGGTCAATTACAGGTCGTATCCTTCCTAGCTTGTCATACGTTGGTGAGCCATAAACAGGCAAACTGGAGTTGTCAACAAAGTGAAGGTATCTGTGAATCTCAAAAAATCGATCACGTGTAATGCGGTCTGCTATTGGAGAGTAGTGGTAGATGGGGTTGGTTGACCAGTAGTCGTAAATGGAGGGAAGTGGAATAAGACCCATCAAAAGGAAGAAACCAAGGTAAGCTTTCACTTCTTCAACTGTTATCCTATTCCACAGTTGGTACATTTCTTCCCCCATACACTGTTCAGCATAGAGGTTAGATTGATCTGTGATCATCCTTAGTAACCCCTCTGTGAAGAAGCACAAAAACACTTCCAATATTGTGCTCGGCAATATCACCTTCGGTCCTGAGCTAGAAGAGAACTTCTCTACTTGTACTTTCTTGTATGTCCTGCTCCATCTCAAAGTCATATCTCTTGCTCTATGTAGTAGAAAATTTATATAAAAAAACATGTAAGCAAGTTTTTGTTTGTAACTAACTTCCTGTTCAATTCTTCATTGTTCATTTGTATATCATCATCGTCACTTGTCTCACCATCTTCTCCATTTCTCCCATCATCTCTTTCCTCATTGCAATCATCCTGTTGATCATTGCTATCCTCATTGTTATCCTCATCAGCGTTTCTCTCCTCGTCGTCTGTACAAACCTCTACTTCATTATCTCTTTCTTCATTGTCTTGTTCCTCTTCGTTTTCATACACTCCATTCACTCTCTTTTCATTCTTATCTTCTTTGTTTCCATTGCCTCCGTCATAATTATCTCTTTCATTACTACCATCGTCCAATTCAGATTCAGATTCAGAATTAATACTATTCCCTTCTTCACTACAGGTTCAAAAAAATGTCCCAATTACTCTCAAGTTTTTCATGTGTATAGAATTTTTTTGCCATAAAGAGTTCTTTTTATCAATTGTATATATTATGTATTTATTTTCAATAAAATAAAATGGAGGAATACATCAAAAATTTTTTTTACCTGTCTTTCTCATACTCAAATTCATTATCACTTACATTAGTTATCACTTCATTCATGTAATCTTCTTTGTCCAGCATCACAAGTATCTCGTTTGCAGTATACGTTGCCATTCCAGCCGTTCTACAATACTCACAAGCCCCACCAAAACTTTCAGTGCTTCAACGCTTAGCTCGAGGGTGTGGCTGCTGGACTATCTAACACTAGCTTCTCAAGGAACGTTTGAAATCTTGTATAAAAACTTAGCTGGAAGACTAAGCCTTGCAGTACTACCTCTAAACAGTTGCTCCTGCTTACACACCAGCGCCTGTAATATTTCGAGCGCTCAAACACGTATTATCGCTTTGCTTCCTTTCCCGTCCAGTTAAATGGACACTCGTTATTACACGTTTCTAATTTTTGTCCAGTAAACTGGACACTCGCGTATAAAGGGTTAATTAAGTGAATATTAAATGCAAAGTATATTACTTGCATTGGTTAGTTTTGGTGATCCCAAGCATAAGATTTTAAAGTCTTCCTGTTGGTTGTTTTACATAGATATATATTATAATAATTGATGACTGTAGGCTATTATATAGGCACTTGCCTTTTGTTTTGGTAGCTTTTTTCATGTATGTTTTCCTCCACTGTTTGTTTTTTTTTGATGTTTTTCTTTTACTAGGTTTATCTTCCTGACTTTGAATCTGTGATTGAAGATCATATAACAATAATGGGAAAAAAAGATTTGCCTACTGACTTTTTGTTTGTTGGGTTTTGATTTGTTTTGTTCCAACAATTTGTTCTCTATTTTTGACAGTTTTTTTGTCACCTTTATAAGAATGCAATAATAATGTAGTATAACAATGTTATATATACAATTTATATGTAGATATACAATGTACTTACCTATTCCAACTATTGTCGCATTGAGGTATGATGTACCGTATTTCACACGTTTTACAATGCCAATTTCAATATTATCTTCAGTTTCAAATTTCGTTCCATCAATTACAGAGACCATTGTCGATTTGGAATTGCACTAGGTACAAATCTTGAGTGTCTTTCAGTGCAGTTCTGTATGTCATCTTTTAATTTAAAACTATGATAGAGGTTCACAGTTATTGCAGCTGGTAATGCAAACAGGTATTGCGATCACTCGAGCGTGCATGTGCAAACACACACATGTTCGAGTGTCTGACTGTTGAGGAACTTGAAGATGCTGTGAAGTACATTCTCAGCTATGCTGAAAAAAATGCCATACTTCTACCTGGACGAATACCTGGGTATAAGAAATATAACGTTCAACTATTGCCCTCCAGTTGTACAAAAAAAGGGGTATGGCAGCTATATGAATCAGCAAATGAAAAAGTAGATGGTAAGAGAGTGGTTCGCCAAAGTACTTTTAGGAAGCTGTGGAATAAATACACTCCACATGTTATCACAAAACCTCGTTCTGATTTGTGCTGGACTTGCCAGAAGTACAGCACTGCACTTATAAGGAGGAGTGTGAACACACCTGAGAAGAGCAGACCAGAAGTCAATTACATGTAAATTAAATGTTAAAACATATGTGTGCATTGATTTACTCACATTATTTCAGTTGTACAGACAAGCTGTCAGTCACTTAGAAAGGGCTACAACAGAGAGGAAATATTATAAAGATGCATGTGAAGAATCCTCCAAACAAGTGCATGCTTTATTCACAGAAGATAATATATATTCTCCTCTTCCACAAAATTCTTCTCATCAACCCAATTCACTCGAGATCTGTGTTTATTACTCCTTCCATTTTGCCCAGCAGGTACATCTTCCAAGTGATCCACTTCAACCTGGACCAATCTATTTTTTAACTTCACGCAAATGTGGTTTATTCGGTGTCACATGTGAGCATCCCTCGTCAGGTCAATTTCCTAATTGATGAAGCAGTTGATATGGGAAAAGGGGCAAATTCCATATGCAGCATGTTACACTTACTTTTTTAGTCATCATGGTTTGGGAGAACAGACAGTACATCTCAATGCCGACAACTGCGTCGGACAGAATAAGAACAATATTGTTATACAGGTACATTTAATAACGTGTGAAAAAGTAATGTTGTGACATCAATTTTTTTATCATAGTACTTCATGTGGAGAGTAATGGTTGGACTTCACCAACACATCACCCTATCTTTTCTGCCAGTTGGACATACAAAATTTGCCACTGATGCCTGTTTTGGATTAACTCTTTCCCGTCTATAATTAAAATAGGCGTTTTCTTTATTAACCCAAATTTAATTAACGAAATTATGTGTGGGCGGAGCGCTTAATATCTAATTCCTATAACTATCCTATTTTATAAGACTGAAGATTCTAACTTACTTTGTTGCGAAGAAGAGTGTTTAAGAAACAAATTTAAAAAATTTACACTTCGCTATCCACAGGAAGAGACCAAGGCGAGCGCTTGTAAGTACAGTAGTCCACGGGCAACGCCCACTTTTTTTTGTCTGCATAGCGCCTGCATTTTAAACAGGAGTGACATTTAACTCACTCAGTTAGACAGAAGACCTTCTTAGAAAGCCATTGATACTAAAAATATGCTTTGCTAGTTGCAAGAAAGCAGCAAGACGAGTGTTTAAAAATATAGTAGTCAGCGGCGACGCCCATATTTAGCGTCTTTATCACTTTCGTTTGGCCTGTGACTCCACTTTTTCACTACTATAAACCAAGTACATATCGTCTTCGTATTGCATGCTTGTTAGTTTGTTCTATTTTTAAAGAATTTAGCATCAATTTGCACTTTGCTACTTAGGTTGCAAATCTGCAACCTTGGCTAATTCGTGCATTGTTTAAAAGTTGCATATATGCAACTTTGGTTGGTAAAGGGTTAATTAAACAAAAACTGACTGGAATCAAAATATTTGTACCTTCAACAAAATTAATAGTTGGAGAAGAGGTAAATATACATGTATACACATACATGTAATGTTGTATGTAATCTCTATATTTGTGTGTGTATGTAGATTGATGTACATATGTTCCTCTCTCTCTCTCTCTCTCTCTCTCTCTCTCTCTCTCTCTCTCTCTCTCTCTCTCTCTCTCATTGCTTTACTTTGTTTGGCAATATAACTAACAATACTGATGGTTTGTTTCTTTTCAGTTTGCTTTACTTGTTAACATGAGCAGTTCGGAGGACGAACAAGAAGTATGTAATTAAATGGGATTAGGAATAAACTGTGATTGTTCATTAAACATTTTTTCTTTTAGGAAACTCTGCAGTCTTTACTGTAAAGTAGAGAAAAGAAAGAAAAGGAACACAATAGTTTAGAAAAGGAACTCGAAACTATCGATAAGCAGATTGAGAAATTAACAAAATATTCACCTCTCCCAAAAAGGAAGAAAATGGAGATAGACTTAAATCCATCCTCTGTCAAATGGAGTGAATTATTTAGCAGAGGAATTGTACAAAAGTTTATAACAATGGTAATACTGCAAGCCGAAGAGCCTCCTTCCTCCTCCTCCTCCTCCACCTCCATATGTACTACCGAGGATGTGAAAGAATTTACAAGTGTAAATCACATCATTAAAAGAAGACTTCTAGCGCAAAACGAAGCATTTACCGTTCTATTATGTGGTAATATTCTTGCCCACATAGTCAACCACTTGCAATCACCCTCTGATAATACCTACTGTATAAAGATTTTTTCGATTGTCAAGGAGGATGCCCGAAAAAACAAGAAAACTGATTACGTCATCATACGATTAATTAACCAACGAACTGTCGTTGTCATCGAGCTTAAACCAGTTATTAGTGAAGGTATTGGCTATTTAGAGAAAGAGCTTGCACAGCTCTTTTTAGAGGTGTACTATGCTCGGAAGGAGGATACCAAGTCCAGTTTTCCGTATCAGTCTATGTTAGCTATTTTGTCTGACAGGAACACATGGCACGTGTTTGTCCTAGATTTGCATTTGCCAATGACAGTTAAAAACTACTACATGTATAGTAAACCAACAATCTCTGAGATATGTACAGGAATTAGAACCCTTATTAAACAGTTAAAATAAATATTTAATTAAAAAAACTCGAGCTTCATTTTTTTTTCAAGATAGATTTTTTTTTTGAGGTAATTTGTTTTTTGCAGATTTGTTTATTAATTAAGAGTATTACACTCGCCCTACTACAAATACAAACAGTTTGGGAGGAGTTAGATTGGTCAAATGCTAAATGACTGTACACTGGTAGTCATGCCAACCACCCAAAATTTCTCTGCCAATTATATTAGTGCATATAGATCTATATACACTGTAGTATATATCATGTAATATAATATGGCTTCATCTAATTAGTTGAAACTTTAGTAGATCCAGATATGGTCTTATCCCAGTGTTTACATATGGCCTTAAAAGATGCCTTCCAAAGACTGAGGGTTATTAAAACAGAAGGTAGCTTTTTCTCAGTGAAAAGAGCAGTCTCAAAGTGTGAAAAAAGCAGCTGTCAAAAGAATTATCTCCACACGTGAAAATAGCAGCTGTCAAAAGAATTATTTCCACATGTGAAATAGCAGCTGAATTAGTGTGAATAGAACTGCTGAATTGGGCCTTTGTACAATTTACAAACACACATATACTGATTACCACATTGAAGAGGCAACAATAGCACATACAATACTGCAATAAACCCCTTAATGGACCCCTCCCTTTTCTGCTATGTGAAATTCTATCGAGTATAATAAGTACAGTATATAACCTGGTCTGTAATGATTACTAATATGAAACACAGTATAAATAGTACATTATATTGTCATCAACATTGAGCCAGCCATCAGTATATGATTCATGTAAGTTACTAACAGCATTCTGTAATGATAAATACATTGTTTAGTACAGTGTGTGATGGAAATCTGGCTTATTTAGATCATGTACAAACTAATATAGATACATTGATTCCTTTAAAATACATACGTATCCATTAGCACATTACTACTAACTTCAAGTGCATCCATTAGTACACCTACTTACCTATTCCATTTACTCTTCTTCTTAGAATCACTGCAGAAGTGTCCATGTTTTTTCATTTAAAACCATGGGCGGGGAAAGTTATACCGTTATTAAAATTAAAATGAGTATAACCCTATTAATTAAAAGTCCGTTTTTATCCGTAAATTCCTGTACAGTTTTATAAAACAAAATTCGTCACAAATCATCACCAAAAAATGAATATAGTTAATATAATGATATTCATTGCAATTTTTACGTCATAATATGAATAATAATAAGAAAAATGGAGGATTTTATGCCGAAAATAGCCGAAATGGTTGTGCAGATATCTCGACTTTCGGAAATAATTTCGGACCGAAACCCGCAATTACAGTAGTCTTGTACAATGGACTTTTGAACACGGCATAAAAAAATAAAATTCGTGATTGACGCCCACGCAATTAGTTTGCCAACATTAATTCATTATCATTCTTATGAAACAACATTCGTATTTATATACACTGTGCCTTAGATATGTGTATGAGTATGCTACTACACTACTAGTTGAAATCTTTTGTATATCTGGCCCTAAAAAGAACCCCAAAAAATACAACAGTAAACATAAAAAAAGGTAGGTAGTCAAGCACGTGACAGTTTGGTCACAATGCCGATAAAAGGACAACAACAAAAAGAATAGGTATAAGTCAAGCAGCAAAAAAAAGGTAAGTAAACAAAAACAGAAATGGGTAGGTACTGTAGTCAAACACCAGTGACAATTTGTCACAGTGCCGATAAAATGACATAGATGAAAATCTTGTGTAGACAACAACTGTGACAGTTTGGTCACAGTGCTGATATAACAACAAATGCAGGTAGCTCCTAGCAGAACCCTACAGAGTAATAAAAAGAAAGAAAAAGATTAGTTTACATAGTAATATTACATGTATTTCTGTAGTGGCCAGTCCTGCCACAGTTACCACAAACTCATTGTTTTTTTGTAGGTAGCTCTTCTCCAGAAAAACTGATGGTCGGTCTAGATGGTGAAGGAAGTGGTGTGGCCGATGAGCAAGGCATACAAGGTAGAGGACACACGATATCTTTTGTGTCATCAGAACAGAAATCTCTTATTTTTTCATAGAGGTACCTCTGCCTCTCGTTTGAAAGCCCTGTAGGGTAAAGGAGTTGGGGAAGTTCTGCTGGAGATGGTGACCAAGTGGCATCAGGCAGAAGTGTTATTGTGCTCTTGTCTGTGTTTGAGAACTCACTAATTTTTACAGTTCCTGGACAGTCGCTGCTAAACACAAACTTGTGAATCTGTTTTATGTGTGAAAGTTTTCTGAATTTAGTTTCAAAGTAATTGTGCCAATCGAATAATGGAACGGTTCTTTCACCTGTTAATTGATTTCCAACTGGTTGTGCTATATTAACATGCGATGACCTCTCTACAAGTCTGGCCAAATCATCAATACAGTCCACTCGTGTATGACAAAATCTTTGTTTAATTAACCCGAAACAGGCATCAGTGGCAAATTTTGTATGTCCAAGTGGCAGAAAAGATAAGGTAATGTGTTGGTGAAGTCCAACCATTACTCTCCACATGAAGTACTATGAAAAAATAAATCGGTGTCACAACATTACTTTTTCATACATGTTATTAAATGTACCTGTATAACGATATTGTTCTTATTCTGTCCGACGCAGTTGTCAGCATTGAGATGTACCGTCTGTTCTCCCAAACCATGATGACTAAAGAAGTAGTGTAACATGCTGCATATGGAATTTGCCCCTTTTCCCATATCAACTGCTTCATCAATTAGGAAGTTGACCTGACGAGGGATCCTTTCACATGTGACACCAAATAAACCATATTTGCGCGGAGTTAAAAAAATAGATAGGTCCAGGTTGAAGTGGATCACTCGGAAGATGTACCTGCTGGGCAAAATCGAAGGAGTAATGAACACAGACCTTGACTGAATTGGGTTGATGAGAACAATTTGGTGGAGGAGGAGAATATATATTATCTTCTGTGAATAAAGCATGTACTTGTTTGGAGGATTCTTCACATGCATCTTTATAATATTTCCTCTCTGTTGTAGCCCTCTCTAAATGACTGACAGCTTGTCTGTACAACTGAAGTAATGTGAGTAAATGTTTAATATCTAATGCATTCATATGTTTCAACATTTAATTTAATCTACTCACTTCTGATCTGCTCTCCTCAGGTGTGTTCACACTCCTTATAAGTGCAGTGCTGTACTTCTGGCAAGTCCAGCACAAATCAGAACGAGGTTTTGTGATAACAACGTGTGGAGTGTATTTATTCCAGAGCTTCCTAAAGGTACTTTGGTGAACCACTCTATTACCATCTAATTTTTCAGTTGCTGATTCATACAGCTGCCATACACCTTTTTTTTGTACAACTGGAGGGCAATAGTTGAACATTATATTTCTTATACCCAGGTATTCGTCCAGGTAGAAGTATGGCATTTTTTTTAGCATAGCTGAGAATGTACTTCACAGCATCTTGAAGTTGCTTTACACTCAGTGAGTGTTGAGGCTGACGATTGGCATTGCCATGTGTTCTAAAGACAGGTTCAGTTGATTAATTTTAGTGTTTTGATAAGTGACCATGTCTCACCGAGGTACAAGACCATTTTTCATATATGCAGCTCTATCTGCTTCTAGTCTCTTCTTGCTAATTCCACGAAGAAAGAAATGTCTTCCTGCAAACCTTTGATAAAAGGAGTCATTATTTTCACACTATAACAACACTTGTTAACATAATGATGTGAAGTACACTTACTGATTTTCCATGGTGATAAAAATGTGTGAATATCTTCATTATTTGACCCATGATGACTAGATCTAAAGCATCATGTTCAAGTTGTGCCATGTTGTTACGCATCTCTCCATAATGCTCTGCAGAAAATTGTTTCCAGCAAAGTTTGTGGCAGCCACACCCTTCTGTTGAAAATAACAGAACCCGTTCCTCTTCCTTGACATCAATCTCTCTCTTTTCCACATCCACTTCCTTCCAACTATCCTAATCTCCACCCTTCAAACCACCTCATCTTCCTGTTCTTCGTAGAGTTCTCCATCGTCATCAGCAGAGTCTCATCTCCATACAGCTGCATCATCATTGTCACCTGTACAAGAACAATGTCAATTTGCAGCTTATTTATATCTCTAGAGAATGTATTCACTTTCAAAATCTAAGTCTTCATCCTGCTCGTCATTGTCTATTAATTATATTCATTTGTTATTATAAGTATATGAATTCATTATAATAATTACTAATTAGCTTACCTTCAGGGTCATCCTCATTCCAAAAATAGTCGGTAATGAAGCAAGTGAGTGCTTCTTGGTCTGATGGGGTCAGTGAGCTTTGAAAAAAGCTGTTTAAAAATTGCAATATCTCCAGAATTCCTTGAAACCATCACTCAAACAATAGAAAGACGTGTTACTATGCTTGTTGCCAGGGGTGTGGCTAGCGGTCAGGGAATTTCCGTGTTTTATTTAGTGTTACATCTCCGTTATGAAAATTTCTGACGGTCTCTGAACAAACACTCGCTCTGGAAAAACTACGTGGATTTGGACTTTGAAACTGCTGGTAGAGATAGATTTGTCCACATGAAACTACAATAATCACGAATTCACCACTTGGCGTGTTTTTTGCCAATACTGAAATATTAATTTTAAAAAGATAGCCACCTTTTCACAGAGCGTGTCATATAGTAAAGTCACGTAATACCAGACTACCCCTAATTCCAGACACTTTTGATAGACAAGTTTAAACTGACAGAAGAAAAGAATAGGGAAACTTTCTACATATGACAAGAAAGCAAAAAGCATATACCATCTCATGGGCATACTATCCAATTATAAAAATTTACTATAAAAGCTTGTAAGACTTATGAACAGTTAAAAACCTACTAAATATAAGTAATCTAAACATATTTTGCAGCTGCTCAGAATTTAATATACAAATATGTCTGGAATTACAGGACAAACGGAGGTTCTCATATATGAATTATACTCATAGTTTTATACAGCAAGACCTACTGAAGAAGTAGGTACAAAAATTTTGTCTATAGTCCAACTATTTCAATAATTATAAGGCTACAATATAGTTGAGTTTTAGCTATTGAAAAAATAGTCTGAAATTAGGGGACTTTACTATATATATTAAATTATATATATATCATTATGTTATGTATATTTTAATTATCTATATATGCATATAATATATCATTTTCATTCGAGTTATAATTATTATTTACTGTTAGGACTTAACTCAGATTTACCAACATAGATCATCAAAAGAATAACAACCAAGTTGATATTGATATACACACAGACACACTGAAAAAAAACTAAATTATACAAAGTATTTGTAGAAAACTAAAGTCTAGAATGTTCTAGAACATAACATGTGGTCCTACATGTGCTAAGGAATGATCCAGAAGAAATAATTATAGAAGTGTTAAATGAAACATGTGACATTGCAGTACAAGAGTACATAAATTAATGAAATAAGTACAAAACACTCACTTAACACCAAACATACCGCTGGCCATGACCGGAGGTGATAGAGTAAAGAATGTACAAATACTACAGTTCTTCAGAGTTAGTAGGGATCAGTAGTACAATCTTATGGATTGGTCTCTTGTAAATTCTCTTGGCAGTCTTCAGCGTAACAACTCGTACTAAATTGTCATTACCACGATGAATTTCAACGACTTTAGCTATTGGCCACTTAGTTGGAAATGTAGTTTCATCACGCAATATCACAATATCACCGACAGATACGTTTCTAGTTGGATGAGACCACTTGTAGAACTTGTTGAGTGTTGTGAGATAGTCAGTGGACCATTGTCTCCAAAAATGATGAGTGAGATTTTGGCACAAATGCCAACGATGTTTCTGTCACACAATCATTAACAAAATTCACAGGGATTAACGGACGACTATTCAAACAAGCTTCAATTTGAACTATGACTGTGGTCATTTCCTCAAAAGTCAACTTTACATCAGGTGTGATTACACGTCTGAAATGGGTTTCCATACTTTTTACTGCCGCTTCCCACAATCCACCGAAATGTGGAGCACGTTTAGGGATAAATTTCCACTATACTTCTTGATGCACAAAATTCAGAAATCTTACGTTGAGCAATTTCAGTTTTCAGGAATTCAAATAGTTTCTTTAGTTCATGATTAGCTCCAACAAAGTTTGTCCCATGATCACTCCAAATGAGGTTAGGATAACCTCTACAGGCAACAAAACGACGTAATGCAGCTATGAATGCTTCGATCAGAAACCAATTCCAGGTGAACTGCCTTAACTGTTAACGAAACAAAAACGCATATATAAGCTTTAACAATAGTGGGTTTCCTGACATAGCCATGCTTAATGTAAACTGGACCCGCATAGTCCACTCCAACGGTTTCAAAAACAGTGCCTGGAGTTACACGTTCTGAAGGTAGTTGCCCTTGTAATTGAGAGAGTCTCACCAGCATGGCGTCTACAAATGACACATTGACGAGTAATGGAGCGAACAGCCTTTCGAAGATTGATAATATGGAAACAAAGGCAAATTGAGGATATCATAAGGGTAGGTCTAGCATGAAGCAGACGAATATGTTCTGATCTGAGGATTAGTTTCGTTATGGGATGCTTTGCATGAAGAACAATTTGTTGTAATTTTGTGTATGGTAATTTAGAATTACCTAGACGACCTCCAACACGCATAATACGTGAGGAATCAATAAAGGGATTCAACGATATCAATTTACTGTTGCTTGGCAATTTACGATTTGATTTGAGCGATGCAATGTCACTCGGAAAAGATTCCATCCAATTGAGAGTAAGACAACCAATAATTCTCAGCATTAGAAAGTTCAGCAACAGTTAAATATGGATGATTTGTAGTACAGTTTCTTCCACTAGACAGTTGTTGATGAAACGATAAATCCATGCAGTGACACGTTGAAGCTGAGGAAAGGTAGAATAACGATCCACTGGTATGACAGGCAACACCAATTCACAAGTAGTTAGCAGACTAATCTCCCTTTCTTCTTCACTCACTTCAACACAAGGGATTTCTTCTTGTCCTGGCCATCTGGAGGTTTCCAAGTACAACCATTTTGGACCCTTCCACCAGAGTTCATTACTCACTAATTCAGATGGGAATAATCCTCTAGAGGCGCAATCAGCTGGGTTTTCTGTACTATTAACATGTCTCCAATGGTTAGGAGGAATACAATCTACAATATACGATACTCGATTACCCACATAAGTGTTGAAATGCCTTGATGTGCTAGTGAGCCAATTGAGCACAATTGTGCTGTCAGTCCGAGCAAATACATTAGATAACAGCATTTTGTAATTACTATGGAAATATGAATTCTCCCTTCTGAATCTTCTCCACGTAGGTACACGACACCAGCATATGCATTTTCGGGTGCGTCACAAAATCCATGTAGCTGTAAAGAAGTGATGGTGACATCTTTGGGGAAGTAGTAACGAGGCACATGACAACCTTTGAGAGATGGCAATTCAGATATCCATTGTAACCAAGTCTCTTGAATGAACATTGGTACCGATTCATCTCAATCTATATTTAATTCCCACAACAGCATTTTCATCTTAATCACAGTAGGAGAAAACCAACCCAGGACATCAAATATCTTGGCAATATGTGATACAAGAATACGCTTTGTGATGGTTTCAGGTGTAGACAAATTATTCATTGTGAGACGAAAATGGTCAAAAGTAGTCTTGGTGTATTCTTTAGAGCCAGAAATTGTAAGGACTTCATAGGAGTCTCTAACACCAGGATTAATTCTCTAAGACTGCTAATTCACTGGAATTCCATTTTCACAAATGAAAACCACCACGGAAGAGGAGAGCTTGCAATTGGTGATGTAACTTGATTGCATCTTCGTTGTTGTCAGCTCCTGTAAGACAATCATCAACATAAAAGGATTCTTCAGCCACTTCTGATGCTTGTGGATATTCGTGGGCTAGGTTGATAGCATTCTGCTTAACCCTTTAACGACGAAGGTTGCATATATGCAACTTTTTAAACATCCGCTAAAAAACGAAGGTTGCAGATTTGCAACTTTATTACTGTACGACAATTACAACACAATTGCTCGATATACAGATAGATTTAGAATTCACTTACCTATTGATGATGTTAGAGCAACTCTGTACTTCAGATAAAACAAGTTTTCACACTATTTCAGGCCAATCTGCCTGAAAGAGCGCCATTTACAAACACGGTCAAAATGTAATTATCAGCTGCCCCACCCACAGAAGTGGAAATAGTTTTTTTTCAAGAGTATTTTTTGTTATAACATCATTCACGATGAGCTACAGCACTCAACAAGTAATAGAAATGGTGACTGAAGACTTGGATTTAGGAGCTGAAGTAATTTGCAATGGCAGTGACAATGAGTTTGGTGTAGATAGTGAAGACGATGATGAAGAGAGAGGGGACAAGTATCAAGAGACTGAGGAACATAAAGATGTTGGCATAACTGAAAATGATAGGTATAAACAACTATTATTAGTGATGTCAAATACCGTATATAATTAATAAACAATTTCTCAAGGAAAATTTTATTTACGAGGGTGGCACAAGGACTTCGCTAACTATAGGAAGTGTTACTGTGGGAATAGACTTGTCTCTATGTAAGTTTAGTTGCTAAACTCTGATTTTTTGATAGTTTATGCATACGATGCACAATATTTGACATATAATTGAGCTATAACCCTACACTATTTGAACACATTGTTTTCCAACGCTATTTTTACTGTACTTCTGTAGTTTCTGAAGACATTGTTGAATGTAGTAGTTGATATCTTCATAATAAATGTAAGTTTTAATGTGAATGTTAATTTTATATTTTGTATGTAAACCTTAAATAATAATTCGTATAATATACTACAATGCATAGTGAAAGCTGGGTAGTTGGCTGTGATCTTTGTCTCAGGCTTGAAATTAAATACCAACTTCAAATATAGTATATAGGACAATTGTTAAGTAAAGGCAAAAGTCTGAATTGTATCTTAAGATTTTCATGGACAAAATAACTCTAGTTCTCAATGTTGTTCATGCTAGTGTCACATGTACATAGTCATTGTCATAGACAAGATTCTCTCATCATTGAAATAGGGAGGTGGTGCCTATGCAAGACTAGCCTTGTACCCAGGCTCTCAAGATGGCGGCTGAAAAGAGAACCTGTTTTCTGCTGTTTGCGCAATGCCTAACATACCAATTTCTGGTAATTCCAGTAACCATTGTACTCTGTCTGTGTCATCTCAACTAAAACAGACTTTTATCGATGGGACTACTTTGCATCTAGATCTAGCAGTTTCTGTTTGTATACAGCACCTTAGATCCTTTGACCTTGTTCTAAACCATGAGCAGTCTACCGAACAGGTGTTGGCTGTGTTATCATGTGATACACCTTTTAGTAACCACAATGTTTTTTGCGTGTTAATTAGTGCATGCACAAGCAGTTGAAACCAGGCTCTCTTTTCCACTGCCATCTTGAGAGTTTGGGTATGAGGCTAGTGCAAGACTAACTACTAGATGACATTACACTGCATTGTCATAGAAGGACATGCCTTCCTTAACTCAAGTAACCTTACTATGATGGATTGTTTTACATTGGGTAGTAGTCTAGGCGGGATTGAGATTACCCTATGGTATATGAATACTATAGATAGTATGCTGTGACTATGTTTGGTTTGTTATAAGTAGTTCAACTTCACAAGCTATAACATTTTTAATTGAGAACCTCTGTGTATTATTGTGCTACATATATGTGAGTGTGTCAGTACAGAGTCTCAATTTCTAAGTTAAAGTCTGACTATCTACAATTTTTTTGCAGTTAATTTCTCAACATAATGGCATCTGCTCATTCTGAAGAACTATCATCAGAATTCAATAAATATGGTATCACTGCTTCAATGCTACTTTCGTATTCATCGATTGATGCCAATATACAACATCTACCTGAATTAGACATAGTTACAAAAGAAATAATTCTTGAACTTTTCAAATTCAAAGATCGACATCCTAGGTGTACTTTTAAAACGTTGTATTATTGGATAAAAGACGTATATGGCAAGAAGTGGCCTGAAAAAGAAGCACCAACATGTCAAGCTATTGCCAGAAGCAATGAAAGATTAACTGCAAGGTTCAATAAGCTAAAAAAACAACATAATACCTCAGAAAAAATTAAAACTATTACAACATTTTTACAAGAAGAGTATGCTCTGCCTAAGCTAGGATTTTGCAAAGGACAAGTATTACATTTCAGTCCACTGAAGTTACCGATAAAGGAAACTCATGGGTTTAGAGAAGCTAAGCAGAAGATGTATGCAGTAACAAGAAACGCCAACAAACGGCTGAAACGTCGAGATGAAACTATTCAACTACAAAAGGATCAAATCCAGAGTCAGCAGCATATCATTGAGGAGTATGAAAAGAAACTGAAAAGTTCAGAATTTCAATTGTCAAGATTAAAAGCTAGTCTAGACAGGGTAAATCATCGTGCTTCTTACTGGAGAGGAAAAGCTGAAAGTATTAAACACCAAAAGTCAACCAAAAATTTCAAACTCTGCAATGAAATAGAATCTCTGAGGGAAAAAGTATGTGCTCTTAATTTGGAAAATGCAGAGATGAATGAAACCCTGGAATCAATCCTATCATCAGAAGAAATTTCTACGTTTGAAAAAGGACGATACACAGATGATGTGAGAATGTGCATATATGAGTTACTGTCTTTAAATGTAGGTGTCCGTAATGTTAGTCAAATAATTCGCTCTGTACTGAAGAATATAGCACACAAATCTGTTACTTGCTTACCAAGCTATGGTTTAACATGTCAAATGATTCTTGAATCTCTGTCTGTACTCCAAGCTCACCTTGGAGAAAAGCTCACTGAAGCTAACAGTTATGGCACTCTGCAAACTGATGGTACTACCAAATTCGGTGAGCACTATGTGACATATGATGTTAAAGTACCTGATTCTAAGAATGCTTACACACTTGGCCTTCGACATATCTTTTCCGGTTCTGCAAAAGATACCTTAGAATTACTGAAACAGATATTGGATGATATAGATAGTGTACAGCTAGCTATAGGTAAAAATGCTGTATCTGGAAAGATTGTGAGTAAGCTAAAAAATACCATGTCTGACCGACATTCAGCAGAGAAGCTCTTTAATGAAATGCTTCAAGATTATAGATCTGAAATCTTACCTACTATTGCTGAAAATTGGAATGAGATGACCGAAATCGAGAAAGAACAATTAACACAAATGAACAATTTTTTTTGTGGCCTCCACTTTATTGTTGGACTAGCAGATGCTGCTGAGGAAACGATTAAGCTGTGGGAAAGTCAGTATACTTGTAAAGAAGGACTTTCTTCATCTGGTACACAAAGATTAGTTCGCACTGCATGCAAAGCATTCCATCACAGAGGGTCTCAACAGTGTGGAAGTTCCACACTTTTTCGTACATATTTACGAAAACAAGGTATACATAAAATACCACTTGCTCAGTTTGTTGGTAACCGATTTAACGTACTGTTTTACGATGCAGCAGGAGTCTACTATTTACGGAGTCACATAATTAATTTCATTGAGACTGTTCATGGTGGACAAGCAAACCGTCTACTTCATTCTGTTCTTGGCGACCTGAAGGAACCTACATATTTATCAGGATGTAGAGCTCTTGGATTAATTGACAAATTAGTAAGTGGACCACTCTGGAGGAAGTTACAGGAGTCTGATACATCAGTGATAAAAATGGGCAATTTGTACTGTGACATGAAAGCAAAGTTTGATTCTTGGAGTTGTGATGCCCATACACTTCTAACAGGTAGTGATTTCCTTGGTGATGGGTTTGTTTTTCATTTAGATGATGAGGTATGGAAAGCACTAGTTGAGTCAAATACATTAGATGCTACAACACAGGAGTTACTACAACTCCTCTTTGGTTCTTTTTCTGTTACTACTCAACGACTGCTCATTGACCATCTTCCTGGAGGTAAACATCATTGTGATGTTGTAAGCACAGTTACAGTACAAGAAACTGCTAGTGTTCCAACTACCAATATTGGACCAGAAAGAGATTTTGCTGTCTTGGATAGAATGTTGCGTGAAAAGCCTAATGCCAATCTCATTGCCTTGGAATCAATGATATTATACTCTCACAACAAGACCTCGTTATGGTTAGGACAGCAGACATGTAATGACAGAGGCAAGCTTCTCAAAGCTGCACGAACTCGTGTACCAACAATTAGAGCGAAGTTTAAGGAAAGAAAAAAAGAAATAGAAGTGAGACGTGAAGAAGCTCTTATAAAGAAGCAGTATGATAATGCTCAGAAAGAGATGAAGAAAGCATTAGAGAAAGAGAAGCTCACAAAGGAAATGGAGAAAATTGGTTTGTGGACAAATCCAATTGAAATCGAAGATGGACTTGAAACTGTTCTGAAAAGAGCAGAGAAATTAAGACTACTAAAATTACAAATCAAGTATCGTCACAAAGTACTTGGTCAGATTCATCATGATAAATCTGTTTTCCAATTTTCTCACAAGCGACCATTCTCAATTAACCAACTGATGCAGAACCTCTGCCAGCTTCTTGCGACTGAAGAAAGCCACATACCTGGTACTGACCAAGGTGAACCTTTGGCTAACGCTATACCATCACTTGAGGAAGTATTGGACCAACCAGAACTGCTTGTTGGTAAAAAGATAAAACATCGTTTTGAGGTAGATGGAGAATTAGTATGGTACAATGGTACTGTATTGCAGATGAACTATGAAACAGAAGAGTTTCAAGTGGAGTATGATGGTGAAGATGGTGTTTGTTCGTTTCAATTACTTGATGACATTGCAAGTGAAGATCTGCTGATTTTGTAACTTGCAGGATTAACACATCCATGGAATTCAAAGTTAATATTCAGTTCTTTCTCCTTTTTAATTCAATTCCATTGCATAGTTATTACATTTTTTGTTGAATGAAAGTATCATTTCAATTCTATATATATATTATCAAAATTACTAATTCTTAATGAAGCTTCATAATTATTATACTTGTGACAATTTGTGATCATATTTTTACACAATAAATCCAAGTTAATACTGAAGTCCTTTGGTTGGTTCCATCTCAACAATTCTTTGTATGTGTGGAATGTGGTCCACTTTGTCCAAATATTCCTCAACTAATTCTTTATTACTGATGAACTCTAGTGGTGCTGAGCCAATATGATAAGGAGCATCAAATTCTTTACATTCAAAAAGAACTTTCATTTCTCCATCAGACAACCACACACAATGTATTTTTTCAGCAACATAATGCTAGAATGTGTAACAAGTATCTTGTACTATATGCATGTAAAATCAGAAATATTTTGAGACTATGATTATCAATAATTTAAACTCTAAACATGCTAAGCTGTTCAACATGATTAATTACTTCAAGCACAAGTATAATATAATTATATAATTATATACAATAATGACTAGTTACCATGAAAACCAATTATTTTTATTTAGTAAAAGATCAAGGAAAATCTTGAGTACATGTAATATGGGTCTATACCTTTCCTTAGATTACATTTCCTCTACCCTTTAATTGTCAATCTCTCTATATATAACAATGATAAGTTAGCAATGATATACTGTAGATACATGTATAGTATGTAGTCTGCAGTGGACATTAAACTACAAGAATCATGAAGAATGTGATAATTTATCACATGACACACCTATTCGTATTTACATTTTCAATGTGTGCATATTTACTCATATATATATAATATTATACATACCTTATAGCCTTGTTCAGCCATGACAATACTCCAACTTCAAGTTTTCAATTTTTTAAAGTATTTTCATTAAATTAGAATTTTGTGCCGCACCTCCACGGTCACAATATATACGGTATAAAGAGAATCTACTCGATAAAAGACAGCTAATTGTTGTGAATTCTGAAGTGCGGAACAAAATATTTTTATATCAGAATACTTCTATTCTAGTCTTCATTCTTTGGTAAAAGTTACAAAGAATATACTGCAAATTAAAAATTCCCTTTGACATCACTACTATTATTAAAAAAATACAACTGAAAAAGAATAATACAATAATTATTATAAAAATTAATAACACAAATAACTTACATATATAATATATAATATATAATAGCCACTTCGTTGTTCTCTTGCAGTGTGGTACTGAACACAGCTGATGACAGTGAAACTAGGTAAATCAAAATTTCACAAATGCACGTATAACATTAAATTATAATATGCATATCAATTATAATTATATATACAAGTAATTGAAAAGTATATATATATATATATATATATATACTGTATATATAATACACTTTTGAATGATATATAATTAACTTGAAAAAAAAACTATAAATGCAATGTCATTTCAATCTATAGTGATGTACATGTACATGAAGCAATGGATACAGATGAGGCATCCACTTTCCCAAACTGGAAGTCAGAAACGTCTTCAATATTAATTGTACCTTGCAAGGTACCGTGTGGCCCTACAGTTTTTTTATCACACAATTCTCTTGAAATTTTCCGTCTCTTCTTTACCTCCTCTTTATTATCTCTCATTTCTGAACAAACAAACCTATATGCCAAACAAGTACTGACACCTGAAGCTTTTGATAAATATGAACCAATAACACAACACCTAGGGAAATCGAAGCTTACTTTGGATTTATGATTCTAATGGGAATAAATCAACTACCAACATTATACGATTACTGGAAGACAGACAGTACTTATCACTACTCACCAATTGCAGACAGGATTCCCAGAGATAGGTTCATAGAAATATCACGATTTCTCCACTTCACCAACAACAATGACTACATGTACCAACGAACCGATCCAAACTATGATAGACTCTGGAAAATTAGACCAGTCATCACTGCAATATCTAAAAAGTTTCTGAACACTTACAATCCCCACAATACTGTTTCGATTGACGAAGCGATGATCCCATTTAAAGGGTGATGTTCATTGAAGCAGTACCTTCCGTTAAAACCTGTTAAAAGTGGTATTAAAGTTTGGGTGAGGGCTGATGCTATCAATGGTTACGTAAGTGAGCTCAATGTATATGTTGGTAAACAAGGTATCAAAACAGAAAAACATCTATGTGAAAAAGTAGTGAAACAACTAACTAGATCACTGGTAAATAATTACTACACAGTATATTGTGATAATTATTTCACAACAATTCAGCTTTTTAACCGTTTGAAAGCGTTAGTTTATTAATGTTATTATGCACAAAACGCAGATGATGTAATAATGACCTATTCATAAGCTCTGTAGTGTTGTTATGGCTATAAATTCTATATAGACATGAAATCTATTTATAGAACAGGAAGTTTTGATTAAAAAACCGCAATGTTATCAGATGGCTTCCTCTCACTTCCTTCGTGATTTTTACAGTTTTTGTTGTTGCTCGAGATTTGGCTTTTGTATCTACACAGTTGTATGCACGCCCCAAATGAAGTGATTCTACAGAAGCTAGATGTCTCCTCCAGCTACAGTGTAAGTTATAGCTAGCTATTCCAAGCATGTAAGTCGGGACAAGCGTTTCCTTTCTAGAAAGTTGGGCGTCGACCGTCTCCTTCGTCGAGTCTGTCTGCTCACAGTCTTTCATGGAAGTAACATGGTAGTTTAAACTTGGTAGGTACTTAGTTATAATCCAGATAAAGATGTATGGAAGGTTTGAAACAGTTCTAACATAGTTTAAGGGTTGTTTGCAGTTGCTAAATGTTATAGGCATATATATATGCCCGCCACGTATACGGGAAGCCGTGTTGGGCATATAAATATGCCCAACGCGTTAAAAGGGTTAATGACTTATACAAAAAAGGGATATATGCCTGTGGAACAATTCGTTCTAATCGTGTAGGATACCCCGATGACCTGAAAAAACATCTTAAAAAGGGATTACCAAATAGAGGAGACTACCTCCAGAGGCAGTGTGGCAACATGCTGTTTTCATTATGGCAGGATAATAAGCCAGTTAGTGTTTTGTCTACAGGGTCTCAGCCAGGGGAAGCAACTGTTGAACGGCGACAAAAAGATGCAACTAAACATTGTTATCCTTGCCCCAGCAATATAGTTGAGTATAACAGGTTTATGGGAGGCGTAGATCGAAATGATCAGATGCGTACATACTATTGTGTTCGTCTGAAAGGCTGCAAATTTTATAAATATATTTTCTGGTATCTGTTTGATGTATCAATAACTAATACATACATTCTAAGTAAGTATGTACCATCATCCACTAAATTCACACTGTATGTTGACTTTAGAGTTGAGCTAGCAGAGAAATTGATAGGGGATTATAACAGCAGAAAGGTACGAGGTTGACCACAAGCAGTATGCTGTTATCAGCCAACACATTTCAATCACTTCCCCATGAAAGCACCCAAAAGAAGTAAATGTGCGTATTGTTACGAGAGGAAAAGGGAGCTAAAATGGACTCAATGGAGATGTGAGACATGTTCAAAATACCTCTGCCACACAGGAAAGCAAGACAGCGACTGTTTTATTAAGTACCATAAAAAATAATCACATGCCACTTCATCTATATACTACACACACACATTACATTCTTATTAATCCTCAAGTCATATTTTATTTTATGCATATGTGTACACATGTATTACATATACCAGTTAAAAATAATTATCAACTCACCTTAAAGGCAGTCAGTCTTTAGATTGTTCATGAAAGCATTGATAAAATATCCCTATCAAATGTATGGGCACTATATATCAACAAGACAGGAAGAAAATCAATCGCTGTCACTGGTAAGTATAACATAATACACAATAAAATTACAGACTCACCTTACAAGCACTCTGATCTTGCTCTGTCGCAAACCTGAACGCATTTCAGATACTTTTCAAACACCATGAACAGGTTTGAACACTCCACAACAGCCCAAAAAGAACGAGTAAGTCAGAGCAACTTTCTGACCTTTAACCACAAAATTAATTTCGTTATTGGCAATTATTTGCGCATGCGCGTTTCGTCGCTAAAGGGTTAAGGTATTGCGGGTAACTCCGGACACACCCAAACTTCGGACAGTTATATCTATTTCATACTCGTTCTCAACAAAGGGCAGCAATGAAACTACAAAAGTTCTGCTATCACTAGCTACACACATATGCTTGAAAATGAGCATGATACAATGAGTATGCGATACATTTCTTACCCACAAATACGCAAATCACACTAACAAGTAAGTAGTAGTGTGAAAACACAAAAAAGAACTAAAACTTCAACTATCAAGAGTTACTCACCTTATGCAAGGTATTCTGCAAAGTGTTAGGATAGGAGATGTAGCACAGCAACTATCAAGATAAAATTCTTTATACTCGCTTTTTAAAATCAACAACAATTAAAGTATTAAAAAATAAAGCGCATGAATCCATACAAAAATAGACTGAAGTACTTTGACAAATAACTCATGCTCAAAGTTTGACAGATGCACATTTCTTAGCAGCCATTGCTGATAAGTCTTTCTTCTGCAATGCTTTACTGAGTGTGTCAGTGATACGAAAAAGTTTTTCACCTAAAGTAATGCCAAATATAAAACAAAATTTTTCCATCATAGCCAAGACACCCCTACCCCTGGCTGAGCAAGTTGCTTCAGTATTTCCCTTATACTCTTCCAATATTTCATCCAACAATGCAGTGATCACTTCATAATTCACTAAAATTGACCAAAGGGACTCTGCCCTCACAGTCCATCATGTGGGACAAAGTGGCTTTACACCTGGAGTAGCTGGTGCTAGCTCGGCTTTCAACTTGAAAAGCATAGCTTTTTTTTTTTGCACTATATTTCAATATTTTTGATAGCTCTATTACTGTATTAAAAACATCGGACATCATTTTTATGGATCTACAAGTGTCTTGCATGGCTAAGTTGAGGCAATGACCCATGCAATGAATATACATGGCTCTATGCTCTTTCTTTTGGATCTGAGTAGCAACACCTCTACGCCTACCAGACATATTAGCAGCCCCATCGTAGCATTGGCCACGACAACGATTCAGTGGGAGATTAAACCGTATAAGAGAATCAAGAATTATTTTAGTGACAGTGTCTGCATTAGTGTGATTTGCGTACAAACCTACACAATCTTCATAGACTTCCAAAGAATTGGGGTTCACATGCCTTATGCAAATAGTAACCTGAAATAATGGAGTTCACAAAGTGAATACATTGTTAGGTACAGGGTATACATTAATAACTGCTCACCTGCTCAATCAAACAAGCATCCACAGTTTCATCTGCCATTATAGAATACCACAAGCTGGAAGAAATATCTTTAATTATCGATCGAAGGATTTGATGTGACAATATCTTTAACATTTCATTTTGTATCTCGTGGGATAAGAATGATCTTTTACGCTGCATCCAGACATGTAAATCATTGCAATTATTTGCCCGTAATTTAATAAGTTGATATAGATTACCCCTTTGCTCCTCATGCCCTCGTAAAGGTAAACATTGTCTGGCAAGATACTCAATAGATGAAAAAATGATTTCCAGACTGTGTAAATTCTTCTTCTGCTCCAAGCTAAGTTGACGGTCAAGTTGAACATCGATACCAGTTCCCTTAAGGTGGTGATTCCACTTCAAAACTGATTCCTGATGACATTTACTCAGTCGATGCTGCTCAAAAGCTGACGTGCCTCTTTTCCAATTATCGAATCCCAAACAAATAAAAGTATCTTCCATGTTTTTTGACATTGTTAACTGACCCAGTAAGAAGACATTTCTACAAATATAGCAGAATGCTTTCTGTGCATGGTTATCCCAATGAAGCCATCGTGACCATTTTTCATTGGCAAACCACTTGGAATTGAATGAACGATTTTGCTTACCAAATGTTTTGGGAGGGAATTTTTGCAGACGGGGTTGATTAGGCTCACTAATGATTGCAGTATGAGAAACATTCAAGTGCTACATGTTCTGAATCACTATCACAATCATGAGAATCTGTATCACCTTCATCCTCACCACTTTCAGAACTTTCTTCTGACTCTCTAGCATTTACAGGTTTCACAGTGAAAAGTTCGTTCAGAGACCTTTGCTTAGACATGGCAGCTGACCATGCAGTGTGGTCAGAGTGGTATTATAATTACTGTGTTGGTCACAACACTGACCACATCAGTGCAATATAGTAAACGTTATATATAGTATGAAAAAGTGGTGGGGCTATGCCCCACCACTCTCAAAAGTGGTGGGGCTAAAGCCCCACCAGCCCCACCTTCTGTGCCGCCCCTGATATACAATATATTGTATGATGGTGACATCTCCTGCATAGTGTGCAAATGAACAATATATAGGACTCACCACATCAAAGGGATCATGTCATTCATTGTAATTTTGCACTATGCATATTCATATATTATTATTTTATGTTCAGAAGAATTGTTGAAAATAGCTCAATCAGGATATTTGCACTAGACACTTTGAGACCATACCCCTGCCCACAAACAGCAATGTACATTGCTATGATGCAAAAATGTATCTATAGTAAAAATTAAAAAGGGTTAAAGGTAGGGATGTGCGATACATACTGAGCATGTGCAGTTAATTATTCAAGGGAAGCAGAATGCAAGACGTTTCCAGCTCCTGGTGGAAGAGCAAAGTATGAAAATACATTGGGTTTGTTACTGATGACTGTGGTACCATACAGAAGAAATACGAAGTAGTTGTGTCAACAGCAACAAATATGCATGTTATCCAGCACATGAGATAGCCTCAAAGCCTTCAACTAGTGAGACTAGTAAGTAAAACATCAACAAGTTTACTTCCTGCCCTGCCAAAATTGAACCTTAAAAAGGTAGTAGAAGGTGCAAATCATGCCAAGATAAACTTGTTCAATTCATGTGTTTAGTTAGACCTGCAGCCCAGCCTTTCTTGAACACTGTACCCAAACTACCTGTCAGCCTCTCATTCTATCAAAGGAGTACATCTCAATTACTACCAATATGTGGACAGGCTCCCATCAACGTGGTTACATTGGTTTCTGCTCACTACATCAGTACAGATTGGGAGATGTGTCATTACTGTCTACATCACACAATGCTGAGAATATTGCACAGGAATTCCGTCAGTCTCTTGATGAATAGGGAATTTATAAGAAAATCTTCATTGTAACTGCAGACAATGCAGCAAACATCAGAAAAGCTATTATTGATGAAATGAGTTTGTCATACTTGGTTATATTGGTCACACCTTGCAGTTAAGTACTGGAAGAGTTAGAAACCTACTTGACCATTTTCATAAATCAACCCAGGCAGGCAACCTACAAATTAAGGGAAAAGCGAGACCATTTGAAACTATCTAACCATAAATTAATTAATTAGTACAGGAATGTAGGACTTATTGTGGGTCAACATACATGATGTTTTGGCGTGTTTGTGCTGTTTTATAATAGAAACCACAGATAGAGCCATTCGTTTCTTATTACCAGATAATCCAGAGTGGACCCTCATTGAAGAACTGATGACTATATTGACATGTTCTATGAAGCTACAACAATGACCTCACTTCCTCTCTGGGACAAGCGCTAGATGTCATCTTAAAGATCGGAAACGATGACAGTAACTGTATGAGATTAATCAAACAAGTAATTACAACAGACCTACACATCTGCAAAAGAAAAGTGTTGTCGTAAATGTTGTCGTGATATTCGGTATTAGGTTTTTGTTGTATCGCACATCTGGACTACAAAAACAAGCCTTCACAAATGGAGTTACTTCCAAGGTTGGCCTTCCTATATTGAAGTAAAAAAACTATACAAAAAAACACTGCCACTTTAAAACTATAACAATCCCTTAATTATATAATTAGCTGTAATTGTATAAATGTACCTCACTAATGCTTGCTTGACTCAATTTTAGGTCTGATTCAATTAAGAAGAAATATCTCAACACTGCAAGTCGATTAGCTCCTTGACAATATATTAGCATGCCAATAGATCTAATTTTAAAGTCAAACTGAGACTAACCAAAGCCTTATGGAGTGGTCCATCCTGTCTTAACCCTTTAGCAGCTATAATTAAAATAAGCGTTTTCGTTATTAACCCAAATTTAATTAAAAATTTTTTGGTGGGCGGAGGCTTAATATTTATTTACATTTTCAACACTATAACTCTCATATTTTATAAGACTCAAAATTCTAACTTACTTTGTGGAAAGAAGAGTCTTAAACAAACCCATTGATGTAAAATTTATACTTTGCTATCAGCAGGAAGAGAGAAAGGCGAACGTTTGTACGTATAGTAGTCAACGGGCAACGCCCACTTTTTGTCTAGTCTGTATAATATCTTATGTGTAATAGTAAAATCTGAATTTTAAAGAAATAGCATTATGTTAATATTTTTTGGTTTTATCCTATTTCTCTTTGCAGCCTTAGAGAAGAATCTCTCTAATGGAACATATGATGAGTCTGGCATTGCTGTGTATTTTTTTGCTAGCATCATCATATGAGGAAAACGAGCTCCTTTTTCATTCCACCCACCACTGGAGAGGGTTTATTTGATGATCGATGTTCTTCTTGAAACATTTACTCACCTACAGAAAAGAATGTGTTTTAGAAGTTGCTTCTGTGACCTTTTCATCAAAGGGCATCCCGCAAAGTTTCCTCTTTCTCTGTTTGTAATTGGGCTTCTGTTTCCATTTCAGTTTCAGAAATCTCTTTCTGAGCTGCAAAATCTTGTATCTCTCCTTTTTTGTATGGGTGTTTCCATAGCAGAAGTATTAACAAAAGCCAAACAAGGGTCCAGCAGAGTGGCTACGGCCATTACATATATTGACTATAAAATAGCCAAGTGGAAGAACCTGCTAAGTCCACTTTCAATATTTGAATGATTAAATAAAAGAATTAGATCTTGATTACCACTGTAAAGTGGAAATTATTCATCAAAAATCAATGAAATAATCACAATTAAGTGTACTCTGTTAATTTCCTCGATTATCTCATCATAGAATTTCCTGAATTCACGAGGAACAAATATAAACAATCTTCTTTAAATCATCAATTTTATTTGGGTTGATAGATAAAACACCGGAATAGGCAGGCACTGTAGGAAAAGAATGTCCTGGTGACTTTTTCTTTTCTATAATTAACTTATGCCATTTGTCTGTGTGAGTAAGAGAATACTTCATCCATACCTCATTTTCAGAATACTCAAAAATTTGAACATTATGAACCCTCATCCCTGGACAGATTTCTTGAGACTGAAAGTCATACACAAACTCCTGAGATACTGGTACAACTGTGAAAGGTTTAACTTTCTTTGCTGAATGAATTACATCGATCCAATCATTTGGAAGGTAGAGGCGATCAACCTTCTTCTTTGACTCAGTCTTGGCAAAATCTCTATCAGAAGGCAGGAATGAATGGCCCTGAATAGGAAAGATGTGTTGTATCTTTTGAAATAGCCCCATTTTAACCAGTGATCACTATACAGGTATTGAATTACTGTGAAGTTCTTATTCTGTCCTGCAAATAGTGGTGTAGACATGATGTTACCTCGTTTGACCCACGATAGGCAGTAGATTCAGGCCAAACATACATAGAGGCATTATTGCTGCTGCAATCGTGTATTCCAAACACATATACCCACAGTTGACATAGGTAAAAAATATTATTGGTAGGAATATGTGGGAGTGGCAAGTTCTGTTCAAAGTCAAAGGTAAGACAGGCAATGTTTTCACTTTCTCTTGACATTTCAATACATGCATGCAACTCTGTGTAAAATTCTTGAGCTGCATGAATGTGGGTTTGTTTTTCAGTTTGGAGTCTCTCTTTTTGCGTTGGATCACTGGCATCATTAATCTTCACATTCAGTTCATTAAGAACAATAAACACTTACCATATACACATAAGACACTGAACGGGAAGTGGCCTCTTCTTTACGAGCTCTATGCCTTGCTACCTTCTTCAATCCATGCAAGTAAGCATCTTGTACATTTTTAGATCCTAACCCCCAAAAGCATTCAAAAATTCTGGACAGCTCTTCTTGAGTAAATTTTTCATGACACTTTCTCTTACAAGAACATGGTGGACCTTGTTTTGCTGCTTTAACTACTTTGCCAGTCGCTGGAGATATGTATGATTCACCACGGGATCGCTTTGTCTTAGCTTCTGCTCTCTTCCAAGTCTCTGGCCGTGCTTTATGCTTTCGAGGTCGTGCTGGAGTAGTTGTGCTGGATGAAGATGATGCTCCTGGTACTTGAGGGATGTCCATCTCCCTTTTTACACATGTTCAGTAATAATCAGTAGTGTTATCGTTAATAATATTACTTTTCTATTACAACATACTGGACTTAGCGTGTTTTTCCACCAGGTGGTTCCATTGAAATGGATACATGTTTATCACTGCTTATGTCTTCAGTAGCTTGGAGAAAAGGTTACATGTAATAATATCTGCCTTGTCCAGTAAACAAAGTGCTGCAGTGACTGCTTCATGATGCGAGACGATCCTTTCAAACATCAAGTAAGTTGAGCGAGTTCCACCAAGTTACAACATCTTTTATTAATTTTAGTTGTGGAAGAGATAGTTGTTCCTGTACACACCTCAACTTGTCAGACACTTCTATGCTTTGATGGAACAATGAGACTATGTTTTACACTTAATCTGGAGGAATGTAAGTGTTGTGTCTGCTTTGATAGCCACTTGGACTACCAAATTAAGTGTGTGTGCATATAGCAAGGAGATATATATTCTAAATTTTTATATCATTTTCAAATATACCAACTAATGTTATAATATAAACTCACTATATTCCCAATCATCATCATTTATCAAGCTGCAAAACATTTGTTTACATCTAAACATACTTATAACATCAAATAGAGTCATTCACTTACTTTTGATATGGCCAAGAGTGTCCAGAGTCATTTCAGGCACTCCACGTCATTATTTCAGTGTCCAAAGCCTCTGTCATGAGCTTTAGGAAGCTTTCTAGTTGTAAAACAATGGATAATAACACACTTTCAGACAAAAAGAAACAACTTTCCACCAGATCATCATAGCCCTTCAAGAAAAACATCGTCAATTCCTCATGATGTGCTCTACAATGTTATAATACTGTAAAAGCAGTTTTGACGCTTGCTTCGTCATCTATAAGGGTTTTCCCTGTCTAGTAGATATTTTTGTGATGCCTTTGGCGTTTGAGGACAAGTCAATGCCCATGCAGGTGGCTGTTAATCGGTTAAATATATGGTATTCGTAGGCAAATGTGGAATTATTGCAAAAATTTTGAGCATGCAAAATGGAGTAGACAAACCTGGCATAATTTAACCATGTGTGTGTATAACCTTATTTATTTATCAATTTTATATGCATATTTAACTTGATTCCCATAATAATCAGATTGGCATTACTTGCTTTTTGGTATCAATTTGAAACTTTTATACTTGTTTTGTACAGGTAGTAGTGTAGATTATTGGGAATTTTTTATTTAATCGCCTTTATTTTTGTTTTGTTTGTTTGTGCTATGTTCAGTTATCCTAAGGGAAAATAATATGGAGCGTTATCAGTGTCAAAACTACCTGTAAATTCATTGGTAGTTTTCTTTTCGTGAGGGCGCTTTACAATTTCATGAGGATGGTTATTAATTCCGTGAGGGTGGTTATTAATTCTATGAGTTACAATTTTATGAAGGAGGCTATTAATTTTATGAGAGTGATTATTAAATTATCAATGTCAAAACTGATTGGCAGTTTATTAATTTCCTGAGGATTTCATGAAGGATGCAGCTGTAGTTGAATATATAATAATTTCAAGAGGGGTGTGTTCAGTAACTGATCCATCCACCAAGATCCATATGGCTGACGAATTCTCTGAAGTTCTTCACACAGTCTGTTACGCAGTTCAAACTTTTTTCAACTCTTACGAGTCTAGCAAAGACCCAGATATATTAGACTCCCTAATTTTCCAGGTTGTAAAACTGAAGAGACTACTGATGGTTTATGAATCCTGTAACAGTGAAATTCTTGAAAATGTAGGTAGGAGTTTGAGTCTTCTTGAATATGTACGCGAAATGAGTACTCAAGAAAATGTCCAAGGATATGTGCCACAGGTCCAAAACAGTGACAATCACATAGGTCGTCCTAGACTGGATATCAGAAAAGAGCAGTTAGAGTACTTTCTATCCCTGGGATTCAGTTGTACACGTATTGCTACTGTAATAGGTGTTAGCTTGAGTACCATACAGAGAAGGATGACTGATTATGGGCTGTCTATAACAGCACTATATTCTAACATCTCAGACCATGAACTGGACTCTATTGTTTCTCAAATCAAGCAAGAATTCCCTAATTGTGGGTATCGTTTGACACAAGGTCATCTGAATCGTCAAGTATAGAGTGTCTCAAGTACGTGTTAGGGAATCATTACATAGAATTGACCCAGAAGGAGTAGCTATTAGGTGGACTACAGCTGTTCAGAGGCGAAAGTATTCAGTATCACAAGCTGATCAGGTGAGTATATTAATATGCACAAAACAGGTATCTCAATTTAATTAATTCAGGTGGAGGCTTGTGGTGCATGGTGGAGTTGATGGATATTCTAGGATCCCTGTCTATCTCCAATGTTCAGGAAACAACAGAGCAGACACTGTTTTGCAGCTTTTCACAGAGGCAGTTCGCAATTATGGTTTGCCTTCTCGTGTTAGATGTGATAGAGGAGTTGAAAATGTGTCTGTGTCGCTCTTTCTCATTTCTCATCCCCTGCGAGGACCAGGACGTGGAAGTGTTATTGTGGGTAGAAGTGTTCATAATCAGAGAGTTGAGAGAATGTGAAGAGATGTCTATCAAGGGGTTCTTAGACTCCACTACAACATCTTTCACTACCTGGAATCTATACATATGCTTGACCCAAATAATGATATTCATCTGTTCTGTCTACATTATGTATTCATTCCCCGAATTAATGAGCACTTAAAAGCATGGAAAGAGGCATGGGATAAACATCCTTTAAGGTCTGAGCATAACTTCACACCAGAGCAACTTTGGACAGCAGGATTGCAACATGTTGCTGGATGTATGAACAACATTGCAAGAGAGGTTTTTGAATGCATGGAGGAGGTGAGCTTGCATGCAACCTAATGGTTAATTAACAATTTTAATTTAACTGTGTTTCTCTGTAGAACGAATCTTCAAGTTATGGTATTGATTGGGAAGGACCCATTTCATCTAATGAGAGTGAAGACGATGGGGGTGTGACTGTTCCTGAAACTGAATGCCCTCTATCTTCATATGATATTGAGGAGCTTCGCTCTACAATCCAGCCATTGTCCTGCAGCAATGATTATGGAATTGATATATATGAATGTACTCTTGCATTTGTATCCCAAAAGTTGCATTTTGTGTTGTGAGTACATATATACAGTCAATGGAATGGTACAGGTGTACAAACAATAAGTATATCACATCTTCAAACTCAAATTACAAAACATGAATGGTTAATGTATGTATGTGTTTTTTTTATTTCAAACCTGATAGTTATATACTTGTATTATTGTTAGAATAATGAACACATTACATTATATTCTTGCTTTTGAAGAAATTGTTGGTTTTACACCTGTCCAAAAAATCCTTGTGATTCTAATATTGATAAATCCATTTTATCTTTAAAACCATCAATATCAGTAGGAAAGGTGATGGGAAAACGCAGAGTAAAAGAACATGTGGATACAGTTGGAAGTACCAACTTGGTCTTTTGAAAATATGTCAACATCACCAAATCCTAAAGGTGGACACAGTCACATCCAGTGAGAAAAAGCATTACATCTTTTAGTGTTGCTGGACCATTTCCATCTGCAGTTATACATAAAATTAGCACATAAAATACATGTAATAATAATTATAAATAATTAATGTACAAACAATAAAGTTGTTATACATACCTTCTAGATTTTGTAGGTAGAGAATCCAAGTCATCACAATTGCTTCTTCTAATTCACGGTTATTACTTCCATTAGGAGAAAATAATGGCTTAAATAAGTCTTGAATATATGTACTTGTAAGTTGGTCATCTGATGGCTGAAAAGCGTTGTACATGATTTCTGGGTAGTTGTGCAATAAAGAATTGAATTTCTGTATTGACAACCCACGACGTAGTTGTTCTAGCTCTGCAAGACTTGCCAACACTGAGTAATGCAGACAAAAAGCATCTATGACTTTCTTCTTTTCTGACAAGGAGATTCGACAAGAAGGCTTGGCAACCCCACATTCATATCTGAATTCATATTCATCACTATCCAGCATTTCCTGGAACACTTTCTCTTCATCTACAGTAGCAAGCTACAGACAAATAAAATAAGTGAAAAATAAATAATTAAAGATATATAGAGCGAAAAGTATCCCTGATTGCTTTGTGGTGCCCTATGGGCCATAAATATACATTATACTTTTTTTTTATACATAATACATGAATGTACATACCCTTTGGATCAGTGACTGGATTCGTACAACAGGGATATCTTGTATACGAGCACTCACATTTGCAATCCCTCCAAACATGTAATCAATAACACTACATGCAAAAAACACAGGTCCAGGACCTCCATAAAGAATAGATAAAGCTATCATTTTCCCACCATCAGAAATAATTCATCCTAGGAGGTGAAGTGTCAATTGTACTACATTCTAGCATACCTATAAAATTTCTCTGTAAATGCTACATTTAATTTCTCATTGACATGAATTAAGTGTAATAATATATTAGACAAGAATTAAGTTTGTCTGGTTTTAGCCACGATTTAGTCTTGGTATCACATTACTAGGACAATGTTTTAGCTTTTAGAACTAAAAATAACAGGAATTTTTGTTTAATTAGAATTAAAAGAAAAAAATGCTAGGATAAGAAAGTTTTATATCAGAATTAACTACTGTTAGATGATTATCATACATGGACATGCACATACCTGCAAAGCACTGTTGTTGTGCCGTAAGACTCTACAATCTGGGGGATCATCAAGAAGACTGCTCCCAGTAATAGCACAAAAAACTACCTTCTTGGGCCCACCATCATCCACTGCTGGTTCTCCTATAATACTACCTTGAGATGCTTTTGCTCATCAAAACCACGGCGTATTGCAACCATAGCATCCTCAAAGATGTGACAACGCCTAACAGTGATTCGATAACAGTTTTCATTGTCACTATAGAGAAATTTCCTTTTATGGTCCAGTATAATTTCAGCAACAGTTTGCACACTATCATGGAGTACATAATAATATTAATTATTATTCATGCCCAAGATTTAAAAATTAACCTATTACTTTGGTAATTACTATGTGTTGATTGCTGTATGACTTCTTGAATAACAGGATCTTTCTCCCAATCATCCTCGTCATCAGAAATCAAGTGAATGTATGAGCTATATATGAATAATGATAAAAAGTGACTAGGTACACACAGTATTCTATATACCTGTATGTTGTCCTTCCATATTCTCTTTCCTTCCTAATGGGTTCAGGGGATAGACTGTGCATGTTTGTTGGATGATGGGGAAAGTTGATTGCAGAAACTGTGGTGTGCTGAGGTGATAAGCACAATCGTTTAGGAGGTGTTGTGTCTTCAAGATTTTGGTGTCTACAAACAATGAACATATATATTATGAGTACACGCATATATAATGAACAGCTTACTGTTTTGACTTGGAAAATGTCACAACATCTGGTTTGCACAAAGCTACATGTTTTCTCAGTTGTGACAATGGGAAGAGATCACAACATGTCTGACAAAATTCAGTTTGTTCTTTTTCTTGTCTCTACAATGTAACAAATAATTAGTTCTCAAAATGGTAGCTAATTATAATTATGTGGCTGTGGATGAAATATATCAGTGACTTAAATATGAAATAACAATTGAGTTAATCAGCCATTTTGTAAAGTTAGTCAACTAAAGTATGTATATAGGAAATACATAGTCCACAGTCATATAATATATATTATAATGATTATACATTTTAATGTTTTACCTTAATAAAAGACTTCATGTCCTCTTCAGTGATATCACACTGGAGTGGTCAGATATAAAGTTTAGCTTGGTTCAATATATCTGTTAAGTATATAAAACTGTAATTCCCCCTCCAGGGCCTTCAATTTCGACTAAGTTTTTTGAATTACCACCAAGATGAAGGAGAGTATGACCACCACAGTTCTCTAGAGCAGGAAAGTTTGACAAAATCAATTTGCGAACATGAGCAGCATCTCCATCAGAATTAAAGATAATTTCCTTCAATCCTAAGCCTATTTTTGCCAAATTCATTTTTTCTTCTGGAGTTGGTTTCCATGAATGTTCAATGTCCTTAAGGCAGATGCATTCCTTACGCCATGTACTTCTTCCAGGTTTTTTTATATTTCACTTCTTTTTCTGCACATCTTTTAAAGGTTTAAACCCAAAAAGTTGCTTGTGCTCCCTCACACTAGCAGTAATATTATTGGCAGTAGAAAAAGGTGTTTGCTGCATGCCACTGATAGATAGAATCTCAGTAGAACTTGTAGGTCGATCATGGGGTTGCTGCATATTACTAGCAGAACTTCTATGCTGATTAGTAGATGTAGTTTGTGCACGATCAGCTATCTGAATTACATTTTCAACAGCTCCAAGAAGCAAATTTTTGCTTCCAGGAAATTATGGACAGACATTTTCAACTCCACGTGGCGTACTTGTACGCATGCTCATGAACACACCCCTCGAAATTTTAGGCCGCCCGGCCAACCATAACGGCAGTCGTGCACATGCATACACGCTTCCGTACTTGCGAGATAACTATATAGCGCCCTCATGGAATTAATAACCACCCTCACGAAATTGTAAACCCCCCTCACGGAATATTTGAATTAATAACCATCCTCATGGAATTAATAACCACCCTCACAAAATGTATAGTGCCCTCACAGAATTAATAAAACTGCCAATGAATTTACAGGCAGTTTTGACACTGATAACGCTCCATAAAATAACCACTTAATATTTTGATATTCTATTTCCAAGGAAGCCAATATTTACATGTGTGTGGGACTGCTAAAAGCAACTTGTGTTGAAGTGGTTTGTTTTGCCTCACTTTATCACAGCCTCAGGGTGTGATAATACACCTTAGTTTCCCCACCTTGTAAGGATAGTATTAACCTCTGGGTGTGTTATACAATACATGTCCAGAAATTTATTGTCACCGATTGAAATCAACCCCGTTATAGGCTCAGTAATATCAAGATCATTAAAGAGAATTTCACTGGTACGTTTTCATTCTGAAACCTCGAGAGTCGGATTAAGTTGACTGCCATTAACTACTGTATTATTATACAAAAATTATTAAATTTTGTTTTTAAAATCTTTTTGTTTTCGTAAATCAAAAAATTTTATTCAATTTCCGATCATCACATTATAAAATTGAACTATTAATCTATAAATTGATACCAAAAAAAGGCTGGGTTGTGATGCAAAAATCCAGTACTTTTTTAAAGTGAAAACATGCAAGTACGCATATATTTACAATACCGCTAAGTAAATATTATGACAGCTGCAATGGATTTAGAAGTGACTATTGAAGGAGCTAGTTTATCAAAGCATAGAAATACCCCACCAGACAATGTTCTGTGCACCCTATCAGTGCCCTATCAACTTTTGTATCTGTGGTACTTGAAAATAAATGGTGGAAGTTTAAAAGTTACATCACAGTCCTGAATGAGAATCTGAGTCCAAAGGGTCAACGAATAGACTTGAGGTAGCTCTAAGTAAAAAGGCAGGAAAATTTAATTCATTATTAAGAAGATTAAGCAGGAAAAAGAAAGAACAACAACTAAAAAAGAAATTTTTAATCGATGTCATGAAAAATGAGATAGTAAATACGAAAATGGAGATAAAAAACTTAAAGGATAAAATAGATGAATTGGAAGGACAAGTGACTCGACAAAATGAAAACATAGAGGAATTTAGGTAAATGCATAATCAACAGACAAGTACGAACCTATGCAATTATCATAATAACACTGCATGTGGTGTTTAACTGATTCACCAACCCTGTAACAATAAATAAAAATTTATAAATAATAATAATAATATAGTATACATTATCTTGACAACCACTTTTTAAACCTGTTTTTCTTTACTGTAACATGTGGTTGTCATGGGAATGTGTACTATATCAGTTAAAGCATTCTTATCAGCATGATAATAATACATGTAAATAAATGGCAGAATAATATTCACTAATAATCATAATTATGAAATAATTCTTATATTGCTGCTGTATAAAATAACATGTTACCTGTTTTCTAGATTGAAATATGAGAATCAATAGACGATTATACAGGAATTAATAGAAAAATTGTATGCTGTTTCTAAAGACCACATAAACAAAGGAAAAGGTATTGACGAAGTAGGAGAGAGACAAAGGAGGAAAATTATTCGACTTAAAGAGGCATCGAAAAATGCATTATGGTTTGCAGATACATTTAATGTCAACTTACTTTCTCTCTCAATACAAACAAGGTCATCAAAAGAGATTATCAAGGTAGATTTTGATACAGATATTACAGAAAACCCCTCTTCATCCATCCAAAGTGCACATCAGCAAGCCTTACCTATATTATACCTACTGGACAAATTTGGAGTGTCTGATGAATTTTACCATGAGTTGTCCATTATGAACCCATTTTTACCTAGATCATACATAATTAAAAAAACTAGGGAAAGAATATCCAATTCTGTTTCTATAAATAGACTACCCAGTCCATATTTTGGATGCTATCGAGACTTGCGCCACTGTATAGAGGAAGCACTAGCAGCACAGGTATAAATTTAATTTAAAAATACAATCATGTAATGTATATATACAGATTGAGACAAGAAATACCATAAACTCACCTGTAGAGATAAAGCTAAGTGGTGATGGTGCTCCATTTCATAGATCTACTTCCTATATTCTCCTTTCTTTTTCTTTTCCATCTCTTGATGCCAAGTCCCTCTCAGGCACAGGTAAATAACTGGTTCCTCCTATAGGTGTAACCAAATGTTATGTTAAGTGGGTGGATAAACAATGCATTTGTGGTTCTTTTGATACAAACAGTCACGTATTCATTATCAACACTAGGCAGTCATACCTTTGCTGTGATACAAGGAGCAGAACAATATGAAATCATCAAAAATGGTTTTGGAGTTGTACTTCAAGAGATCAACAACTTGATAGGAGGATTTGTTGAAGTAAATGGAGAAACTATTGAACTTAATTTCTTTTTAGGCGGAGATTACAAAGTATGCTTAATCATTGACAAACATAATATTATATTATAATTATTTTCTTCAGTTCCTACTGCTAATAATGGGATTCAATGCAGCCCATTCTAACTATTCTTGTATTTACTGTATTGTCAAGAAAGATGAAAGGTTAAAGAATGTTAAAATAACTATAAACGTACCATTAAAGTTGTATGCTACATCAAACAGGTATAAATCCAGTAGTCTATCAAAGAGAGAAAGGAAGAACGCTGGACTCCATATGCAAGTGTGTAGACAAGAAACAAAACTTTGGAGTAATACACAAGCCACTGATAAAAATTGAAGTTAAGAAGGTGGAATCATACTATAGTGAAACACAAATAACACGTAAATACCATAATTATATGCATATTACACGGTAGATAATTGTGGATGAGTTACACTTAATGCTCAGAATAACTGATGTGTTAATCAGAAATTTAGTGTTTGGTGCAGCAGCAGAGGATCAGAAGGATATCACCAAGAAGAGCAGTAGATGTATCAATTTGCTTTCTGAAAAAATTATAGGCTGTGGAATTACATTTCGAGTAAGATGGTGAACAGAAAACATGCACATTATAAATACCCACAATGTAACTCACCTAACATGTATAGATCTGGACACCTAAAGAAAAGAGGGATGGTTATGAGTGGACATCTCTTCGCGGCAGTGACAGAAAGAAACTGCTTAAAACACTCCCACCTTCCATTCCTCAAATAATACCCGGAGAGAATGGAGAAAACATTAGAAAACTGTTGGAGGTAAGTTTTGTCCATAGTTAACACTACATAAACTTCATCACACTAGGATTTTCATTTAATTTATATAACCATAACAAAAAATGAACCAACAAGTGGCGACATACAAAACCTACAACAAAAGGTAAATTATTATTACTAATTATGACTATACATGTGAAATGGATGTCGTCTTTACTTCAAAAGACTTTAAGGTGGATTAAAGAATTCACAAATTTAAAAATGGACGGGCACTCAAAATAAAATGTTACACCATATATGCATATATTGGCTTATCACATACCGCATCAAATGGAGTTATATGGAGGAATCAGAAGATTCTCTGGACAAGGTCTATTTAAATTATCACAGTATTCTGGTTTATTGTCACATTTAACCCTTTAGGAGTGGAAAAGAACAATGATGATGCAATGCAAGAAGAAACTATTTCTCTAGCAACCACCTAAACGCCCCGAAAGAGATTCTACTAGCAGAGGCTTAGATTACAAAAGCTCGTATCACATGAAAGAGAAAAAAGATCATACAGCAAAGCAAACTTAGAATACTGGGAAAATGATATTTTTGCTAAAAGAAGTAGAAACGAAGAGAGCCAAACGCAATAATAAATCACGAGTCCATAAATTATGCACTTTTTATAACCTTTCCTTTCTCTCAATCTCACTATCATTACACCATCTTACTATCTGAAATCCATCCACATATCCATATACATATCAGTCTATCAATATAATTACATGTATGTATAATTATACAAATACAACAATTGTCACCGACTTAACTGAATTAAGGCGTCAACAACATCTTGGTGTTCCATCGAGATTGTTTAAATGAAGGACTGCTCTATATTTTAAGAGTGAGCACATACTGAGGTATTTACTATTTACTGACCATGTGCTTCATGGTCATGGCCACTCCTATTACGATTTTATTAGTTTATAAATTTCATCTAAAGATGGTCGGTAAAATAGAGTCCGAAGAATTCATAGTATGAATGCTTGGAGAGAGAGTTGAAACAGTGAATTTATTAAAAATGAAAATAAACGACTTTTAACTAAGGTAACACAAAGAGTTTCACAAAAATCAAATTTAGAACCTGACAAACGAACAAACTTAACATGACTATATAAATAAATAGGAAACTGAACACTACAACTTTCACCATACTTATTGTAATAATTATACAAAATTATCTAAACTAAAGTAATCTAAATTAAAATCGTCCCTATCATACATTTTACCACGTTTACGACTAACACATTTACCTTAAACAAATAATTAAATACATCTCGACGAAAACATACAGAAAACTTAGACCTACGAATAACTCCTGATTTTAAACTTAATACAATTTGTGTATTTAAATTAGATACACTATCAAGTATCTCTCTGTCTGTGGGACTTTGTTGGAGATATGTTCTATAAGAAAAAGTTACAATGACTAATATAGTTATCATTGTGTGATGTTATTGTTGTTGTATAATGTATAATTCAGTACAATTATATAATTATAATTTTGTATATAATATATATATATATAATATATATCATAGCTGAATAGATTAACAACTTTATACCTCAGTGCTGCCTCAGTTACACATTTCTTCTCCACCCATGATGCCTCTTTTCTTTTGTACCCTTTCCACAGTACCAAACATTCCTCTTTTCCCTATAATTATGATGAAGTTATCGCTGTACCCACAGGAGTGAGTGCCGGAACAATTCAGTTGAACATACCTTCCTTTTTCTCATTTCAACCACTCTCTCCACACTATATACTCCGTCCTCAAGCTCTCCACTAACAACCAACTGCTCCTGTTCTTCTTTTGTATCACCCACTAAATCTATGTAATAGCTGCTTTCTCTTCCTCTAACTACACGCGCCATTTTCTTATTAATTTTTGCATTAATTATCAGTTAATCACCATGGTAATCGCATAATCGCCATGGTGATCACGTGTTTACAGAAATTCGCACTATGACCAATTTTTGTATTGCATTTCTGGACATGATGTAATTAACATAATATACATGTAATATAATATTTATATTATATTATATTATATTATAATATCAGACCGGAGCTGGACTTTCTCATGTTTGATCTAGGATAGGTGATGATAATAAATATTGATAGCTGGCATAGTTAATTTTACACAGACATCATGTCATGCATATCAACAGTTGCACTTTCAAACACTCCCCTTGTTGCTTTCCTCCAACTAACAGTGCATGATTTTAATATCTATGACATCTTTAGAAGGTCCTCTGTCTACGTAAGTTAAAAGTCTGTGTTGTGTAAAATGTAGAAGTTACAAAGGAAAACGTTTGGATTGTGCATTCGTCAATTAAAAAAACCCGTCAATAATATTTTCATGTATATGGTATGTGTAGGTTTATGATTTCCTTAGGTAAACCTTTACTCTAAATTTCACTTCATCTATATTCCATTTCATTCCGAGTCTTTTGTGGAAGTAATTTTTGGCACTTTAATAGATAATTATTGGCACTTTGCATGTGAACAATGGAGTCAGACTCAGAAGCTACTACTCGGATTGTCACTTCATATAAGCATTACAACCAATGATTTCGTGCTTGAGTGAGAACAAATACATAACTTCAACTCACATTAATTGAATTACTAAATACTAACTACATGTATAACAATATGTAAATCAATCAGTATTACACCTAATCAACATTTAAGTTCTGAAAAAGAGCATCACTTTAAAGAACAACGTTCCAGTCTAAATATTTTCCTGGAAAGGCTGAACATCCTCTCTGCTGGTGCTGACGATGCTGGAATGGCTAGAGTGATGAAAGCCTGGCAAATGCAGGATACTTTTCTTTGTTATCCTTCCAAAATGTTAGAACATTAGACGTCATTAGTGTCATCTGGCATGCTCCAGCTGCAACAAAATTCCTTTTGTACAAGTTACATGTATACAGAACAAAGATATGAAAAGGAGCAGCTGTAATTTTTGATAATGCCATGCCAGCTAGCTTTGATGATAAGCACACAAAACTGCTTGTGTAAGTAACTGCAGCACATTTTTATTAGTGATGGGCGATACCTATTTTCTTAAATTTGATTCGATACCGAGTACTGGAATTCAAAGAATCGAAGGTATCGAGTACGATACCGAGTACGTGGGTACAGCGCATGCGCAATATCATCATTATCATGTGGACTTGAAAGAAGACGTCGTTATCAGTAAGTAAATAATAGAAAACATCATTATCACTAAGTAAATATTATCTTATCACTGTCAATTTCAGTATCGACCATGTTAAGTTCACGTCTTAAAAAGAAAAGTAGAGATCTTTGTGAAATAGTTCCACACTGAGCTCCTTGGTCGTTTGTTCATTTTTAGAAATAGAGCAACAACTAGCCAACTATTCTGAAACTGTGAAACAGGAGCAACTAAATCAATGTTATGTAATATGCAATAATTATTTTGAATTTGCAGGTGCTTTTTCAATAAATTATACCAATAATTATGTTTAACTGATGTTAAATGGGTGTGGTATAATTATATAGTGGGCATGGTTTACGGTATCGATTACTTTCGATACCAAGTCCTGTATTCGATACGGCTGGATTGGTACCTGGAACCGTGATATCGAGTACTTTGGTATCGGTATCGCCCATCACTAATTTTTATGACTTGTACTTAAATTAGGGTTTTGACATCCCTACATCTTCTTCCATTTTGCTTGCGCAGATCGCATGCATAAACGTACGATTTGGCTCACCAGACTAGGATGTAAATTGATAAAAGACTCTTCATCAACTGTCACTAAAAGCACGCTAACAATCAAGGGGGCGGAGGAAGTAAATTGAGCATGCTCAGTAGAAGAACAAAATGGAGTTAGTATGAATATCACATATCATATATAACATATGGTTTTTTGGTCTATATGTGATATATAAACCCACCCTTGAAACTTTCAAGGGTGATATTTTTTCACAAAATGTTCTTGTGCAGGTTTATTTATATATACCACATATAGACATGTTATATATTATACATATATAATTATGTATAGGTTATGCCATGAGAACTGGTGTCATGTTTATACCATTTTAATAAAGCCACAAACCACTCAGTGAACATCACATGCAGATCAGCCTAGCCCACATAATGTATTATAACTTAGCTAAATAATTTGTAAAATACATGAAATACAACAAAGGGTTGTATTAACATCAGAACTCTCTTCATGAAGACTTCGAGAAACAGTCTAGCACTCAGAGCACCTTAAATGCATAATGTGTAGGTTCTTATATACATGTAGGTACATACAATTAACATCTGTAGATATATGTATATATGTATGTATGTACATGTATGTATGCAGCATAACTGTTGGTCATTCAATTATTAAGGATCTCTGTATATTATACTTGGCCCCGTTAATTACACTACTGTCTTGTAACCACATGATCAGTTTAAGTGTATTTCTTTGTGGATCATATGCAAGCCCACAGTAATTTAGTCTCGTCTCCAGCCACACCCATCACGAGAACCATTGAATTTCTTGTTTGTGCTGACTCAGACAGGCATGTGATTATTTACCCCATTTATGTTACTATTTGTAATTCTTTGCTGCTTATGGGGAAATATCAGAGATGTACATGTAGATAGCAATTTCTGCCTGCTGGATAGCATTGATATTATGCGTCATTAAAGAATGTTATAAAAGCATGACATTTCTAGTTAAAGCTTCACATATAACCATTATGTTTAAAACATGACTAGTATAATGAAATATCATTGGGTCAATGTCACCTGATGTGCAAATAATAATAGATAACTGTTGGCCACTAAGCCATTTTGCTATTAGTAACTACATTATTTATAAATGCAGTCTTCATGTTTTTAATTGGGCTATTTATGATAATTATAATATTAGTATATAATTGTAAAATAATATGTATTATAATGTGATGGTATTTTAGCCCTACTGATTATCAAATGTACCTCCTACTTACAAATTAGGCTTGTTTAAGGCAGTCATGTGCAGGTTAGGTTCTCTGACATTTAAGGTCAACATGTGTTGACTTAATCTCATAGCCACAGGAATTTGTGTGTGTGTATGATTAATGTTTCTATTTAATGTGTGGTTTTGCTCCATGTATGCATGTATTAGAGATACATGTATAAGTAGTGAATGAATGTGTGTGTGTATGTGTGTATGTATGTATACACTATGCATGCATGTATGTATGTATGTATGCATGTAAGACCTGTGTCTACCAACATATACTATTAGACTGTTATATTATTATTAAGTTGATCATGTAGTCTATAGTTGTTTACAGTTTTATATCTCTATAATAAGCTGATAACTCATTTATAATGCACTTTGTTTCTGAGCATAGAAATGAATTAGTTGAATATTCAATTAATTATATTCATGTGTCTGATTCTGGAGGTGCTGACTGTACTAGTTATATATCTTCTGACTCATCTGAAACATAGAGTAAGTATTTCAGTTTTTCAGTCCAATTCTGAAAGCTCTAATAGTATCCTATTACCAGTACCTCAGGAGGTATTAGACATGGCACTACATAAACACTTTTCATAATAATTTTATATAACATACATTTTGCATCATTCTGCACAATGTAACAATGTATTGTGAATCTGGGATACAGGATACACTGTGCTGATGAGACCCTATACTTCAGATTGTCCACAGTTGCCCTTACAAAGTTATAACACATCTGATTGCATGAAGATTGATGGATACTGTGTGAATATTATTAGTATCATTTCAATACTAATTTAAACCCTCACACCTAGCAACTCCTACTATAAGGACTAGCCATTAAAAATTCAGGCCAGCTGCAATTTATGTCAATGTGGTGTGCCTGATAGGCCTGATAGGCTTGATATACATACTTTGACCAAATTATCAATATAAAAATTGCGAATTGCGTGCAATTATAAAGATTCAATGTAGTGAAAAGTCTAAATCTACTCGGCCATGTATGGGTATAAGGTATAATAAATAAGGCTGTAATAAATAAGGCTGTAGCATTGTTATTACCAAAAAATAAATTATAATTAATTAAATGAATTAAATAATTAAATAAACTAAAATGGGTGTCATAAGCTGCGTACATATATCTCATTGGTCAATTACTCACATGATCATACCTCCGTTGATATATAAAGAGGTGTACCTCGTTTGGAATAACCATGCGGCATAACCCGTCTCTTTCTCTGAGTCTTTGTGAAGATTTTGGTTTTTGGTTAGTTCCTGTGTGTTATAGTTACTGTATAGAATCCTAAGTTTTCCAATTGTCTTATGCATGCGTATCATAATCTCTCTCTCTCTCTGTTAATGCAGTATAACTAACAAAGGAAGAAAGGTTAGGAAGCAATCTGAAACTTAATCTCCCTTTGGTAAGTCTGTCTCCTCTCTCTCTTTCTCTCTCTGTCATCGTTAGTGGGTATCTCTACAACACTATATCCTCTCATAGTTACTTTATAGCTATTTTTTGGGTTTTCATTTGTTTTCTAATTTTCTTGTATATGCATATCATAGTCTGTTTTACTCTCTCTCTCTTTATCGTTAGTGGGTATCTCTACAACAGTATATCCTCTCATATAGTTACTTTATAGCTATTTTTTTGATTTTAATTTGTTTTCTAATTTTCTTGTGTATGCATATCATAGTCTGTTTTACTCTCTCTCTCTCATGTATAGTCATGGGGGCCAAGAAACCTCGACTAGAGGAACCAGCAGAGGTAAGCATGTTATAAATATTTTAGTTCATAGTAGATTTTAATTGAGTTACTAAGTCAGCTGTAGTTATTTTTGTGCAATATTAGACATTGGTTTGACTCCTATACTTTTGGGGGGGGGAGGGTAATATTTGTGTAGTCGAGGGTAGAGTAGCTTGACTGGTCATAATCATTTTCTCCATAAAATTGAAATGCAATTCCAAGTGTCCCTAAGCTATAGATAGTTGTGGTGGCAGGTTATGGTTTATAGTTTAGTGATCAAGATTAGGTCTCAAATATCATTAAAACTTTTTTTCCTTATAGAAAGAACTGGATCCATGTGTGATCATTCGACTGTCAAGTCCAAATATCATCATGCAATGCCTCCAGCTCCCACACTCACCAATACAAATTAGTAAAGTATATGTATTTGTTTGTTATACAGTATACTAGTATTTGAAGATTTTGTAATAAATTTCAAGAAATCAGCATTACAGTAAGTAGCTTTCACGAATTTTTGTGCCACTATCAGTTCAGGCGTAAAAAAAGGAAGCAGAAACTAGTGAACATGTGTACATTTACGTTTGTAGAGGAAATCATTTGACAGTTTTAACAAAATTGGAATGAAAAGAGAAAGTGAATTTAATCTGAAAGCAGTTTTGTATTGATATCCTTTGGAAGTTAGATGTACATACCCTAATGTTGTTTCAGTTAATGTAGTATTGTTGTATTTCTGTATTGTATCTAAACAACTCCATATTATATATTTCTGGTATATGCATGTATATATTAATTAAGGCTGATGGTTCATTCATCAATTTCAGTGATGTTCAAAATTGCCATCAAAGACTAATATCACTTTGATACTGATTGAACCCTAACCACAACGGAACCGTAATCCTTCCTTAAATGAACCACAATGATTTCATGAGATTTTGATGGCAAATAATCAATTTTGGATATTAATTTCCATTAATTGACCACACCCATTTAACTAAATCTAAGTCAAATTTTCATTGAAAATTAGCATTCTTGACTAATTGATTTTGATGTTGTGATAATATTACATATTAGTATACAGTCTGACCCTATTAACAAATACATTATCTTTACAGATACTACCACAACACCAGATGATGCAGTCAAACTTCTTATTCAACGTATAGATGCGTTTGCAATCAGCCATCATGGGGAATTCACTTTTTTCAGGGACGGGGTAAAAAAACCCCTACACTATCAGGGCTTTTCATGTTCTAACGAACAAAAATTCCAGGACAAGGTTGTTGGGGATGTCAAGTGAGTAATTCTGTAGTGGTTTGATGCTTCTAAATGTATGTACTGTGATTACTGTTGGACTGCCTTTTCTTGGTTACAAATGGTAGCCTAGATCAATAATTATAGTAAGCTGGAAAAAAAAAACAGAACTGTATATTTTTAACGAGTTTAGGCTTACTGGTTTGCATTGTGAAATATACTCTTATAACCGGGTGTGGAAACATCGAGCCAACTATCGGACATTTTGGCCTATTTTCACCACTCTTGTCCTGCTCCCCATATACTTTGTATACAGTTTAGTTTCAATTTATCGGACATTCACTAGACTTATCGGACATTCACTAGACTTATCGGACAATGTCCTGCATGACTGGCTGTTTCCACACCACTGCTTATAACTGAATATACTGCAAAAAGTGATTTCAAGACTAATAGCTACTGATTTCGTGTAATTTCAATGAGCAAAGGTTTGATCACCAACCTTCAAAGTGGGTAATACTATCTTGATAACTACCACCAAATGACAGATGTTTACAATTTATTTTTTAGTCATATCACATCACACTACATATAATGTATATACATGTAATTGTGTGTGTGTCAGTAAAATTACTTCCTACACTCTTTCCTTTTTAGCTGGGTGTCGGAAATTATTCAGGCAAATTTGTCACTTGGATATTATTTGGTTATCACGGGTTCTGAAGGTAAAATGAGTATCACACACAAAAGCGTGGGGGGATTTAATCAAATGGTAATCATATGTTTTATAACTGTATAATAATATTTTTTTGATAGGTTATAATCAGTTACTATATATTTGCATGGGAACCAGGCAGCCTGTGTTAATTAAAGAAGGATATTTCAAATGCTTTTTAATGAATTGTTTTACTTAAATACTTAAGTTATGATAATTAATCTAGGTCTTGATTTTGATTTTGATTTTTTTACATTGTTACTGATTATTAGTAGGAATTTTCAAAATAAAATTAATTAACTGTACTTGCCCAACTAAGTTCTGTATATGCAATCCTTTTTAGTCATGCACTATCAAAAAATCCATATTTCATCAACCTATTTGTAATTATGTATCAACTATTATTTTTATCTTTCTCTTTCTCTTTCTCTATCTGCTTTCCTTCAGATGCCTTAGGATAAGAATCTTGACTTAGTAAATTCTAATTACGATATCAGTTAAATTCATTTGGGCAAAGTATTCTATCTCTACATTAGTATCCAAAAAACATCTCAACTTAGTAAATTATAATTATTTAAAAAAATTCTGTATTGTATTTCTTTTTCTTCTATCTCTACATTTATAATTTTTTTTATTAGGATATCAGTTAAATTCATTTGGGCGAAGTATTCTACTTCTATCTATACAATAGTATGCAAAAAACATTTTTTTTTATAATAATAGATTATGAAATTAATAATAATAATAAATATAGCAAGGATATTTAAAATGAGGAAATTAGTCATATTTAGTTCAAAATCTATTCAGAAGCCACTTGTTGTAGTCACGCCCACATTTGGGCCACACCCACTTTATTGTCAATATACTGCAGCTGATGAGCCGGAACTGGTCTGCCAAAGAAAAGGCTAGACTTAGTTCAGACAAAAACAGTCACTCTATTCTACAGTTCTTTACTCCTTCAAGTTCAAGTCGGGATGATTCACAGCCAGTGATCCTTGACCTATCTGATGAACTTATTTCTAGTGATTCTGACAGTGATACAGAAAGTGGAGATGTACCTAGGAGTGCTGAAGAGGAAAGTACAGCAGAGGTAGCTCAACCTCTCATCATAGATAATGAAGCTGTACACCTTGAACCTTACCAACCAAGACAAAAGAAGTTTGCTGCAATACGATTTGGAAAGCAGTTAAGAAGCTGCTTGGTTTGATAAATGGTCATGGTTAGAGCCTGGGATAATGGACTAGAGCATGTTTTTTGCCATCCTTGTAGAATGTCAGCTATCTTAAATTTCTTCAATCGTTCAAAGAAGACTGAAAATACATTTTCAGTTGATGGTTTTCATAATTGGAAAGATGCTACTAGGTGTTTCAGGAAGCACGAATCTTGAATGCTAGTCGACTTAATCATTTGATGATTCTTCATGAACATAAACATAAAACTGATGAACTCAATTTAAATAAGATTGATGAGGAATTCATTGCTCGTAATGATAAAAGGAAATACACTTTTGGAACCGTACAAAATTATAGTATAATATGGACTTTTAATATTTTTAATAATATTATAATGTTTTGTTTTGACTTCTGTGGTAAATAAACAAGTAAATAAACAAGACACAGACAAAAAAGAGGAAGTAGCATCTAAATTGATTTTTTTGGTACGGCTTGCCCCAACCTCAGTAATTTTGGTGCGGCTCTAGCCGTACTGGTTCCTCCACCCCTGAAGTCTGTTCACATTCACTATGTCCTCAAAATTATGATGTGATGGATCTAAATTTTACATACACAAAAAAAGAACGGGAAGGATAATATGAAAATGGTGCAGCTAAAAAGATTATTGGTCATTCAAAACATTTTTCTGAGGACAAGGTGAATGTGAGAATGACCTTTAGTATGGTTTTATGTATGACCACTTTTAGTTAATTCGTTTTGAAGATGAGCTTGATGGGCTTGGCATATCTTGTTTCATGACAATGCAGCCAATATGAAGCGTGCCTTTGAGATATTAAGTGATGACAATGAAGAGGATCAGAATGAGGAGTTAGGAGATAATGTGGAAGAAAATAATCCTGAAGAAACTGATGTACTGTTGAAACAGTGGACACCACACCATTTTAAATTTGATGGCTGGTTTGGTTGTGCAGCTCACCAAATACAGTTGGTTATCCATGATGGATATAAAGAGCTGACAAACTATCATAGAGTCCAGGCTGCTTTTAGTAAGGCCAAAGCAATCTCTTCACTTTCTCACAAATCCAGCCACTTTGTTTATGCTCTACCTGCTAAAATTCCTGTACCATGTGATACTCGCTGGAATTCCCACTTCAAACTCCATGAGCATATTTTAAAACATTTTGATAGCATCAATGAGGCTCTCAAAAAAGTTGGTCGAAGTGAGTTGGTTGTGTCCAGAAATTCTCTTTCAGGAGTTGTTGCAGTAATGGAGTACTTTTTGGAAGCCACTAATATTTTACAGCAAGAAGGTAATCCCACTAGTAATCAGGTAATTCCTGTAGTTGACTCACTAGAGAATGCATTGATCCAGACCAGTAGGGAGAATGCTGCTGTTAATGCATTATGTGAGTGTCTTCTGTGAATAGCTTGCAGAGGCGATTTAATTATCTACACAGTTCTACTATTTACCAAGCAGCAACTGTCCTTGATCCTCAGTAAAACTGTCATTTACTGGTCATCAAAAGGAGGGGAAGGTGTTCATATTTTCTTCTGCTGATGTGAAACAATCTGTGAAGTCTCTCTTGCCAACATTTATACCCACTAATGCAAAACCTCGTCAAGATGAAGCAAATACAGGTAGTCAACCCCCGTCAAGTAAAAAGCCTAGACTATTGGATTTTTGTAGTATCGATGATGAGGGAGTTGAAACTGATGCCATTAATGTCGATATGGAACTGCAAACATTTTTTGATCAGCCACGCTTAGATGTTGAGCCTGTCAAATATTGGGCTCAGCGTAAAACAACACCATTGTCTAAACTAGCTTTACAGTTATTACCAATACCTTGCAGTTCAGCTCCTGTGGAGAGGCTGTTTTCAAAGGCTGGTATAGTGCTTAGTCAACGACAATCACGAATTGGCAGTTCAAAACTAGAAAAGCTTATTTTTTTAAATGATTAAACTTTTTTTTCTAACTTGTAATTGTATATGTGTATTTTTTTCATGGACATTGATTTTAATACTGTGTCATTATTTATATAACACATCCATCATAAACTTTACCATCATTCCCCAGTGCATGCCCATATGAACTGGAATCACCCAGTGCCAATAGGTTCCAAACATTTTCAACTACAAGATAATTGTGACTACATATATATGAATTTAACAGTACATAGTATACCTTTCTGTGCCAACCTTTAACTGTTTGATTAATTCCTTTTGTCTCCAAGCTTTCCATGAAGAATGAAGCAAGAGGCAGTATTTTCATGCCCTTATTGTAGCGTATGATATAAATTTATGGATATTTGAAATGCAAATAAATTACCTTGGGTTTCAGCATATCATTGGCAAGAAGAAATATGTAACTATTTATTACCTTCATAAATTATAGTATTACAGTTATTAAATGGTAATAACTTTTGATGCTTACTTTGTCGTTTAACCAGCATTGCCTGATATCTGTACCTTTATAGTGCTGTGACAAACATCGAAGTTCAATACCTGTCAACGATATACTCTTCCCCTCCCATTCCACTGTCGTAACCTTATCAGTCTTTCCTAGATATTGTTGCAGTACTACATGAATACAAATAATAGTTTTGAATTTTGTACTCAGTAGGAGTTTTATAATCATTTATAAAATTATATAATGATGTTTAATATGTTAAACAAGGTTAACATTGATGGAGCCGGCCCCGTGGCCAGAATAGCGCGGCCTCCCTTTCATGTGGGATGAGGCTGGACCACATTAGCGGACAATCACGAGGAATGGGCAGAGGCCTGGCTCCCATGTGCTACGAGCGATGTCCACGTGCCATATAGCATGAGTTAGCAGACTAGGTATTCAGTCTTAGCTGTCTGTCTTTCCCACCCACCCATTCCCCTTATGTGGAGGATATATGTAGGTATGTCGGTGTATGCATATAGGTATATATATATATGTGGGTCTAGCTATCTCCGTCTTCTGACGTGATAATGAGGCTAATCAGGGTTAATTAATTAATTACCCTGAATCCCCTCCCCCTGGCAACCACACCTTGTAGGTGGGGTTGCAATGGCATCATGTTTGGGGAGGGGCCTCATAATTACCAAACACCTCTATCCCTCTTACCCGAGAGTGATAAAGAGGCCCCCCCCTCTTCTCCTTTGACAGGTGGAGGTAAGTTAGGGATCCATACGATGTTAACCAAAATTAATGTATACCTAATGTGGGCAATTTCATCACTATTGGTTTCACAGAAGTACGTTGCTGATTTTGCTGTGTCTTGCATGCTTTCTTCAACTTATCAAGTGCAAGTCCTCTCTCATTTAATACTGTTTCACCAGAGTTACTTCTCAGTAGCTGTAAAAGCTCATTTTCAAGTTGCTTGATATCTAATGAACTTTTTGTCTGTTTGTGAATGAACATTTCTATGCATGAATCTGATAAGCAAACTTGCAAGTAGTTGTATAAACATATATTGCTGTTAAATGTCATTATTTAGATGAAAGATGGAATATGGTGTATCATTCAAGTGATGATTGATTTTCACTAGGCATCTGTGGTAAGGCTATGTTGTGTTGATTTAACTTGTCAATTACCTGTAAACCACAATCCTCACCTGTGCATTTTATCTTTCAGTAAATATGCCTGCTGTTTTTGTACACACTCAAGGTTTACTTGTTTTACCTGTGAGTTCATGTATGTACATGTACATGCATGATGGTTGTGAGCAGATTGACATATATAGATATACCTGTCCATCATTTATCTCAAACCATTGGCCTCCTGATTTAACAAAGGAAACATAGTGTCCACCCTGAATATCAGCACCAATGTGAACTGTCACTGCCAGTAGACTGTAGCTATTTGTTATACCCTACAACATAAGTCATGCATAATATGGTACTATATCAGACATTTTCATTTAATATACTTTGCTGGTACAAATCTCCATTTTTTCGGGAAAGTGAATATGCTTTCCATTCTTTAATCCCTTATTTTCTACCCAGGAAAATCTATCAATTTTAGTGGATAGATTAAATGTTTACAGTGTATCTATATAAGTATATACCTTCTCAGATGAACTATCATTACTGGTGGTAATTTTGAAATTACATGTTGAATATTGGTAGCTGTATTATGCTGGCAACTGTGAAGAAATTTTCATTATAACTCATTGTGTTATTTGTAGTATTCATTTTACTTCTCGCAGAATACTGCATCATCACCTATCAACTGCTCCTTCTTCATTGTGTTTGAAAGGCACTCATCTATATGATATCCCTGATATTGATAACAACTTGTGATTTAAGTGATAATTTTTTGTCTATACCTTGAGGTTAATTTGAATATGTGTCTGGTCAACTACAATAGTATGTACTGTAGCACAATGACAGCACGTAACTGCAGATGAATTATATTTACTGTGAATCAAAACTATTATTACATTTAGAATAAGAGTACCTGTTGTTTCCATCTGTATGTTTACATACTCTGTTAAATTTTCACTGGAATTAATATTATACGTAAAATTAATCAATAAATTTCTGTTAACTCAACCTTTTCTCAGTTTCATGAAGAACTCCTACCAAAAATTCATGGGCATCTTGTTGTTGACCTTCATGCCACTCTGGCATTATCCCTATTATAATATTTATTATTATTATAATTGTTACTGCATGGTATATACTGACTTGGAAGATATTTGTCCAGTTTTGTAGGTGATATACTGGTGCCTTTGCTTTTAGAATTGTAACACATCTTTGAAAGTTCCTGAATACAGCATACAATGCAGTCTTTTTGCTTAATATCAGCTAATACAAAAAGGGATCATTGTTTGTATAGGATATGTTAAACAGCATGTGTGTTTGTTTATCACATCCATGAATTGTGAACAATAGAATATAGCTTGAAGTATAGCATTCATGAAGCAAGTATTTCCCAGATTATAAAGCCCTGCACCTACTCCTGATGCTGCAATGAACTCTTGTACACTGGTCTCCATTGCAAAGCACGCATACAGAGGCGCATATGCATGCATGTCAACCGCCCACGCCCTTAACGAGCGAGAGGGCGTGGGCGGCTGGGGACGCATAACCGGAGAAACCCGGATGTATCGTGATGCTAACGTACTCTCCCTAATGGCATGTGACAGAATGAATGACAACCAAAGTGCTAAACACTCACCCACGCGTAGGCGCGGCGAGCCCAATTATACAGATAAGTTAAAATATACATAAAGCTTATAATACTGAGTAATTTTATCATTAAAAATACCTTTTAGATGTCCAGAGATCTTCGTTAATGTAGTAGTGATCCTGCAAGTAGGAAAACTGGCAAATTGTTCATATTATTATTATTATTCTTCACTATTCCTCTTTTTCATAAAAATTGATTTCTACGTTTCTGGAGCTATTAAAGTAGTTGTAGCACAAATACAAATATATTTTAAGTTAAATTCAGGGAAACAAACTTCATACTGTTTCCTGACCTAGACAACGAATACTTTCAGCCACTACAGCAACCTACTATGGGACGCCATTTGTAATAAACCACACCTATAAACACACCCATTAAATATAATTATTTTTATTGTTGATTAATCAGTATATATGAAGTGCCCTGCCTGACAGTGCCTGTATGTTTAGATAACCACGTGTTATTGAGAGTTCAGAAGTTACTGTTATACCTCAGTACTCCTGTGAACTGTCAGTGGAATTCTGATTTTAGGGATCCTTGCAAAGTACTCCTTCGGTGAACTGTCAGTTGAGTTCTCATTTTGAGGGATCCTTGAGATAAGTTTTATTATTATATAATAATATCCTATAAACTATCAAGTTTATATCTTAGTTACATGTACACACTATAGCTATAATAATATCCTATAAACTACACCCTATAGCTATATTAATATTCTGTAAACTATCAAGTTTATATCTTAGTTACACACTATAGCTATAATAATATCCTATAAACTACACCCTATAGCTATAATATTCTGTAAACTTTTAAGTTTATACCTTAGTTACACACTATATCTAAATAATATCCTATAAACTACACCCTATAGCTATAATATCTTAGTTACAAATACTACAATGATATCTACTGAGCAACGGCGTGCTGCTATCGGCTGGTTCGTACCTTGCGCTGGTAAATGCACTACTAGCAAATGCATTGGGAAGGTATTAAACAGGGGAAGCACTTGCTCCCATTACAGTATAAAGTCGTTTATTTTAATAATGACTGTTTTGAGTGCGCTTCTCATCATGGCTGGTGATGTTGAGTTGAATCCAGGCCCTCGTGGTTTCAGGAAATGTCCAAAATGCGAACAAGTTCCAATAAAATGTAAAACATGCACTAACTGTGGATTATCTTTCAATTCTTGCAAATCTGAAGCAAAAAGGTCTCAATGGAATAAGGATTACTATGAAACCAAAAAAATGGAAATTTTGGCTCAGAGAAAAGAATGCTGAAAAGTTTAAAATTGCCAGTATGATGAATTATGATGCTAACTCAACATGGAAGTTGGTTACTTCACGTGGAAGATATAAAATCAATCCTGAGGAAAAGAAGGCAGCTTCTGTAGCCAGGCATAAAATCAACCCGGAGAAACAGAAGGCAGCTTATGTAGCTAGGTATGAAATCAATCCTGAGAAACAGAAAGCAGCTTCTGTAGCCAGGTATAAAATCAACCCTGAGAAAAAGAAGGCAGCATCTGCAGTCAAATAATAAAATCAACCCTAGAAAAAGAAGACAGCTTCTTTAGCCAGGTATAAAAACAACCCTGAGAAACAGAAGGCAGCTTCTTTGGCCAGGTATAAAAACAACCCTGAGAAACAGAAAACAGCATCTATAGCAAAATATGAAAAAAAAAGCGGAGCAATTAAAAATGCACTAAGCATGCTGAAGAGTTTAAAATTGCCAGTAAGATGAATTATGATGCTAACCTGACATGGAAGTTGGTTGCTTCACGTGCTAGACGTCAATCCTGAGGTGAAGAAGGCAGCTTCTGTAGCCAGGTATAAAATCAACCCTGAGAAGCAGAAGGCAGCTTATGTAGCCAGGTATAAAATCAACCCTGAGAAACAGCATCTATAAAAACAAATCGGAGCAATTAAAATCTATCTTTAAAACTAACTATGCAAAAAACAAAAAAAGCAAACATGAATATAAAAAGCATGTATGTATTGGCTGAGCCAAAGCCTGATGTCAAACAAATACAATATAGTCTGTTACATGATTCACAAACATTGGTGCAATTAATAAAGGATTATAAGAAACAGCATCCTGACTTAGCTAAAAGAATTTCAAGGTCTATGAGTCAAGCAGTTTGTAAAATAGCTGCTAAGAAGGTCCTTAATAAAGCATTACAGTTACGTAAAGAAAATGTACGGTCTTTGCTTAAAAATATAAGATTAATCAAATGCCTTGATATTAAAGAAAATGAAGATTTTGGTGAAGGAGTTCACAGTGCTGCTTCTGAGCCTTACTATTTTGATGCGTCTTATCGCCTGGTAAAATAGACTTTGCAATACCTGTTGATGAAAATGATAAATGTATGCTCACTACAGAAAATCCAGATAATGAAATTGAAAAACACACAAACAAACCCCTAAAATGGCAATGCTATAGTCAATGTAAACCTCTTACCATAGCTGAGGTTAATGCTATTGTGACTCTAAAAGAAGAATAATTTCAAAAACCCATTGAAGGAGTACTACACACTTTACAAGTGTGTGATGATGGCTGCCCGAATGAACACTTCAATAAGAGTGTTGAAACTTCCCCCAACAATGAATGATATAGATTGTTATGCTATAGATCATGAAGGTCATCCACTCCTTTGTTTTAATGATAGTAATTGCGTGAGTAAACTTGGAATATTAAGGGCAGCATCTACTCATTATCCAGTGCAGTGTTAAGACATTTCCTGCATGCTTTATATAATGCTATCAAAAGCAATCTCCATGTTACTACTATAGACAATGCCCTATGTACTAGTGACTTCCATTCCTTGATGGAAATTACCAAAATAGAAGATTTTGACAGCCTGTTAAATTATGAATCAAGGCATGAACAATCAATTGACATTGTAGCAGATGATAGCATTCCTGATAACTCATGCAAAAATTATTAATCCTTTTAACGCGTTGGGCATATTTATATGCCTATAACATTCAGCAACTGCAAACAACCCTTAAACTATGTTAGAACTGTTTCAAACCTTCTTACATCTTCATCTGGATTATAACTAAGTACCTACCAAGTTTAAACTACCATGTTACTTCCTGAAAGACTGTGAGCAGACAGACTCGACGGAAAAGACGGTCGACGCCCAACTTTCTAGAAAGAAAACGCTTGTCCCGACTTACTTGCTTGGAATAGCTAGCTATAACTTACACTGTAGCTGGAGGAGACTTCTAGCTTCTGTGGAATCACTTCATTTAGGGCATGCATACAACTGTGTAGATACAAAAGCCAAATCTCGAGCAACAACGAAAACGGTAAAAATTCCGAAAGAATTGAGAGGAAGCCATATGATGACATTGTGGTTTTTTAAATGAAAACTTCCTGTTCTATAAATAGATTTCATCTATATATAGAATTTATAGCCATAACAACAATACAGAGCTAATAAATCTTATGAATAGGTCATTATTACACCACCCGCGTTTTGTGCTTAGTAACATTAATAAACTAACGCTAACGCGTTCAAAGGGTTAAAGAAATTGGGGATTTCCCAGAATATGTATGCTGCAGTTGTGAGCGTTTGCATCAGAGAAAGTGTGTAACAATAATTAAACTCTGATAAGCTCAGCAGTGAGGTGTGGCCTAGATTAACCTTTTTTATAACCCAAAATAATGTACATGTACCTGGCACATTGTACATCTGTAATTACTGTAAGCCTCTAATCAAAAAAAATATTCTGCCTCCGCATTGTGTCATCAACGGCTTACAGAATATTAGTATACCAACAGAAATCAGTAAATTAGAAACCACTGTCTGATAACATTTAGCACATTGAATAAGTTGCATGCTCAATGGAATTCACTTAAAGCTTGCAAGGGTACAATGTTCTTTCTTCCTTTACCTATGAATAAAACTCTTGAGACTCTTGATCAGGTAAAAGATTCTAGCACCAATATAGCACGAAAATGTTGGTTACCAAACCCTGAATTGTTCATGGTAAGCCAACAAAAGGTAAAGTTGTGTGGCGTAACTTAGTGAATGTTAACTCTTAACCCACGACGAGCATATAAATATGCACCACGCCCCCAAATTGTTTAACGCGACGGGCATATATATATGCGTATAACTTTTAGTGACCTCAAACAACCCTTAAACTATCTTAGAACTATTTCAAATCCTCCATACTTTATTATCTGGCTTATAACTAAGTACCTACCAAGTTTAAACAACTGTGTTACTTCCATGAAAGACTGTGAGCAGACAGACCCGATGGAGGAGACGGTCGACGCCCAACTTTCTAGAAAGTAAATGCTTGTCCTGATTTACTTGCTGGGAATAGCTAGCTATAACATACACCTGAAGCTGGAGGGGACTTCTAGCTTTTGTGAAATCACTTCATTTGGGGCGTGCATACAACTGCAGATACAAAAGCCAAATCTCGAGCAACAATGAAAATGGTAAAAATCACGAAGGAATTGAGAGGAAGCCATCTGATAATATTGTGGTTTTTTTATCAAAACTTCCTGTTCTATAAATAGATTTCATTTATTTATAGCCATAACAACAATACAGAGCTTATGAATAAGTCATTATTACACCATCCGCGTTTTGTGCATAGTAACATAACGCATTCAAAGGGTTAATCAATCATTGAAACTAGCAGAAACTTTTACAGCCAAAAAAAAAAACTTCAATCATCGGAATGGCCCAATTACTTTGTGTATCAAGGTAAGGGTGCCCGTTCCACCAGGTTCTATGGATATGTACATCCCAGCAGAGACACCATTATTATTGTATTCAAAAGCCAAATCTGCTAACACCAGCAGTTTGCTCTCAAAACTGGAATGTTGATGTTCCATCTTCTGGTATAGGCCATTGATTTTCACTTGAGTTCTACTAGAAAATACCAAACAGTGCCTCCCTCCTGATTCGGCAATTGCCAAATCATCCAACCAGTTAATAAAATTTAGTTTTGATATGGCAGGAGTTGCACCTACATATACACAACAATTATAAGCTACATTACAAACATTTGGCTACATGCAATTGTTAGTGGAGTAAATATATATACTTTCTTACCTCGCTGTAATGCTGGCGAAATACTTGCTGCTGATGGTAAATTGAGAATATTATGTATTTCGACATCACTGGCAAAAAGGATCACAATGCCAGGATCCAATTCTGATTCAGAATCTGATTCCAATTGTTCAGTAGCGAGTTTGGGTTTTTTGACTAAAAGAAAAATAAAATTAATTTCAAACAATGTCTAGGCACAATGAAATGATTCTTGACTACTAGTGTATTCATTGATACTTTACAATATAATATATATATATATTATATATATGTGACCGAATTTGCGAAAATCAGGCTTATGGGATAAAATTTGAAAATTGACTTTTTGTATTACCTGAATAGGAGTATTCATTTAGCTCTAGAATGATATATGATACATCCCAATCATGCAAAAGACAAAGCTACAACGGGGGATTAAACCGTTGTAGTCACAAATCCTTCATTTTGAGCAAAACGCAATTAAATCAATTATTTAATCATAGAACGTAATGACTAAAAACTTTTTTAGGAGTGGCTAGCGAAGCACAGAGATGTCTCCAAACTTCTATGAAGGTATGAGTGAATAGGTAAGATCTTAATGAAGCTTTTTATGTAGTAAAACAGTGATCACACGAGTAAGCCATAACTGTCTATTTTCACTCGTATCTCAAAATTAATAATTATCCCATAAGCCTGATTTTCGCAAATTCAGTCACATATATTATATATATATATATATATATATGTAATATATATACCATGGCTTCGAGGTGTATCAACCCAAAGCCGAGGGCTGATATTGAGGATAAATCTTATTTGTGTTGTTCCTAAGGTGGCAAATTTCACTCAGTTTGCGTCATGAAGTCTTAATGGCACTTTGCAAACACTCGTGCAATTTATTTTCCTTCCCAATCAGCCTAGCCCCAATATATAATATGTAATATATAAACCATAGCTTTGAAGTGTATTCACCAAATATACACCCCAAGTTTGCCACCAAAATATTTGACAAGGTCAAATATTGAGGTGACAAACCACACTGTCCTTCCCACCTGGGGGTGTCTATTTGGTGAATACACTTCAAAGCTATGGTTTATGCATTGATGATGTCATCATACCAGATAATTGGTCAGAGACTCAGAGAATAGCCATCTGTAGTAGAAGCACCAGCAGCATCAGTAAGGAATGAAAGCGCTTTTAAGCCTTTCATTGGGAAAACGTCGGACAATTGTTGTTGTAGATGAAGAGGAGATAGAAAATGCCAAGAAGCCTATGGTACCCAAAAATACTAGAAAGGCTACCGACTGGGCAGTTGCTGTTTTTAAGCAGTGGATTGAGCAACATAATGCCATTGCCGAGAATAAATGTCCAGTGGATATATTGAAAGATGAACCAGAGAATCTTGCACACTGGTTGTGTGTTTTTGTGAGTGAAATCCGTAAAGACGACGATGATTTCTATACACCTAATAGTATCACACAAATTTTGGGGGGGTTGCAGTGTTTTTTTTTAATGAAAGTCGTCCTCCTGACAATCATGTTCGAATATGTGACCCCCCAGTACATGTGGTTCTGGAGCGCTGGAGGGTGAATACTCGGAAAATTAAAAATTTGAAGTGGAAACTCGGACGGAATTATTTAAAATAGTTTAAAATTCAGATTTTTATTAATAAGCACTTAACCCACCCACTTCAATTATCAAAATGGCGACTGAAATGGATAAAGTTGACTCGAGTCTCAGATTATATCTAGAGTACAAGTAGCACAAACGATCATGATGGTGATTCAGAGGATTCTACAAGTGACAATTCTGTAAAGAAGCGGGCAAGACTTGATTACCTACATGTATATGATGATAACTATTGAACTATTTTTCAGTTAATTAATGATACTAAGTTTTCTATTACAATAATGCACATATCATTAATGATCTTGGGATATTCTTAGGATTTCAGCAAGGTAAAATACAAGGATTTGTAAAAGCCAAGTTAGGAGCAAGATGTAAATCATGTTGGCAGCCCTGACATGTATGTCAACTGCTGACCAGGACCACAGTAACTCTTCCTCCTCCTTAACGAATCTGAAAAAACAAGGCTGAAATATGAAATATGAACATTTTGAATCTAAAATATGGAACTCTCACTGTTGTCCTGCAATAAATAATACAAAAATTGTATCACGTGAGTGGGCGTGTCATAAAGTTTGACCACGAGGACAAAGATTGTCCTCGTGCATCTTGAACTTACTTCGGACGACTTAGAACAGACCGAAACAAGTCGTTTTCTTTTGTCTCACCCTAAAGGAAAGAGCAAAATATGGAAATATTTTGGTTTTCGTACTGATGGTAGTGAGATAATCGATAAGAAAAAGCTGACTTGTCACTTCTGTTCGGCTGTCATAGCTTATTCAGCGAACACAACCAATCAGACTAGATCAGACTACAGACTAGTAAAATTCACCGCATTAACAGGGGGACACCCCCATGATTGTTATTTAGGCCAAAGGGCGGCCGAAAAACCATCAACTTTTTTAGCCACGTTCATCAGCTTGTGCCTGACACCAATTACAACCATTTGGACAGCTTCGTGTTGCTAGGAACAGACGGCGAACCACGTAGGGGTGAAATGTCACATATATGTGACATCAGTCCTCTAAGGGTTAATAGATGTTGATTAATATCTCCTATATCACAGAATCCAACTAGCTCACCCGTACTCTTACTGTACACCAAATCTTCTTTTACATACATTTCATCTCCTATTAGGCAAATGTGACATTGGTATTCCTTCAATGATGACATAGCCGAATCCCTCACGAGTTGATGGTCTAATTCTGTGGAAAATCCAGAAGTTGTTGTATAATAATGAGTGTAGTCCCTTATGTACGTTGTGACGGCAGTTGCACAAACCCTGATTTTCCTAATAATTCATATGCACTCGATGATTTGTGTTTTAAGAATATGCACCACTTAATGAGTGATGGATGCCAACAAATAGATGATTTCTTTGATTGGTTGAGGGCCATAATTTGAGTTTGCCAGAAAAGCCTTGGGAAACTACCTTCACTATAACTGTCTAAGTGTACTCCATGAGTCTGTGAATGGTTTCTTAACTTGCATTCCAGTTCCATTATACGAATGTTGGCTCTGTTGATGTCACATTTAAGTTTTTTTATTTGAATAACATTCTGATGGTCTGACATGTATCTATAGTTAGTGTAGCAGGAAATATTTTCAATGTTGTCTTTTTTAGGTTTTGATGCAATTGCATGAAGTGTTTCTCTATATTTACTACAAACTTTGCATCTGCCTGAATTTGTTTGTAATAACAAACAATTCATATGTCTTACTGTTTTAACCCTTTACCAACGAAGGTTGCAAATATGCAACTTTTGAATAATGCATTGATTAACGAAAGTTGCAGATTTGCAAATTTATGATAGAATCTTTAAATATAGAAGAAACTAACAAGCACACACTACGAAGAAGACATTTAGTTAGTTTAAATTAGGGAAAACGTCAAGTTGTAGGCCAAAAAAAAGTGAGAAAGACGCTAAGTATGGGCATCGCCGCTGACTACTACACTTTCAAACACTCGTCTTGCTGCTTTCCTGTAGCTAACGAAGCATGTTTTTGGTATGAATGGCTTTCTTAGAAGATCTTCTGTATGACTAAGTGAGTTAAAAGTCATGGTTGCTTAAAATTTAGGACTATACGAAAAGTGGGCATTGCCCGTCGACTACTATACTTACAAACGTTCGCCTTTCCCTCTTCCTGCTGATAGCGAAGCATACATTTTACATCAATGGGTTTGTTAAAGACTCTTCTTTCCACAAAGTAGAATGTTGAGTCATATAAAATATGAGAGTTATAGAGTTGAAAAAAGCTATATAAATCTTAAGGCTCTGCCCACACAATATTTCCTAATTAAATTTAGGTTAATAACGAAAACGCTTATTTCAATTATAGTCGGTAAAGGGTTAATGGGATGTTCTTCTATAAAAGTAATTGCTTTACCTAAATTGTTTATGATGGAATGTTAGTAGTATATCAGATTATATGTGCTTAAATACCTTGTTGATCGGTGAATATTCCGATCCATCATGAATGTTTGCATTACTACAGTTATATATATAGCCTAACTCTTAGCTTTGTCCCATTTACCAAGTGTACCTTTACTACTGTTCCACTACTTATTCACTTGCTGGTAGTGACTGAAAGGGACAGAAAAAGCAACTTCCTAATATTTTGAGTATTAAGAAAATGTGTTTGCAGACCTTCATTGTTTGGCCTATGAAGACCAAACCCTGTTAATCCCGTGTATAATTTATTATAGTTTGTGTTAATACAAATAATAATGATGTAATCTTTTTTTTTAAGTTAGAGGTACAAAACGAAGGTAAAGAACGCATAGTGCCTTCATTGTTTGGCCTCTGAAAACCAGACTTTTTTAATCCAGTGTATAATTTATTGTAGTTTGTATTAATATTAATTGTAATGAATGTAACCTTTTTTGTTTTCAGTTAGAGGTACAAAACGTCAACCCTATAGAGGGATGCTTGAGAGGACTGAATTTTAAATGTACAATGTTAAAATACATTGCTTGCCTGTATACAGGTGCTTACTTCACTGTTTTCTTGAGAATATACAGTAGTTGTGTAATTCTCGACTGTTAAATGGCTACAGAGAGAGTGTTTTTGTGCGTGTTTTGTTGGCTGGCAGAGGCCTGCCTCTTGTTTCACGCAAAACTCGCCTATTGTTCCATAATGGTATATATAAATGTGTGTATATAACTAGCACATTTATATTCACATAGAAATAACGCTAACCAGACTGTTTGTTCCTATGTACATGGAGTATGATAATAAGAACTGTTAAATATGATATTTCTCCAATTGTAATTATAATTAACTAAGTGAAAGTTGAAGCCAAGGTTAGGTGTCCTCAACCACATTTGCTTACACTAACTAACCACAATCCTGCCTTGTTTTATCAACCAAATACCAAATGATGATGATTGCAAGTTTGCAATTGTTTATAAAACATCAACTGTATTCCGATAATGGTATATGGTCATGCATTCTTGTCCAACTGTCCCTGCACAGCTGCAAACCACAAATACCACTATAAACATATGCTGTAGTATGACCACTTCAAAATCACCTCTCGATAGACATGTATTGCTACACTATAGTAACAATAACTGCAAATTGGCCAATGCACATGCCTAATCACAGGTGATTGTCTGTGAATCAATATCACTTACCACCCCCCCTCTATGGGAGGTGATTAGGACCATCAATAGTGGTAGTGATGCACAACAGAAGACAAAATCACTTAATGTTTGCAAACTCCAGTTCAGTATGGTTACCTGCTTCTGTGCATAGAGATTTGATGCTGATGGGAGTGCCTTCTTGCAATTAATGCTGAGCTTTCAAAACGATTTTACTGCTCATGTGGTTCTGACCTTTGACCTATAAAAAATATTTTATGAGGGAAGCAGCGATGGACCAGAAACAAGAAAACCAGGGCCTACGATTTGCAGAAGACAATGGACGAACAAATAGAAACTTGTAAATTACAATAACATTTTACATTACAGCACATCTGAGTGTGTGCAATCCTAAACAGCTAATTCATTGGACTAACCTTTCTTTTCTCTATTGGTGGGTTTCTTGGGTTTCTTTGGAGGATTTGGATTGTCACAGTCTTGTTGCAGGTGTGATTCTAACTCATCTTCTGAACTTAGAAAGGCAGATCAGACTCTAGTATGCCAGAAATATCAAACTCAACACAAAATATAAATTTTACAATTATATATAATTATTTGATTTCATAATAATAATGATAATAATAATAATAATAATAATAATTTTCCTTACAGGTGTCGACAATTGAATCAATATTTTTCTTGCTGGGACATCTTTTCCTGTTGGACCTTCGAATCGCGTCCACTGCGATTGAGACATTAGTAGTTGAACCATTCACCGATGTTGTAGTAACAGAAGAAGGCAAACCAACATCCATATTCTGGCACACTATTTTTGCTTTCAGATGATATTTGCCGTATGGTACTAAAACTGTATCGCCTATTGTAGCGTTTGTCCTACAACTATGTTTGTCCAAGACAACTGCCTTCTCTATGTTTCTTATCTCTCCGTCCAGAGGCAATTTGTTATCAAAAAATTTAACAAAACAAACTGACATTTCCACTGTGGGTGACGAGGTCGGCAAAACACTTACGTATACCCTTAAGGCTTTGACACTAAATATATGTATCCTCATTATTGCGATCAAACCATACGCAATCACCCTTCACCAGATGAAAAAGTCGGTTTAAGGCCAGCACTGAAAGGACCGTTCCCGACCTGCCGCCACATTACTTTTGACGTGTACCGTAGTAAGAGGCTTATATATAAAACTGTGTACTTGGGTTTTTTTTTTATTCGATGATATTCAACACACTGAAAAGCAGTAAAAACATCCACAAAATGTCTTTCCAGTGCTAAGAAAGAATTCTACAACCTTCATTACTCCCAAAAACAGCGTTTTAAGGTTTATTTGTGCACACTTGCAAAACACCAGAAACACTTGTTTTTCTTGGTTTCTTTCAATCAACTGTACAATAACTGCAGTGTATAATAATGGAAGTAATATTTATCCTTTTTGTACATTGGCATTTCTTCCATACATCACTTTCATTTTGTAGAAAGTTTTTATTTTTTATTTCTAGTTTATTATTCGATAAATTATAAAAACTACAAACTCAACAAGAGCACTACTTTTTGTTGCTGTCCACAGCACAAGATGCATGGTACATTTTATAATGCTTTTTGTTTATTGAACTTTCCACAATTTTTTATGAAATTGAATGAACAGTGCCTAATTTTGAGTTATTTACTAAAGTTTCTCTGGGGGAGAACCTGAGATCCCCTCTTCCTTTGTAAACTTTTTTTATGGCCCATAAGGCCATTCCCACAATTACTTTCACATGGACTATATATATATATATATATATATATATATATATATATATGCTATTATCGCATATGTATCAGACATGGGGTACTAGTAATGTGTAATAGTAATAGTAAAGATTGCTTGATACAGTGTAATGGTAATAGCAATGGATAGCCTGAGAACCAATGTAATTGTAATAGGCAAAGACTCTCTGTAATAGTAATTGTAATAGAAATTGCACAATGTAATAGTGCTCTGATTGATAATTATCACTAGTACATGTGTCAACATAACAGTAACAATACTTAACAGAACAAAGTATTGCAATGCAGTGCATGCAGTATCAGTTGATATACACCGCTTTGCTTGTGACAGGTGCACATGTACAGTAAAATCAATAGTTATGATAGTTACAAGAGCAGTTGAGTTCTCCAGCTGGTAGCCTGCTACAGGTTTGTAATGGCAAAAATTTCTCCTTTGATACATGTAATAGTAATTGTAATAATACTATTATAATTGGCATAGCATTTTATGTAATAGTAATAGTAATATAAAATATCTCAAGTAATAGTAATATACATTGGTTCTATTTGTCCATGTAATAGTAATAGTAATAGAAATAATTTCCATGTAATAGTAATTGTAATATATTACTTTTTAGCCCATGTCTGATATGTATTGCATCTTTCTGTCACTGAAATAGAGTCCAAATTAACTGTTGAGAACTAAACAAAGATGAATAAGATGAGTGGGATAAACACAGTGAACTGTAGGGGAGGCACTGGCTATTCGAGACTACTTACGGACACAAGAAAGTCGGTAATCTCTGATGAAAGCAATTATAGTGATATTTTCTCCACATCTTATTCAGAAAGTGAGCCCCACAAAAGTGCACAGTATTGACCTTTCTTGTTCTGCCATTAACTGAGAGAAAGAAAGAAAGAGAGAGGAGAGAGAGAGAGAGAGATACTATGATACGCATGCATAAGAGAATTGGAAAACTGAAAAAGTGAGGATTTATATACAGTAACTATAATAAACACACAAGGAACTAACCAAAATGTTCAGAGAGAGACCGGTTCTTGTAATCAATTGGAGGTTCAATTTTCAATACGACTCTATACAAGAGAGAGAGAGAGAATTAAACAAACGTCTATGCATAAGTACTGTCTGTACTTTACTGTTTACAAACAAATCACCGACAAATTACGAGAAAGCATTTGTTATATCAACATACACACACACTAACCAAAATCTTGAACTGCAATATCGATGACCTATTAATTAAATTATGTGGTTACAGGAAATTACAAGTTATCAAGGAAGTGCATAATAATTTTTATCACACTAATAATAAGATTAATACGGACAATGCTACATAATTAATCATGGTCATCATTCCCTTGTTCATTACATGATCACAATTTTTATAGGTTTCATTTGGAGACAAAACTTGATTTCGAAAGACTTTGAGGGGGTGACATACAGGGGGTTATCATGATGTGCATATTGGCAAACAAATTCGAAGTTCTAACTCAGCACACAAAAATTTTATCATCAATCGTGAAATAAACAACTAGAGAATATCACCTAACATTGGAGAGACAACTGAAAAGTCTGGCTATAGCTACCGCCCCTTCGATTAGTTATATACGTCACTAATCGTGGAGCAATGGATTCTCGCGCATCCTCAATATTTTATGCAAGTCTTCCTGATCAGCCACAAACTGGCCTGAGCGTGTCTACAAGTAACTCTGAACAATTTTCTATCATGCAAGTTGAACAGAAGTTAGACCGTCTTATAAACTCAGTTAAGGTGGTACTAGGGAGTGGGCAGATGCGACTCCAATCAGTTTCAAAATGGAATATTATATAATATGACACTAACCTGGTGTAATACCAACCTTCGTATCTTCTGATCAGCTTCATATTGGTCTGTAATTGAAGAAACATGGCTAAAATCTCCAAGACTAGAAAGTGATTGGAGTTTCATCTACATTCAAGATCAAAGTGACCAGGCTATCTCACTTGGCGATCAAGCTGCGCACAGTATTGGGGACATAGTGACTCATCTTGACGGATTTGAGTCGAGGATACCGGCTTTAGAGACATCAATTATCATTAATGTACCAAGAAGAAGTGCTTCAGCTAATTCCACTAGAGTACCAAAAGGGCTATCTGTAAGTGTCTATACGTGGTTGATATATATATATATATATATATAATATATAGATATATAGCTATAATCATTATATTTATTTGTGCATTTTAGTTGTATAATTATTATGATGTAATAGTTTTGTCAATATAATCATATAGGTGCTAAGTCTAGAGGTTAGGATTATTGTATGCACAGCTGATTAACACCTTAAGGAAAATAGTTATCAACATACATACCATGCCTTTTTTGAATAGGGAAATACTCCTGCAGAACACAGCAGTGTATGTAATTACTTTGATACAATAAATTTCCATAATTTTATACCTTATTATACAGGATTCTGTCAAGAAATTGTATGCTACATAAAAAAAAGACAAACAATTATAATGCCTCAAGTTTAATCTGCACTTGTATACTTATATCAATAATAATACTGAATTATGCTGATGAACATAACCAATGTGTGGCTAAATTTTTATTAGAGTGATGAATATATATGGAGACAAGCATACTGAGAAGAACATAAAAGTATACAATGTTTAGATAACATTCAGCCTTATGTTTTCACAGAAGCTGTTCATCGTTACTATGAATCCTGTCGTAGAATGACAAGAGATTCCTGCTAGGAAAAATGTTACAATCCAAAACAAAAAGCAGGAAGGAAGTTATACATCAGTATGTACATAGGTAATTTATGATTAATCTATATTTTAGTTATTTTAGTTGTTCAACAGAAGAGATAAAGTAGTTGCTACTGAAAAGCAACAGAAATATTGGAAAGATATTGATTTTCACTACATGACTGATGATGACTGCATAAATTACCATGGCAATCTAAAAGTGAGTAGCATAATTATGTTGAATGTTCAACATTCAGCATTCTCTTTTTTGTTGTCTAGAACTGAATAGCTTAGTGGGCTCACTTGAAAGGAATGAATCGTTATGTATTCCAGCGGAAGTCTAGGGTAGAATCTACACCTTCCACATCAAGTCTTCCACAGAAAGCTTCACTTTGGGCAACAAACAGTGAGAGCTATCCATGTGATGTAGTTATGGAGTCTTCCACTTTAGCTGAATCACCATCAAACACTGCAACAGTCTCCAACAGTATCTTCACTACATACTCCTACTAGAACTATAAGAATTTCAAATACACCTGTACAACATAGTTTAGAACGATCTAATTGGAAGCAATCTTGTACTTTAGTGTCATCTCCCATGCCAGTACAATCCCAACCCTCTCCATTGACACGACTCATATTGCTTTGAGAAAAACAGCACAACAAAAGAACAATGTTCATCTGGAAGACATTTTGGACGATATCATGGACAATGAACCTATATCTAGAAATGGTAATTTAACTTAACCTAACATCTCACAGTTTTACTGTTCTGTTTCATCTTCTATATCATTACAATCTCAACTGAGTCAAGTTGCTGCAGATCCGCAAATCACAACTCTATTGTCAAATGAAATGATACACAGAAAACCAGTAGCAACAGCTAACATTGCCCATGTTCTTGTTAGACCTATATGGTTTCATGATTAGAATACGTTTCTTGAATGAAGTACTGGGACATGCAGCAAATGGTGCCCTGTGTGAAAAATGCACCAATTCAAAGGATGACGGGTGTCTATCACTAGATGTTAACAATGGTCCGTTGTAAATGTAAATACGTTGTCTGTGCAAATACTAGACTTTTTTGTGTAAAAACGGACAAGTGAAGGTAGCATTCATTTGATGTGACATGTAACTGTCCTTTTCTCCTAAACCTACATAATGTCCATTATTAATACCTGTATTACAAAGAAAACAATAATTTTTATTACTTGATGTTGATTCTTCTGATTTTTCTGATTCTAAAGAAGCCTATATAAATGTTCAATATTAATTGCTAAAGTATAATTATATTACTTACATTGGTTGTAACTGGTGATCCTATGCATATAATTCTAAAGTCTTCCAGTTGGAGAATGCATAAACATTAATTAATGTCTAAAGTGCTATTGTGTATAACAATACATCATAATTATACTGCTAGACACTTACTTTTTTGGGTTGTTTTTAACTTTTTTTGTGGGTTTGTTTGTTTCACTCTGTGCATGTGGTTGAAGCAGATTCTATGATGTTATTGGTAAAATAGATTTACTTACCTTTCTTTTGTTTGTTTTTGCTTTTGATAATTTTTTTCCTCTTGTACTGGTGTTTTCTCGTCACCTTTATAAGAACATAACACAATATCAATATTGTAATATCCTTTAAACTATTTTATTATTTATTTGTTAATATTTATTAATATTTATTATATAAATTATATATAATTATATATTATTTTTATATACATATATATTATATTGCTACTTCTTTGACATTAACTGAACAAGTTTTTTGATTTCTTTAGCTTCTCCTTCAAATAACAATAGACAGGGGTTCTCCACACCACCTTGTGGTAAATCAGTGGAGTACTTTCTTCTCAATGTATTGCTCCTCCTCTTCTAATAAATAATGAACATATCCTAGAAATCTTTCGTGGTAAGTGCCCAACGATAGTACAGTCTTTGATTACTGCTACAGCATACATGTCTGTTACATTACCACGCTCCCGTTGACACTCCAGCTCCTCTCCAACAACTGCATCCCAAAGCTCTCTGTATATGTGATACCCTCTGACACAGGACTCCTTCTGAAACGTCTCCATACTCTTTTGACAATTAGCTATAATCGCTATACTCTTCATGAAACGTGGGAAGAAAATTGAAATATTTACGCATAATTACAATTACGTTCACGTACGCATGCGCATGTAAAATTTCGCCCTACACTAATTTTCGTTGAGTTTTGATCTATCTGATCTAGAGGGAGATATAGAGCCAGTTGACAGTGGTGATATCGATGATATCCATATCAGTAGTGAAAATGATGAAGCTGGTAATGGAGATGTACAGTGTTATGTTATACTTTAAAAATGTGTTCTATAATTTCACTAGAAGTATCCAAGGAGTGCACTTTGGCAAAGGATATAAGCCACAAGATCAATTCTGCTACCCCATCCCCAGTTGGAGAACTAAAGCAAGTTATGTTGGAAGTGAAAGATTTATTGCAAAAACTTGTAAACAAGCAGTCACTCACACCGTTATCATCACCTGCAACATGCACCAGTTCTTCCAGTGGCTCTTGCACAGAGTTCACACCCAAGCGACCCATCACAAAATTTCCCAAAAATATTCGTGTAAGAAAACTTTGTTACAATTTTAACAATTATAATTGTAATAAATATATACATACACAGCAAGAAACTTGGAAGACTTACTTAACCCTTTGTGAAGAGGATGATTACTTAGGTTGGGATCTCTCTCCTGGGTAGGTTAATAATGTTATCATTAATTCATACTTGTATTTCCACTCACTCACTACAGTTCAAATTTTCGATCCAAAGAAAATTTAGCTGTAACTTCACGTCTTATAACTGAAGTCAGATCAATTAATCCAACTTTTAGCTCAGCACATATCCGAGGTAAAGAATATCAATTACCCAATACTGCAATATTTATCTAATTTATTTGTAGATGCTGCCTATAGGTACTATAGGAAAAAAAAAGAAGCAGGAAAAGGTGAACATGTTAAAGCAACTAAATGGCGACATCAACATATAGTCAGGGTGAGTTGAGTCATTTGAATTATAATCACTGTTTATTATAAACTGTGTGTTCATGTGGAAAAGAAAGAAAGAGAGTCTATTGTACTGAAAAGTACAAAACTTTCTAAAGAACAAAAAGAAAAGTGGCTGCAAGTGATCCGAAACAAAGATTTTCTCTCTAGTGAAGAGAGTGATGGAGAAGATATCACAGTCCATCCAATACCTTGGAGATCGAAAATAGTTAACTCTATGTTTCAGAAAATTGATAAGCGAGTAATGCAGAATCGGAGTGGCCAAGCTAAAAGACAAAAAAAATTACGAAAAACGGGAAGTTCTTCACTTTGTCTCTGGCCTCAAAGTGATGCAGTTCCTGCTTGGGCACTTGATCATGAACAGAAAATGCTATTCGAATGCTCTCATGTGATCCGAAAGTTAATCAACTCATGCAGTCTAAGAACCAAATCTACCCCTACACCTGGTTGTAGATAGTACTTGTGCTGGAGTTAAGCTCCCCAAATTGGAAGTCCCTACTTTTGATGGCAACAATTTTGGGGACAATTTTGTGCTTCGGTACATGACCGCACTAACTTGTCTGATGCTGAAAAGTTGGTCTATTTTCAAAATGCTCTGAAGGATGGATCAGCTAATAATGCCATTGAAGGTCTCTCTCGTTCAGGTGAACATTATCTTAAATCTCGTTATGATCGTCCTCGATTAATTCATCAGACCCATGTCAAGATGATAATCGAAACCCCACCTCTTCGTGAGGGCAATGGTAAGGAGCTGCGTCGTCTGCATGACACCATGCAGCAACGCATTCATGCTCTAAGGTCGATGGATTACGAACCCTCAGCTCCATTTATCACCTCTCTACTTGAGTTGAAACTGGACACTACCACCATGTTTGAATGGCAACGCCATACTCAATCTCAGGTCGACGTACCTCCTTTTCAGGACCTTTTAGATTTTATTGACAGTCGTGCTCAAGCATCTGAGTCATCCGTACCCTTAAAGAAATCTTCCAAATGGGAAACCTCTAATTCAAAGAGGTCACTTCCCACATCCAAACCAATCACTTCATTTACTGCTAGCCATGAATCAGCAAGTCAATGTGTTCTCTGCAAGCCAGTGAAGCACCCCTTGTATGCCTGCCCCAAATTCAAGTCGCTGTCCCATGAAGGAAAACTATCCACTGTCAAGATACATAACATTTGTGTTAATTGTCTAATGAAAGGTCATTTTACAGGTGTAGGAAGTGCCAAAAACCACATCACACACTACTACACACAGAAGCCCAGCCAAGATCAGAACCATCTACACCCTCATTTACACAGGATGTCTCTTCCAATCAAGTGTCATCAAATGCTGCTGTGAAGTTGTCAAATCCAATTCACTATTGATGACTTGTCACATCTCAGTCGTTGCACCTGATGGGTCCTCAACCCAAGCACGAGCTCTATTGGATAATGGTTCATCAGCCTCATTTATCTCAGAGCGTCTAGTTCAATCCCTGTGTCTCCCCTGTGCAAGGCAATTCGTAAACGTCTCTGGAATTGGAGATCACTCCCCCATTTATCCAACTAAGTCAATTGCCAATTTCAAGATTACACCAATTTCATCAACAAAGGGGTCGATGAATATAACAGCAATAGTTGTCCCCAAGGTGACTTGTGATCTTCCAATACATCCCGTCCCCTTCAACTCAAAGTGGAATCACCTTAGAGACTTGGCTTTAGCGGATCCTGAATTTGGTACACCTGGTCGTATAGATGTCCTGCTAGGCATCGATATCTTCATTGAAGCATTGTGTCAAGGCCGGCGGAGGGGTCCCCCTGGATCACCTATTGCTCTGGAAACAACATTTGCTTGAGTACTTTGTGGAAATGCAGGATCTGACATCCTTCAATCCTCAGTTGCAACTCATCATGCACTGATTGAATCAGGAGACGACATTCTCAGGAAATTTTGGGAAATTGAAGAATCTCCCACCAAGATCTCCACTCTATCAATGGAAGAACGAACGATTTTATGCCACTTTGAATCAAATCATTTTCTTAATAAATTAGGAAGGTTTGTTGTCCCCTTACCAAAGAGATCTGACGCCAAAACCCTTGGCGAATCTCGTTCACAAGCCGTTCGAAGGTTCCTCCCTCTTGAGCGTTCTCTGAATGTTAAGGAACAATTTGCAGAATTTGAAGCTGTAATGAAAGAGTATATGGACCTACAACATGCAGAGATCGTCCCTGTGGACGACCTAGAGAAACCTCAACACATGGTATTTTACCTCCCTATGCATGCTGTTTATAAGCAGTCTAGCTCCACTACCAAAGTGCGTGCTGTATTTGACGCTTCAGCCAAATCATCCTCTGGTGTGTCACTTAATGACACCTTACTTGTTGGACCAACCGTTCATCCACCATTAGTTGATGTGTTCAGATTGCATCGTGTTGCTCTCACTGCAGATGTTAGTAAAATGTATTGGGCCGTTGAATTGACTAACGATAACAAGGATCTACATCGTTTTGTATGGAGATCCAATCTCAGTGAACCCCTAAGCGATTATCGAATGACGAGACTCACATTTGGCATATCTGCATCATCGTTTGCTGCCAATATGGCTATTAACCCTTTAGCGACGAAACGCGCATGCGCAAATAATTGCCAATAACGAAATTAATTTTGTGGTTAAAGGTCAGAAAGTTGCTCTGACTTACTCGTTCTTTTTGGGCTGTTGTGGAGTGTTCAAACCTGTTCATGGTGTTTGAAAAGTATCTGAAATGCGTTCAGGTTTGCGACAGAGCAAGATCAGAGTGCTTGTAAGGTGAGTCTGTAATTTTATTGTGTATTATGTTATACTTACCAGTGACAGCGATTGATTTTCTTCTTGTCTTGTTGATATATAGTGCCCATACATTTGATAGTGATATTTTATCAATGCTTTCATGAACAATCTAAAGACTGACTGCCTTTAAGGTGAGTTGATAATTATTTTTAACTGGTATATGTAATACATGTGTACACATATGCATAAAATAAAATATGACTTGAGGATTAATAAGAATGTAATGTGTGTGTGTAGTATATAGATGAAGTGGCATGTGATTATTTTTTATGGTACTTAATAAAACAGTCGCTGTCTTGCTTTCCTGTGTGGCAGAGGTATTTTGAACATGTCTCACATCTCCATTGAGTCCATTTTAGCTCCCTTTTCCTCTCATAACAATACACACATTTACTTCTTTTGGGTGCTTTCATGGGGAAGTGATTGAAATGTGTTGGCTGATAACAGCATACTGCTTGTGGTCAACCTCGTACCTTTCTGCTGTTATAATCCCCTATCAATTTCTCTGCTAGCTCAACTCTAAAGTCAACATACAGTGTGGATTTAGTGGATGATGGTACATACTTACTTAGAATGTATGTATTAGTTATTGATACATCAAACAGATACCAGAAAATATATTTATAAAATTTGCAGCCTTTCAGACGAACACAATAGTATGTACGCATTTGATCATTTCGATCTACGCCTCCCATAAACCTGTTATACTCAACTATATTGCTGGGGCAAGGATAACAATGTTTAGTTGCATCTTTTTGTCGCCGTTCAACAGTTGCTTCTCCTGGCTGAGACCCTGTAGACAAAACACTAACTGGCTTATTATCCTGCCATAATGAAAACAGCATGTTGCCACACTGCCTCTGGAGGTAGTCTCCTCTATTTGGTAATCCCTTTTTAAGATGTTTTTTCAGGTCATCGGGGTATCCTACACGATTAGAACGAATTGTTCCACAGGCATATATCCCTTTTTTGTATAAGTCATTAACCCTTTTAACGCGTTGGGCATATTTATATGCCCAACACGGCTTCCCGTATACGTGGCGGGCATATATATATGCCTATAACATTTAGCAACTGCAAACAACCCTTAAACTATGTTAGAACTGTTTCAAACCTTCCATACATCTTTATCTGGATTATAACTAAGTACCTACCAAGTTTAAACTACCATGTTACTTCCATGAAAGACTGTGAGCAGACAGACTCGACGAAGGAGACGGTCGACGCCCAACTTTCTAGAAAGGAAACGCTTGTCCCGACTTACATGCTTGGAATAGCTAGCTATAACTTACACTGTAGCTGGAGGAGACATCTAGCTTCTGTAGAATCACTTCATTTGGGGCGTGCATACAACTGTGTAGATACAAAAGCCAAATCTCGAGCAACAACAAAAACGGTAAAAATCACGAAGGAAGTGAGAGGAAGCCATCTGATAACATTGCGGTTTTTTAATCAAAACTTCCTGTTCTATAAATAGATTTCATGTCTATATAGAATTTATAGCCATAACAACACTACAGAGCTTATGAATAGGTCATTATTACATCATCTGCGTTTTGTGCATAATAACATTAATAAACTAACGCTTTCAAACGGTTAAAAAGCTGAATTGTTGTGAAATAATTATCACAATATACTGTGTAGTAATTATTTACCAGTGATCTAGTTAGTTGTTTCACTACTTTTTCACATAGATGTTTTTCTGTTTTGATACCTTGTTTACCAACATATACATTGAGCTCACTTACGTAACCATTGATAGCATCAGCCCTCACCCAAACTTTAATACCACTTTTAACAGGTTTTAACGGAAGGTACTGCTTCAATGAACATCACCCTTTAAATGGGATCATCGCTTCGTCAATCGAAACAGTATTGTGGGGATTGTAAGTGTTCAGAAACTTTTTAGATATTGCAGTGATGACTGGTCTAATTTTCCAGAGTCTATCATAGTTTGGATCGGTTCGTTGGTACATGTAGTCATTGTTGTTGGTGAAGTGGAGAAATCGTGATATTTCTATGAACCTATCTCTGGGAATCCTGTCTGCAATTGGTGAGTAGTGATAAGTACTGTCTGTCTTCCAGTAATCGTATAATGTTGGTAGTTGATTTATTCCCATTAGAATCATAAATCCAAAGTAAGCTTCGATTTCCCTAGGTGTTGTGTTATGGGTTCATATTTATCAAAAGCTTCAGGTGTCAGTACTTGTTTGGCATATAGGTTTGTTTGTTCAGAAATGAGAGATAATAAAGAGGAGGTAAAGAAGAGACGGAAAATTTCAAGAGAATTGTGTGATAAAAAAACTGTAGGGCCACACGGTACCTTGCAAGGTACAATTAATATTGAAGACGTTTCTGACTTCCAGTTTGGGAAAGTGGATGCCTCATCTGTATCCATTGCTTCATGTACATGTACATCACTATAGATTGAAATGACATTGCATTTATAGTTTTTTTTTCAAGTTAATTATATATCATTCAAAAGTGTATTATATATACAGTATATATATATATATATATATATATACTTTTCAATTACTTGTATATATAATTATAATTGATATGCATATTATAATTTAATGTTATACGTGCATTTGTGAAATTTTGATTTACCTAGTTTCACTGTCATCAGCTGTGTTCAGTACCACACTGCAAGAGAACAACGAAGTGGCTATTATATATTATATATTATATATGTAAGTTATTTGTGTTATTAATTTTTATAATAATTATTGTATTATTCTTTTTCAGTTGTATTTTTTTAATAATAGTAGTGATGTCAAAGGGAATTTTTAATTTGCAGTATATTCTTTGTAACTTTTACCAAAGAATGAAGACTAGAATAGAAGTATTCTGATATAAAAATATTTTGTTCCGCACTTCAGAATTCACAACAATTAGCTGTCTTTTATCGAGTAGATTCTCTTTATACCGTATATATTGTGACCGTGGAGGTGCGGCACAAAATTCTAATTTAATGAAAATACTTTAAAAAATTGAAAACTTGAAGTTGGAGTATTGTCATGGCTGAACAAGGCTATAAGGTATGTATAATATTATATATATATGAGTAAATATGCACACATTGAAAATGTAAATACGAATAGGTGTGTCATGTGATAAATTATCACATTCTTCATGATTCTTGTAGTTTAATGTCCACTGCAGACTACATACTATACATGTATCTACAGTATATCATTGCTAACTTATCATTGTTATATATAGAGAGATTGACAATTAAAGGGTAGAGGAAATGTAATCTAAGGAAAGGTATAGACCCATATTACATGTACTCAAGATTTTCCTTGATCTTTTACTAAATAAAAATAATTGGTTTTCATGGTAACTAGTCATTATTGTATATAATTATATAATTATATTATACTTGTGCTTGAAGTAATTAATCATGTTGAACAGCTTAGCATGTTTAGAGTTTAAATTATTGATAATCATAGTCTCAAAATATTTCTGATTTTACATGCATATAGTACAAGATACTTGTTACACATTCTAGCATTATGTTGCTGAAAAAATACATTGTGTGTGGTTGTCTGATGGAGAAATGAAAGTTCTTTTTGAATGTAAAGAATTTGATGCTCCTTATCATATTGGCTCAGCACCACTAGAGTTCATCAGTAATAAAGAATTAGTTGAGGAATATTTGGACAAAGTGGACCACATTCCACACATACAAAGAATTGTTGAGATGGAACCAACCAAAGGACTTCAGTATTAACTTGGATTTATTGTGTAAAAATATGATCACAAATTGTCACAAGTATAATAATTATGAAGCTTCATTAAGAATTAGTAATTTTGATAATATATATATAGAATTGAAATGATACTTTCATTCAACAAAAAATGTAATAACTATGCAATGGAATTGAATTAAAAAGGAGAAAGAACTGAATATTAACTTTGAATTCCATGGATGTGTTAATCCTGCAAGTTACAAAATCAGCAGATCTTCACTTGCAATGTCATCAAGTAATTGAAACGAACAAACACCATCTTCACCATCATACTCCACTTGAAACTCTTCTGTTTCATAGTTCATCTGCAATACAGTACCATTGTACCATACTAATTCTCCATCTACCTCAAAACGATGTTTTATCTTTTTACCAACAAGCAGTTCTGGTTGGTCCAATACTTCCTCAAGTGATGGTATAGCGTTAGCCAAAGGTTCACCTTGGTCAGTACCAGGTATGTGGCTTTCTTCAGTCGCAAGAAGCTGGCAGAGGTTCTGCATCAGTTGGTTAATTGAGAATGGTCGCTTGTGAGAAAATTGGAAAACAGATTTATCATGATGAATCTGACCAAGTACTTTGTGACGATACTTGATTTGTAATTTTAGTAGTCTTAATTTCTCTGCTCTTTTCAGAACAGTTTCAAGTCCATCTTCGATTTCAATTGGATTTGTCCACAAACCAATTTTCTCCATTTCCTTTGTGAGCTTCTCTTTCTCTAATGCTTTCTTCATCTCTTTCTGAGCATTATCATACTGCTTCTTTATAAGAGCTTCTTCACGTCTCACTTCTATTTCTTTTTTTCTTTCCTTAAACTTCGCTCTAATTGTTGGTACACGAGTTCGTGCAGCTTTGAGAAGCTTGCCTCTGTCATTACATGTCTGCTGTCCTAACCATAACGAGGTCTTGTTGTGAGAGTATAATATCATTGATTCCAAGGCAATGAGATTGGCATTAGGCTTTTCACGCAACATTCTATCCAAGACAGCAAAATCTCTTTCTGGTCCAATATTGGTAGTTGGAACACTAGCAGTTTCTTGTACTGTAACTGTGCTTACAACATCACAATGATGTTTACCTCCAGGAAGATGGTCAATGAGCAGTCGTTGAGTAGTAACAGAAAAAGAACCAAAGAGGAGTTGTAGTAACTCCTGTGTTGTAGCATCTAATGTATTTGACTCAACTAGTGCTTTCCATACCTCATCATCTAAATGAAAAACAAACCCATCACCAAGGAAATCACTACCTGTTAGAAGTGTATGGGCATCACAACTCCAAGAATCAAACTTTGCTTTCATGTCACAGTACAAATTGCCCATTTTTATCACTGATGTATCAGACTCCTGTAACTTCCTCCAGAGTGGTCCACTTACTAATTTGTCAATTAATCCAAGAGCTCTACATCCTGATAAATATGTAGGTTCCTTCAGGTCGCCAAGAACAGAATGAAGTAGACGGTTTGCTTGTCCACCATGAACAGTCTCAATGAAATTAATTATGTGACTCCGTAAATAGTAGACTCCTGCTGCATCGTAAAACAGTACGTTAAATCGGTTACCAACAAACTGAGCAAGTGGTATTTTATGTATACCTTGTTTTCGTAAATATGTACGAAAAAGTGTGGAACTTCCACACTGTTGAGACCCTCTGTGATGGAATGCTTTGCATGCAGTGCGAACTAATCTTTGTGTACCAGATGAAGAAAGTCCTTCTTTACAAGTATACTGACTTTCCCACAGCTTAATCGTTTCCTCAGCAGCATCTGCTAGTCCAACAATAAAGTGGAGGCCACAAAAAAAATTGTTCATTTGTGTTAATTGTTCTTTCTCGATTTCGGTCATCTCATTCCAATTTTCAGCAATAGTAGGTAAGATTTCAGATCTATAATCTTGAAGCATTTCATTAAAGAGCTTCTCTGCTGAATGTCGGTCAGACATGGTATTTTTTAGCTTACTCACAATCTTTCCAGATACAGCATTTTTACCTATAGCTAGCTGTACACTATCTATATCATCCAATATCTGTTTCAGTAATTCTAAGGTATCTTTTGCAGAACCGGAAAAGATATGTCGAAGGCCAAGTGTGTAAGCATTCTTAGAATCAGGTACTTTAACATCATATGTCACATAGTGCTCACCGAATTTGGTAGTACCATCAGTTTGCAGAGTGCCATAACTGTTAGCTTCAGTGAGCTTTTCTCCAAGGTGAGCTTGGAGTACAGACAGAGATTCAAGAATCATTTGACATGTTAAACCATAGCTTGGTAAGCAAGTAACAGATTTGTGTGCTATATTCTTCAGTACAGAGCGAATTATTTGACTAACATTACGGACACCTACATTTAAAGACAGTAACTCATATATGCACATTCTCACATCATCTGTGTATCGTCCTTTTTCAAACGTAGAAATTTCTTCTGATGATAGGATTGATTCCAGGGTTTCATTCATCTCTGCATTTTCCAAATTAAGAGCACATACTTTTTCCCTCAGAGATTCTATTTCATTGCAGAGTTTGAAATTTTTGGTTGACTTTTGGTGTTTAATACTTTCAGCTTTTCCTCTCCAGTAAGAAGCACGATGATTTACCCTGTCTAGACTAGCTTTTAATCTTGACAATTGAAATTCTGAACTTTTCAGTTTCTTTTCATACTCCTCAATGATATGCTGCTGACTCTGGATTTGATCCTTTTGTAGTTGAATAGTTTCATCTCGACGTTTCAGCCGTTTGTTGGCGTTTCTTGTTACTGCATACATCTTCTGCTTAGCTTCTCTAAACCCATGAGTTTCCTTTATCGGTAACTTCAGTGGACTGAAATGTAATACTTGTCCTTTGCAAAATCCTAGCTTAGGCAGAGCATACTCTTCTTGTAAAAATGTTGTAATAGTTTTAATTTTTTCTGAGGTATTATGTTGTTTTTTTAGCTTATTGAACCTTGCAGTTAATCTTTCATTGCTTCTGGCAATAGCTTGACATGTTGGTGCTTCTTTTTCAGGCCACTTCTTGCCATATACGTCTTTTATCCAATAATACAACGTTTTAAAAGTACACCTAGGATGTCGATCTTTGAATTTGAAAAGTTCAAGAATTATTTCTTTTGTAACTATGTCTAATTCAGGTAGATGTTGTATATTGGCATCAATCGATGAATACGAAAGTAGCATTGAAGCAGTGATACCATATTTATTGAATTCTGATGATAGTTCTTCAGAATGAGCAGATGCCATTATGTTGAGAAATTAACTGCAAAAAAATTGTAGATAGTCAGACTTTAACTTAGAAATTGAGACTCTGTACTGACACACTCACATATATGTAGCACAATAATACACAGAGGTTCTCAATTAAAAATGTTATAGCTTGTGAAGTTGAACTACTTATAACAAACCAAACATAGTCACAGCATACTATCTATAGTATTCATATACCATAGGGTAATCTCAATCCCGCCTAGACTACTACCCAATGTAAAACAATCCATCATAGTAAGGTTACTTGAGTTAAGGAAGGCATGTCCTTCTATGACAATGCAGTGTAATGTCATCTAGTAGTTAGTCTTGCACTAGCCTCATACCCAAACTCTCAAGATGGCAGTGGAAAAGAGAGCCTGGTTTCAACTGCTTGTGCATGCACTAATTAACACGCAAAAAACATTGTGGTTACTAAAAGGTGTATCACATGATAACACAGCCAACACCTGTTCGGTAGACTGCTCATGGTTTAGAACAAGGTCAAAGGATCTAAGGTGCTGTATACAAACAGAAACTGCTAGATCTAGATGCAAAGTAGTCCCATCGATAAAAGTCTGTTTTAGTTGAGATGACACAGACAGAGTACAATGGTTACTGGAATTACCAGAAATTGGTATGTTAGGCATTGCGCAAACAGCAGAAAACAGGTTCTCTTTTCAGCCGCCATCTTGAGAGCCTGGGTACAAGGCTAGTCTTGCATAGGCACCACCTCCCTATTTCAATGATGAGAGAATCTTGTCTATGACAATGACTATGTACATGTGACACTAGCATGAACAACATTGAGAACTAGAGTTATTTTGTCCATGAAAATCTTAAGATACAATTCAGACTTTTGCCTTTACTTAACAATTGTCCTATATACTATATTTGAAGTTGGTATTTAATTTCAAGCCTGAGACAAAGATCACAGCCAACTACCCAGCTTTCACTATGCATTGTAGTATATTATACGAATTATTATTTAAGGTTTACATACAAAATATAAAATTAACATTCACATTAAAACTTACATTTATTATGAAGATATCAACTACTACATTCAACAATGTCTTCAGAAACTACAGAAGTACAGTAAAAATAGCGTTGGAAAACAATGTGTTCAAATAGTGTAGGGTTATAGCTCAATTATATGTCAAATATTGTGCATCGTATGCATAAACTATCAAAAAATCAGAGTTTAGCAACTAAACTTACATAGAGACAAGTCTATTCCCACAGTAACACTTCCTATAGTTAGCGAAGTCCTTGTGCCACCCTCGTAAATAAAATTTTCCTTGAGAAATTGTTTATTAATTATATACGGTATTTGACATCACTAATAATAGTTGTTTATACCTATCATTTTCAGTTATGCCAACATCTTTATGTTCCTCAGTCTCTTGATACTTGTCCCCTCTCTCTTCATCATCGTCTTCACTATCTACACCAAACTCATTGTCACTGCCATTGCAAATTACTTCAGCTCCTAAATCCAAGTCTTCAGTCACCATTTCTATTACTTGTTGAGTGCTGTAGCTCATCGTGAATGATGTTATAACAAAAAATACTCTTGAAAAAAAACTATTTCCACTTCTGTGGGTGGGGCAGCTGATAATTACATTTTGACCGTGTTTGTAAATGGCGCTCTTTCAGGCAGATTGGCCTGAAATAGTGTGAAAACTTGTTTTATCTGAAGTACAGAGTTGCTCTAACATCATCAATAGGTAAGTGAATTCTAAATCTATCTGTATATCGAGCGATTGTGTTGTAATTGTCGTACAGTAATAAAGTTGCAAATCTGCAACCTTCGTTTTTTAGCGGATGTTTAAAAAGTTGCATATATGCAACCTTCGTCGTTAAAGGGTTAATTATTATTATAATTCCGTATATTTCCGTAAGCACTGTGCACATAGCTGGAAGGAAGATGGAGACTGTTTCTACTCGGCGTTTTGTTGAAGACTGAACGATTTAACTCTCTCCTACGATGTAAGAATGACTCAAACATGAGTGAAAGACCCCTTATCAATGTGAAAATGCAGCAAACAGGTGAGACATGAGTTTTATTAATTCATTATCATTCTTATGAAACAACATTTGTATTTATAGTAGACCGGGGCTATTCCGTTAACAATGGTTGCTATCGCCTAATTACAATATTCATCTTATCAAAACTTTCGCCCTGATAACCAGACAAAGTTTTAATACAAGTTTTTGAAAAATATGTTAAATTTCGATTGTACTTATATAATTTTGAAAGAAAATTTGCAAAACTTTTGAACAAACCAGAATTTTTTAATCGACAGTCAATGTGGGGCTATTCCGATACCACCGGGGCTATTCCATCTGTTAGTATACTGAGGAATATGCGGAAAATTATAAAAATTACGGAGTTTTTGAGAGGTGTTATTGATGCTTGAAAGAGGGTATAATGACTCAGAAATGTAAGTAAATGTTATAAATGACTTGTAAATGTTAATGTCTATATTATTATAGTATGTAGGCCTGGCTATTGCATGCAGTTTTCACATATAAAAACTTCTGATGACAAATCTTCTTCTGTCCAATCAGCATACCCTGCACAGTCTTTGTGAGACCAGATACTACACTCCTCACACTGCAACCAGATTTCATCATCCTCATCATATGGACTATCACAAATGGGACAGTGACCTGTGTCAGGGTCAGGTATTGATTTTTTGGGTGTTTTTGAAATTTGTTTACATTTTTTTTTCATTTTTTGGATTGATTTAGCTTCCTTTTCTTTTTGTTTTTCCTCCTTTTTTCTGCTTTTGCTTTTTTTTCATATTCTTTTTGTTCTTTTTTCTCTTGTGCCCTTTTCACTCTTTCTATTGCCTCCTCTGATGTTAAACTTTCTCCGCACCCTGTTAACCTCTTTCGCTTATAAATTGTGGTTCTCTTTGGAGTTGTAGATTTCAGTAGGTCTGCAAAGAAGTTTCTTAAACTAGATTCTGAGCTTGAAGTTGATAATTGTGATGCTAATGACGATGGTGTTGATGTTGGTGGTACTGATAGTAATGACGGTGTTGATGTTGGTGGTGGTAATATTGGTATTGATGGTGATGATTGGGATGGTGATGATTGGAATGTTGATGGTGATAGTGATGATGACTGTAGTGATGATAATATCGACGGTGATAATGTTGTTGTTGGTGGTAATATTGGTAGTGATAGTGATGAAGGTGCTAATGGTGATGATTGGGATGTTGATGGTGATACTGATGATGACTGCATCGATGTTGTTGATATTGTTGTCAATGATATTGGTGTTATTAGTGACAATTGTGGTGATGACGGTGATAGTGATAATTGTGGTGATGTTGATGATGACTGTAATGATGATGATGTTGGTGTTAATAATATTGATGTTGATGATGACTGTAATGATGATGATGATGGTGTTAATAATATTGGTGTTGATGATGTTGACGAAAATGGCTCGCAGTAAGCAAGGAGAGATTCTGGAACACTATCTGGATTGAAAGGAACAATACCAGCTTTTTGAAAACCTGCTTCTGCCCACTCTGGTTTATACTGTTTCCAAACTTCGTTTATTAGTGCTGGAAAATCTCGTTTAGAAATCACTCTCCTTTCTCTTCTTGTAAAATCGCCCACAATTCCTTGCCAAACTCGTTTAATGTGGTTAATGACTCCAATATCAAGTGGTTGTAGACCATGTGTTGTGTGAGGAGGAAGGTGAATATTATGTTCAACAGCTAACAAGCGGATGTCGTAAGACACATGTGAACTATGACCATCCAAGATCAATAGTACTGGACGCTCGTTGGGAATTGATGGTATAAACAATGACCGCATCCAGTCCAAGAAGGTGTGTTCCACCATCCATCCATTTTGTGATACTGTATACTTACTACCTAAAGGACCGCCATATGTAGTGTCTGACATAAGTCGTTCACCTTTGTATACAACGTATGGTGGAAGAATTTGGCCAGATGCTGATACGCACATCTGAACCGTTATATTTGCCCTTCCTGATCCAGCCAGTAATGCCTGTGGTGACTTTTGACCCCGCCTTGTCAAGATAGTTTTGGGAGTCCAACTTAAAGGAAAACCGGATTCATCAACGTTAAAAATTTGGTTAGGCTTATCAAACAAGTCAAGCTCAGTTAATGTTGGCTTCAGACATTGTTGAAACCAATGAGTGACAACTTCTTTACTCATCGCTTTGGCTCTCACCATTTGTAAATTTTGTGGTTTTCGTTTAGTTATTTGTGGATGCCTTCTCATAAAACCACTCCACCAACCTTCTCCTGGCACACCATTACAAAATGGGTTTGGTTTCTTAGTCACTTTGAAGAAGTTTTGAATTATTCCCTCAATTTCTTGTCTACCCAAACCAAACCCCCCCCCATTGAGCAAAAAGCAAACATGTGTCTACTATCTCTTGCTCTTGTTGGGAGGTTAGAACTGTAGGATGACCTGGCTTTCTAATTATAGCTGTATTTTTAGTAATTCGATCCCTAAGAGTAGTTTGTGGAATCTTGTAAAGTCGTGCAGCTGCCATTATGTTCTTATGTAATTTTGCATGCTCAATAGCATTAGCTATGTCCTCTTCTGTCCACTTCATGGTTGCTGCTTTTCTTTTATAGTGTCGAACCATCCTATTTATATATGAATTGTTTGTTATTATTGATTTTATCATATTCGTAATTTTTTTTTATTTACAATAATAATTATATTATATTAATTTTTAAAATGTTATAATACTATTCTTATTTCAACAAAAATTCAGTATATAAATATATATAATTATATATATATAACATTCATAAATAAGTTGTAGGAGTACTTGCCTGATAAAATCTACAGAATACTGGAAAGAAATAAACACAAAATTATGATAAATTGCTATAGAAATACCTTTTTTCAACTGCGTTTTTTTCCCGCGCTACAAAGGTGTTCTTGCATAGACTAATACCAATTTGTAGGAAATTCTATACTGAATCCAGTGGTACAAGCTTCAGACTTCTGCCTTACATCATATCAAGTTATAAGGCTGGAAACATAACTAGTTAGGCGGGGCTATTCCGTGTATGAAAGGAGTGTCATCATTGAATTTATACAGTACACGGAATAGCCCCGCATCGGAATAGCCCCGGTTTACTATATATACACTGTGCCTTAGATAAGTGTATGAGTATGCTACTACACTACTAGTTGAAATCTTTTGTATATCTGGTGGCCCTAAAAAGAACCCAAACAAAATACAACAGTAAACATTAAAAAAAAGAGGTAGTCAAGCACGTGACAGTTTGGTCACAATGCTGATAAAATGACAACAAAAAAACTAGGTGAAGCAGCAAAAAAAAGTAAGTAAACAAAAACAGAGGATGGGTAGGTACTGTAGTCAAACACCTGTGACAGTTTGTCACAGTGCCGATAAAATGACATAGGTGAAAATCTTGTGTAGACAACAACTGTGACAGTTTGGTATATAACAACAAATGCAGGTGGCTCCTAGAAGAACCCTATAGAGTAAAAAAAGAAAGAAAAAGATTAGTTAACATAGTAATATTACATGTATTTCTGTAGTGGTCAGTCCTGCCACAGTTACCACAAACTCGTTGAGGCATACAAGGTAGAGGACACACGATATCTTTTGTGGTCATCAGAACAGAAATCTCTTATTTTTTCCTAGAGGTACCACTGCCTCTCGTTCGAAAACCCTGTAGGGTAAAGGAGTTGGGGAAGTTCTGCTGGAGATGGTGACCAAGTGGCATCATGCAGAAGTGTTATTGTGCTCTCGTTGGTGTTTGAGAACTCGCTAATGTTTACAGTTCCTGGACAGTCGCTGCTAAACACAAACTTATGAGTCAGTTTTCTGAATTTAGCTTCAAAGTAATTATGGCAATCGAATAATGGAACGATTCTTTGGTTTCCAACTGGCTGTGCAATGTTAACATTTGATGACCTCTCTCTGGTCAAATCATCTGTACAGTCTACTCGTGTGTGACGAAATCTTTGTTTAAGTAACCCAAAACAGGCATCAGTGGCAAATTTTGTATGTCCAACTGGCAGAAAAGATAGGATGATGTGTTGGTGAAGTCCAATGATAAAAAAAATTGATGTCACAACATTACTTTTTCACACGTTATTAAATGTACCAGTATAACAATATTGTTCTTATTCTGTCCGACGCAGTTGTCGGCATTGAGATGTACTGTCTGTTCTCCCAAACCATGATGACCATCAATTAGGAAATTGACCTGACAAGGGATGCTCTCACATGTGACACCAAATAAACCACATTTGCGTGGAGTTACAAAAATAGATTAGTCCAGGTTGAAGTGGATCACTCAGAAGATGTACCTGCTGGGCAAAATCGAAGGAGTAATAAACACAGATCTCGAATGAATTGAGTTGATGAGAAGAATTTGGTGGAAGAGGAGAATAAAGCATGCACTTGTTTGGAGGATTCTTCACAGGCATCTTTATAGTATTTCCTCTCTGTTGTAGCCCTTTCTAAGTGACTGACAGCTTGTCTGTACAACTGAAGTAATGTGAGTAAATCAATGCATACATATCTTTAACATTTAATTTAAACCACTTAAAATATTGAGAGGAACAACAGAAATCGTCACTGCTTCCGCGACAAGAGGGGCAAAGACAGTAGAGGTGATCACCTGACCTGGGTGAGCCTTCATATCTTGTGAGTGAAGAGAAGAATATATCTGAAATATTAACAGAGTTGGATAAAGAAAATATTTCTATTATTTCCATAACTCGTCAGTCACTGTGGAGAGCAAAAAAACGATATTTAACTGCTGGTCCATCAAAAAGAATTGGACGTCCTCTGATGAAGTACTTGACATTATCAATATGTGCATGAATGAAGATGATGAAACAACTGCTTTGCAACTGCAAAATGTGTTAAGACAAGGAGGAAATGAAATATCTTTACGAAGTATTTTGAGAGGTCGAAAATCATTAGGATGGACATTTCATGGAGCAGCGTATTGCCAAATTATTCGAGATGTCAATAAAGTAAAGAGAATGGAGTGGGCAAATGATGTCATTTGGAGTGATGAGACTACAGTACAGCTTGAGACGCATAAGAGATATTGCTGTAGAAAGAAAGGTCAGAAACCTAAACCTAAGCCTCGACCAAAACACCCCCTAAAGCTTCATGTTTGGGGAGGTATAAGTTGGAAAGGACCCACTCATGTATGTATATTTGAAGGATGCATGGATGCTGAACTATATGTTGAAATAGTTGACCAGTGTCTCATTCCGTTTGTACACGGTGCATATCCAAATGGTCATCGTTTCATGCAAGACAACGATCCCAAACATACATCACGTTGACGAAAAGGGTGTAAACAAGTGGAAAAGACCTCCAGATAGCCCAGACATTAATCCGATTGAGAACTTGTGGCATGAGCTTAAGGTATGTAATACTTGAAGTGTACAATTAGACTGTACTTGATAATTAATCATGTAGGAATATATTAGAAGAGAAGTGAAACCAAGAAGGAAAGTACAGCTTGTGGATGGAATACTCAGTTTCTGGAGGACAGTAAATGTTAGCAAATGTTCCAACAGTTGTTACGCCATTATTTTATACTACTGTTTTGGTCAGTTTCAACAGTTGTTATGCCATTATTTTGTTTATTATACTACTGTTTTGGTCAGTTCCAACAGTTTTTTTTACTAGTTTTTCCAATTGCAAGATTAACAGTGATAATTATTATATCCATAAAATATAAAAGATTATGCAAAGGTAGTATTGCATGGTCAATTAATTCAGTGTGATAATTATTAAGAAAAGATTACAACGTAGCTAAATGGTGGCTGAATGAGTAATGAAAAATTAACATTGGTGGTGCAAGGAACAAAAAAATTAAAATTGGTGGCAGCTAATAAAGTATCGAAAAATTACCAATGGTGGTGGAAGTAACAAAAAAAATTAAAATTGGTGGTGGAACAATCCTACACACCTAATAAAGTAACGAAAAATTAACAATGGTAGTAGAAGTAACAAAAAAAAATTAAAATTGGTGGCAGAACAATCCTACACACCTAATATATACAAGAATAATTGTAGATTGCAGAATTATAAGTGTATTTGTTACACAGACGTCTTATTGTTGTTCTTACAGTTCAAAACAAATGCTTGGAATATTGGAGTGTCCAGAATGAAATCTATACAGGAATATAGAAATCTTTACTACCCTTCACCATTTATTTGTTTCATGTATCATCTCAATAATATCCTTTAAACTATTTTATTATTTATTTGTTAATAATAAACACTAATGAAATTAATAATACTGTTAACTTATAATTGCAGCTGCAGTGGGTTAGTCTCCTATCGTCTCTCTAAAGTATTCACCTTCCCTTCAGACCAAAGAATTTTCATGAAATGCTACAGTTTGGCTGGTATCTATGTTGCCATAAACGTTACTAGGGGTGTGGCAAGCACTTACATTGTACTTTTCGCATTATGAAGATGAAGGCACACACAGGTTGCTTTAGTGGAGGCTAGTGAAACTCACAGAGTTCTATAAGCTCCGTTAAAAGGTATCAATGGACAGGTAAGACAGTAGTGAAGCTTTTTATCTAATAAAACAGCAATCACCAGGGTATGCTATAACTGGCAATTTTGCACAATATATCGAAATCATAAAATGCGTGAAAAGTCACCTTTTCTCATGCGCGCGTTCACATATATACAAATAAAGTAACGAAAAGTTAACAATGGTGGTGGAAGTAACAAAAAATTAAAATTGGTGGCGGAACAATCCTACACACCTAATATATATACACTAATAACGAAAAAATTAACAATGGTGGTGGAAGTAACAAAAACAAATTAAAGTTGGTGGCAGAACAATCCAATATATCCACTAATAAATAACACACATTAAACTAAAATCTCATGTCTAAATAATGATAAAATTCTGTTCGTTCCGAGTCTATGTCACCGTCATTCGCCCAAGTACATTTTACATAAAGGGTGTATTATGTCATTGTAACAAGTAGCATGTGAGTCTGCTGAACAGCATTTAGTTCTACGTAGCGTTAGTGACATGTATTGTTGTAATGGTGTCAGTGTAGGGTCAGTAATTAAATTATTACAGAACAAACAACAAGTTGAACACCCACTCAAAATGAAAAAGGGAAAAACAACAAGGAGAATAAAAAAAAATTCAGGTTTCCTAGGGGGAAGTGCACTAATACATGAAAAACATCCACCACAAACTATTATATTTATTTTGCCTATATTTATTTCTTATTAAACGATGAACGGAACTAATAGAATTAACATTTAAAATTTTTTTTTTCTGTACCCTAAGGGCACTAGATACAAAGTCCCAAAAAACATCACATCCTAAAAAGTCTGCTAGTCGCATTAAAATGAACATGTCCTGATAAGTGTCCGGTAAATTATACCGTGTTGGCTTACTTAAAAATTCAAAAATTGACCTATATAATATATTTAATTTCCTCCGGCACCTCCACAAATGTTTCATATGGCAACTCAATATGCTTACTCTCCTCTCTCCATTGTCCAGTTGATCAGGCATAGAGCACTGGACAATACTGGAGCAGAGATTTAGTGGTACATATTTGCCCATTTTTAGTGTGAATGATTACCTAATGTTTGTGAGAAGATAGATACAAGAAGTAACAATCAACTATGGATTAAAAACAAGTCATAAATGAAGTTGGTAACCCTCATGCAAGATATTGATCTTTGAGCGTGTTTAAAAGCTGTTGGAAATAGAAAAACAGATCAATATAATAGGCTATATATTGGGTTTATAAGAAAGTCAACAATGATTTATTATTTCACCACAAACCAATTATAGGGACATAGGGGTAGGAACGAACATGGCAATATCACATTGATCATACGTTAAAGATAAACAGTTTCAAACTAAAAATGTCCAAAAAAATCAACTCTTCTTTCATTGAACGAAGCAAATTCTTTTGCTATTTCAGTGAGTTCTGTCTTTGTGTGTGTGTGCAGCATTATTACATGGTTCAGTCGTATTGTAGAACGTAGATAATTTTTAAGGCATCTAAGTGTTGAAAACGTACGTTCAGCAGTAGCAGAAGTCATTGGAACCGGTAAGGTATAGTCGAATGAGCTGATGAACTTCTGAGAACATTACTTTCCCAATGGATGTCTCATTCATCGTGTCACATACTGTGCTTAGACTTGTGACTTCTCTGATTTTAATTGAGCTTTCTTGATTATCTGCTTTCACAAGCTCAGGCATCATGGCAAGTTGTAAATTGGGGGGGCTTAGCCCCCACAACCTTTAAGTTGGGGGGCTTCAGCCCCTCCTGCCCCCCCTGTTCCTACCCCACTTTATAGGGATATATGTAATTTGTTTCTCACTATGTAATATATACATGCAGTCTCTTTAAATTGCTTAAATACATGTTTAAATTAGTGTTGTTTTGGTTAGGGATTACATTTTAGTTTTAGTTGTTTCCAAATTTCATTTTAGTTTAGTTTTGGTACAATTAGAGAAAGATAAGTGATAAATTGTGCATGTGTCTGACACACTTTACAATACTTGCAATTATTATCACCTACACTTTAGAGGTATCTTCTCACAATCACTATATGTGTAGATTTAAGGTGTGAACTGTTTCAAACCATAGTTATAGTTCATGAAGGAAAAAATAATTATAATTTGGTTTTAGTTTTACGGAATATTATATTTTGGTTTAGTTTTAGTTGGTATACTAAAATATGTTTTGATTTTAGTTTTGGTATACCAAAACAACACTAATTTCAATACTTATAGCTTTACATGCCTTTCACTATTAAAAAATAAAAATAATAATTTTAATCAAAGGGTGATCCACACTGTAATTTTCATTAACACCTATACCACAGAGTCACCCATGTAGGATGTAACAGTCAAAGTACAAAACTAGTCTCCCCTCCCAAACATACCAATCATCATTCTACACTTATATCAACTCCCTTTGATGGAAGATAAATCATCCTGGCCAGCAGTGGTTAAAGAGGAAGGGTTACCTCAATCCTGGCCAGCAGTGGGTAAGAAGGAAGAGAAGGAAGGTTCACTGTGGTCCTGGCCAGCAGTGGTTAAGGAGGAGGAAGAAGAATTACAGCAGTGGGTAAGGAGGAAGAAGTGGAGAAAGGATTACTGTGGTCTTCCTGGCCAGCAGTGGGTTAAGGAGGAGGAGGAGGAGGAAGGTTCACTGCAGCAGTGGTTAAGGAGGAGGAGGAAGAGTTATTGCAGTCCTGGCCAGCAGTGACATACATTTGGATTGGAGGGGAGGAAGTAAGATCGTATTCCCCAGAAATGTCTGTTAAATAATCGATTGATGGAGACTGTGATGTGTCGTAGCACAATTGACCTGAAATGACTTGAAAAGATAAGGAGGATAACGAAATATCCAAGTAATAGATTTGAAGAGAAAAATCAATGGATAATGTGGATAAGTCCACACAGCACTCACAAGCAGCAATTTCTATGTGTGTAGGTAAGTTCCAGTACAACCCATCTGCAAACTGGATGAACTCGGGAGTGTAACCAACTGTAGGCTAGAAATGAAAGTAGAAATTTATAATAACACATGCTATCTAGTAATATTTATCTGTTACAGCTAATAAACTGGTACTATTAATACAAATTTAATGGTTTGATGTGTTTAATACTGTTGCAGCTAATTTTGTTTGTTATATGGCGCAAAATCCATGGCACGTGTTGTGGGATAAATTGTATAAAAGCATGAGAAAACTGTTAACAATAATATTATTAGTATATAAAAGTTACTAAGCTACCTCTTGCTCCATGATGTGATGATGACATTCGAACAAATTGTGTACCAGTGAAGGCCACTGAAGGATTAATCCTGAACAATAGCTCTAGAACAGTGCAACTGAACTCTTGCACGTGGATGTTTTGTAGCTAGCTAGCGCAGATATATCACTAACTAAACATTTAAAAAATTAGATAAATATATTAAATGACGTAACTGTCCAATACATTCGAAATTAGCTATAATAGAAAAGAAGCCTAGAAATAGCAGTGGATGGAATTAACCAGTACACATATTGGAATATTAATCAAAGACAGCAAGATTTCCATATTTTAGATTCAAATTTTTCATATTTGAATTCCCAGTGTTCTATCTCAGCCTCAATAACTGCCTTAAGCTCGTCCATCTTATTAGAATCAAGCTTTTGAATGTCACGGCCCTTTCCACAACTGTACTCTGCTTCTACTATCATCATCATCACTTTCTTCATTTCCTTGTCACTATTCTGATCACTAACATCACTGTCCAAAGTGTCATCATACATGTCAAAACCTTTTCTGTTATGGATAATTTATCAGAGCTCACTACAGTCTTGGATGCTGCAACGATATGAGCAAAGAGGACCACTCTAAGAAAGTCATTCATGTTATGAGCAGGATCAATTGGAACAGAAGTTTTATTCAAAAGACTTTGAATTTGGTACAATGTATCTCTTGCTTTTGAGGACTTAGACTTGTACAATCTCTTCCAAATAACCTATTAGGTTTATAAATGAAACAAAGAAAATAAACAAACTCTTAGGTGTACCATATTTTTAATAGCGTCTGCCGTGTATGCCAGTTCTCAATCACAGGGATCAACCCACAAAGCTACTTTTTTACATCATCGTGTCCTGTCCTGAGCCTGTATAGCTCCATTTGCATGTGCTTGAGTTAATTGGTCATCGGCAAATAAAGTCTCCCAGACTTTAACTTTAGTTCGCTGAATGGATCCCCATCTGGTAAATGTATAATATAATCCATAATTAAGCATATTTCATCTAGCTTGTTCTCATTGCGAAGTTGCACTCCAACTGGTCAAAGTCAAAAAAGTATTAGTAACCAATAACTAGACAATTAATATACACAGACAGACTTCTGTGCCATTTCTTTAGAATATTTGTGAGGGATATGCCACATGATTTGTCATCTTTAACAAGTGATCCATCCGGTACATGCAAATGGTTTGCAAGAACTCTGTGAAAAATGAACATACATGTTGATGGATTCAATACTTAATTCTAACCTAGCAACTAAAACAACAAAGCTATCTTTTAGTTTACATATGTCTTCATCATTAGGCAGTAGTGTGTTGAAATTTATTTCTTTTTTAGGTGGTTCATCAGACAACCCATCAACTCTATCTAGCAAGTCGTATGTGCGGAAGTAGTGCAATGATTGTGTGTTGTAATTCAGCCGTTGAAAAGACCTATGTGCAATTTTGTCAATATTGTCGTCGATCAACTGGAATCCATCCTATTTTTTATTTGGATACCAGAAACTGTAGCACCAGGATCAATTCAGTTTTGCTGTCCTGGTTTTCTTCAATCAGTTTATAGATATATCATGTTCCCCACAATCACGATCAGAATCATCACACCAACTTTCACATATTTCTTCATCATACATGTCATCATAATTCAGGAATTCATTAATTACAACATCCAGCATCAGAAATAAGTGTCCCATCTGGTGGTTTCTTTCCTCTGTCTCAAATGTTACAATATCACTTATATACCTCCACAAAGAGTGTTAACGTGAAACTTTTAACTCAAGAAACGCCATTTGATTATTGGACCACTGTTGAACCATAATCAGTCGAAATGCGATTTACAAGTTCAATTGTACCTGAATATGACGATGTCATCATCAAAGGATGCAAGGCACTGTTTACCTACAAAGAATACAACAGACGGAAACCTTTTTATGTGTTTGATTTCCATAAAGTAATAAAAAATGACTCGTTGAACAAGGGACATTCTTTGAGAGTAATGTTTCAGAAGCAGGTTAGAGTACAAGAAATGGCTTAGATGTTTCATAATCAGTAACCAGATCTGCAAGTAATCTTATTCTTTTCATAGCTTCATGTGAATTCTGGATAATAGAACTGTGGTCTGTTGAACATATGCTTCATCTCAGCTCTTATTTTACAAGCAACTTGTAGAATAACAATATCTGAAGTTCTTTCAGAACTACCAGAAGGATGATTAATTGTTACGTAACAATACACAAATAAAACTTAAAAGAATGAGTGTCATCGAATTTGGATGAATTTCTTTGGTGAGAGAGATATGGCCGGACATCTAGTGATGTACTGGAAAATATGTACAGAGATATAGCCATTTCGTATCCTGTCTGAGGTTCCTACATATATTCTTCAACAGCTCTTCAGAGCTTCCATTTTGCTAAAAATTCAACTTAATGGCTCATGCCACACCCCTATATATCGATGTTTGAAACATTATAGCGGAAGTCGTGTTCTGCCCATGGTGTTGGCCACGCCCTCGATACCATAAAGTACCCTGTTCGTTTATTACAGTTGATCCTAAAATCGGTAAAAGTTCTGTAATTCACTGAGAAAACAACAAGAATGGTAATGACGTCAGTCTCACATGCAGCGACAATTAGCACAATACCAAAATTAATTATTTTAATGCAGGGGTGTGATCAAATTTAACACGTGTGTAAAAGCAATCATCTTCTGGTCTATCAAGCAAAGGCAAACATCGTTGTGTCAATTTACCAACCTTTTTGGACCTCACATAAGTATTATTTTGCGTTTAAATCCTGTCGATCTCTGTCAGTGTCACCTGTGCATCCACTATATCAACTCTGTCGAACAATCTTCCAAACAAACACTCACCCAGTACATCGCTAAAATCTGTCAACCTTAAAGATAAGAATTTTAGGAGAAAGTGTGTACTTGTGTATTTAGTAGTGATTCATTGTACATTTACAGTTTCAGTTATTAAATTAAGAGAGCGGTAGTGATGCATTATGACTCGAATACAACTTTATTGTGTTCAGATGAAGACCTTGGCCATGGTTCAATTTCTGTTTGACCTATGCATCACAATGGTTCTGTGATCCATTTATTTATAGTTTGAGTGTATACAATAATTTGTTAAGAAACTCGAAACTCCACTGAGAAAGCAGAAAGGCAACAGAAAAGACTGGAGAAAAATTGAAAAGGGTAATTCACTGTTCATACCTTTAAATACCATGATAAAAAATGTTTACAGTTGTAAAAAAATGGCATCATCTTTAAAATAGTCAAGATCTAAATTGCAGTTTTTCTTACTCATTTTTTAATATACTACAATTATTAAGAAAAAGATTCTGATACTGATATTACTATAGTGTGTAAATATAGTTCAAGAGCTGTGTTCTGTAATAGTCATTATTAATATTCTATAATTATAATAAAAATTATAGAAAAGAAAGATTCTGATACTGATATTTATATTGTTTCTATACTTTTTTTTTCCAGAAACAGAGTGTTCCCTATCAGTGTTGCCACACACTTGCAGTGAAATGAGTCCAATGTTGTCAGTGTGAAAAGATGGTATCACTGCATCTGCAGTGATATATTCTATAAATTGGCTATTATGCCTGAAAATACTTAAACTACTAAAGTATATAAAATAAGATGTATATAATTATGTTATCACTTAGAAGTGAACATACTTGAATCACATGGTGGTTTTTATTCTGCCCACAGCAGTTATCAGCATGCAAATGCACATCTGTCTCTCCTATAGTACAGGAGTACAGTGGAACCTCCATTTAACGGACAGTTTGGGGATTTTTACTTTGTCCTTTATACAGAGGTGTCCTTTACAAGGAGGTTCTCTAGTTCAGGCACTGGTAACGCAAACTTAAGACTTTATAAGACTCAGAATTGTTTCAGAGAAGATGTATTAAGAAATCCACAGATGTAAAATTTATTTTTCATAATCACCAGGAAGATATTAACTCTTTACCAACTATAATTGAAATAAGCGTCTTCGTTATTAACCCAAATTTAATTAAGAAATTTTGTGTGGGCAGAGCGCTTAATATCCTAATCAACATTTTCACCACTATAACTCATATTTTATAAGACTCAACATTCTAACTTATTTTGTGGAAAGAAGCGTCTTTAACAAACCCATTGATGTAAAATTTATACTTCGCTATCAGCAGGAAGAGAGAAATGCGAACGTTTGTAAGTATAGTAGTCGACGGGCAACGCCCACTTCTTGTCTAGTCTGTATAACGCCTGAATTTTAAGCAACCACGACTTTTAACTCACTTAGTTATACAGAAGACCTTCTAAGAAAGCCATAGATACCAAAATCACTCTTCGTTAGTAACAAGAAAGTATTATGAGAGCGTTTGAAAGTACTATTGTCAGTGGCAACGCCCTACGTCCGTTAAATGGAAGTACTGTTCACATGTTAACTGTATTGATGGGAATCGAGCGTTATCCGTTATCCGTTAAATAGAAAGTCCGTTCCAAGGAGGTACAACAATAGTAGTCAGTTCAATCCGTGCATTGGTTGTGTCCGTTACAAGGAGTGTCCGTTAATGATACTGCTAAGTTTAACTGTTAAGGTGGGAGTGGGCGGATGCGACTCCAATCAGTTTCAAAATAGAATATTATATAATATGACTCTAACCTGGTGTAATAGCAACCTTCATATCTTCTGATCAGCTTTATATTGTCCTGTAATTGAAGAAATATGGTTAAAATCGCCATGTTTCCAATTAACATAAGTACAAAACCACAAAAGCCACGCCCACCATACATGGCGTGCATTAAGTACAATGTATTTTGAGAAAAGTTACGAAGCCGTTTTCTGCAAATTCATTTTACTTTTAAAGTTACAAGAGGCTAAAGAAAGCTGAATTCTGTAGCTTTTCACTGAAACCATAAAATTTACCTTTCTAGACACTATCAAACTCCGATCTTTCTCAGAGAGCAACTACAGTTACCCCGCCATTGTTTTCCACCCATCGCCCCCTCCACCACCCGTGGGCCATGTTTAGCTTTGTTTCAGAAAATATACTATCAGTGAAAACATTTAGGCCCAATAATTATACCCCCAGGTGGGTGTGGCTTCCAAAAAATACAGAATGGAACCAGATTGTATGCAGCAAGAAGCTTGCAAGACTAGAAATTGATTGGAGTAGCATCCGCCCACGAAAAGACTACAACCTTAAAGAGAGAAGGTTTCCAGTTAATTACGTACGTAGGAGTGACCGCACCCACCACCTAAATGTGTGCTAAGCGTAAGTCTTCCAAAATCTAGACAAGATGAATTTTCCTGAGGTTGGAGCTGGACTGCAAAATCTGCGCAACACCTGTTTCTTAAATGCAGTTGTTCAATGTCTTGTGCACAACCCAGACTTTTGTAAACGTCTATTTATGCATCAGGAGTGTAGTAAGAAAACTAGTGCTATTGTACAAATTGTTATTATAATGCAAAAATACATAATTATACATAATTATTATACACTTTAAAAGCAGCAAAGACTTTTGTGCAGTTTGTTTTCTGAAAGAAAGTACTATGCAAAAGACTGGGACTATATCTCCAACACAAATACACAGAATGCTTAACTGTAAGATAATTTTGTACATGAAAACATATATATACAAGATCTCCTCTTGAAGGAATACTTCCACACTGGCAGCATAATCAGCAAGAAGATGCTCATGAATTTCTTCTGAGATTTCTAGAGGAGTCAAGTATTAGGTAGATGAACAATTAATTGTTAAGAAAGATTGTATTTATATACAAGAATAATAAAAAACATTTTCAATAAAAATGATAGAAGATGTAGGGATGTCAAAACCCAAAAAGGATGCGAACAAGGTTAGGTGGGACCCAAATTTAAACAAACCACTTCCATATAAGCGTACATAAGTATAACTATTCTTATTTTGCTTTTTAAGTACTTGTGTAGGCTTATATGGAAGTGGTTTGTTTAAATTTGGGTCCCACCTAACCTTGTTCGCATCCTTTTTGGGTTTTGACATCCCTACATCTTCTATCATTTTTATTATTCTTGTTTTCATTATTTTTTGTGAATGTAAGTTAGTTATAGTATTCAAATTTTTTCAAACTTAAAAAATAAATATTGGTAGTCAATATTAACAATTTTATATAGTGATCGAAATTCAGTGAAAATGACTTGTACATAAGCATAAAGTACTATAATTTAATAATAAATGTTAGATATAGAGAATGAATGATTTTGAAATGTATTGCTGAGTTACCATCCCAATCTTGTTCCTGTGTTGTTTTGTTGTTTTGATATCCCTACATACTATTCCAATGTTAAAAATGTTTTTTATTGTTCTTTATTTTTTCTTTATTTTAGTAAAAGAATATGAAGAGCTCCCGAAAAGCTAAAACTAGTAATTACAGTAATAACTAACTACTTTTTTATGTTATATTATAACTAGCATGCTTATTTACTACCTTTTGTTATTGTTATTATTATTCTTATTTTACTTTGTAATAATATTATGTAGTTGTATTATTTATTTATACATTATTATGTAGACTGACATTTAAATCTGTCACTAGTCAGCCCCACCTTTTCTAAATGAAATAGCTCCACCCTTTTAAAATGCAGGTGTAGTTTAGGAATGTGTCACGTCAAGTTACGTCACATCTGCACTGAGTATAAATAGGAATTTGTAGCTTTTTTTGCAGAAATTTTGAAATGGATGAAGACCCAGTAAGTGCTATAAGAAATTTTATTGTGCCAATGTTGAAAAGTTTTTTTTTTATTATAGTTTAACTGTGATGAGTTTGATAAATTCCTCTCTGGGCTATCCAGAGAGGAATTAGAGAAATTGGATATCCCAAGTAAGTGCTTTATTATTGACAATCATAATGATTTATGTGAGTATTGTTTCTTTTGAATTATAGAAACAGAAAAGGAGCAAAAGAAGTTAAACTATTAAAAATTTTTAATTATAATTAGCTATATATAAATATTTAATTTTAATATAACTTTTACAACAAAATTCATTAATAAACTGAACATTTAAGTCAGTACAATATTAGTATAAAAAATCAAGAGGTATGAATTTGTAGGTTAACATGAATAAGAAATGAAACTTTAATTCACCTTTCAACTCGGAAGTATTTCCAGAATATCATTAAAATTCTAATGTATTATCGTAATTAAGATATATTCAACTATTGTCATAATTATGAATAATTAAGATAACTATAATATTATTCAACTATCATTACTTAATTAATATTTGTAATGCTATAAAAGCAGTAGACTACCATTATTATTGCTACAGGTTTTACTATGGATAATATTAAGTGAGTAATGTGTTAGGATTTACTCTGTATATATCACTACATTCATTCTTCTGTAGAGTCCCACCGAGAAAAATATACAATTTGATAGAACCGTAAGCAAAATGTTTTATATAATTTATAGTAGTAACTGTTTTTATTTGCTTCAAACCAGCAATTCTGTTTTGAATGTCATATGATAAGTGCAACTCTTTTTTCTTAACCTTCAAAGTATGGATACTATAACACAGTCTCCTCCACCACCACCACCATCTCCACCACCACCTCCAGCAATATCACCATCCAGATCACCATCACCATCGCCACCACCAGCTGCAGAAAACGAGAAAAGAGGGAGAAGAGGACAAGGAAGGGGAGATAGGGGAGGACGTGGAGGAAAAAGAGGAGGACGGGGAGGATGAGGAGGAGGACGAGGAGGAAGAGGCAAAGAACAGAAGGGAAGAGGAGGAGGACGAAAAGGAAGAGATGAAAAGAAAGTTATAATTATTAACAACTATTATTAAAGACATAAAAGACTTGTAGACTTCTTTTTTTTGTAGATGCATGACATTTTTTCTTATATGTATAATTATGTAAATTATTATTATTATAATATTATTACATCTGTATCGTTTTGAAGAAAAAAATATATATTACATGTACAGTACATTTATTATAAGTGACTGAATTTGGGAAAATCAGGGTTATGAGATAATTATTAATTTTGAGACATGAGTGAAAATAGACAGTTATGGCTTACTTGGGTGATCACTGTTTTACTACATAAAAAGCTTCATTAACACCTTACCTATTCACTTATATCTTCAGAGAGATTTGGAGACATTGCTGTACTTTACTAGTCACTCTCATGATTAAATAATTACCTTTTTCCAAAAATGAAGGATTTGTGACTACAACGATTTAATCCTCTGCTGTAGCTTTGTCTTTTGTGTGATTGGGATGTATCATATATCATTCTGAAGCTATATATAATTATATCACTTTTTTTTTGACATTATGTTAATTAATATTTAGAAATTCCTGATAATAATTAACATACATCTGTATTATAATAAATTATTCCTAATGTGTGCTTGTCACTAGATAGTGTGAGAGTTTACACCATCTGCCACTCCTTCACTCGTGTCTCAAAATTTCACTAATCAGAGTGCTTTTTCTGTTTTGATATCCCTACATACTTTTCATTTTATAACTTATTCTTTTATAATTTCAGTCAAAACTTAACATAAATTAATATTGATAAATATAAGTTTGTGGTTATAATTATGAAGTGTTACAATAATTACATAAATGATAAGAGACAAACATAAATATGAGAGAAAGAGAAAATAGTGATGTTTAACTAATCATTAAATGACAAAAATATATAATTTTGTTCGCTTAGTTTGCTTAGTTGATATTTGTTGCCGTACATTTAGTTTATAAAAAAATTACATGTATGTGTTCCTAAATTGATTTCCGTAATATACTTATAACACATAAGGAAAAGATAGAGCTAATGTACATTAAATGCTTGGACACAGCATGTGCATCCATACAAGACATCTGTTGTTGATGTTATCATACAAAACAATGAATCTACATTCAGCAAATGGTGCTGTATAGTATTGGGTTGTATTACATCATTTGAAGCTCACATTGGGAACACTTGAAGCAGAAACTGCAGACAATAAAAACAGCTGAAAGTGCAGATAGTAAACAGCGTTGTATATGCAGTCTAATGTTTAGAATTTATATTTCTGTAGAGCATATGTATGTATATTATTTAGTTACTATAGATACAATAATACTAAAATGATTACATACTTTTATAACATCGCATAATTTATGTAATTCACTATGTATTATACAAAACAATGGATCTACATTCAGCAAAGTCTGCAGATTTCATGAACAGCTGAAAGTGCAGACAGTAAACAGGGTTGTATAGGCAGTTAGTAAGTGTTTAGAATTTATATTTGCATAGAGCATACTTGTATACATACAATGCAATTTATGATAACATTTAGTTAATTAACTAATGACTTATTATACACACTAAATTGATCCATCTTGAATTTTACATATCTTTATGAATCATAATCTTCTAATGCTTCACATTATCATTACAAAGTTTTTCTTCTGTTTTGATGCTTTACATATCTTTATGAATTATAATATTCATTATTCTTAATGTGTGCTTGTACTAGATAGTGTGATTTTACAAAATCTGCCATTATACACCATCTGCCATTGCTTCACTCGTGTCTCAAATTTCACTAATTATAGCCATTATAATCAAACATAATAACCCTTCATTAGACTACATAAGTAAATTTATACAATACCTAAAGCATAAAACATAAAGAAGTGATATACTTATGTATTGTTTCACTATGCGGAAGTTTTAATGTTGTTGCCATCCCAATCTTGTTCCTGTGCTTTTTTTTGTTTTGATATCTCTAATTTTGTAACAAAATTTTTTATTATTATAGTCAAAATTTTATTTCTTTAGTAAAACTTAACATAAATTAAATAATAATTGATAAATATAACCTTGTTTGTTATATGTAATGTTATAATAATTACACAAATGAGAAGAGATAAATATAAAAATAAGAGAATGAGAAAATAAATGGTATTAGTGATGCCACTATACACTCCACTATACATTTATTTTGCTTAGTTTGCTTAGTTGGCTTAGTTGAATTTTGTTACTGTACTGTACAAGAAAATTATATGTGTTGGTTCCTCAGTATTATTATTTATTCTTTACTTGTAACACTTCAGTAGAAATTTAATACCTGCTTTAGCAGAGCATGTACATGCATACAAAAACATCTGGTATCTATCTTATCATGCTAAACAATAAAACTACATTCAGCGAAAAGTGCTGAATAGTATCTCGAGGTATAATGTCTGCAGATTTCATCTGAAGTGCTCATTGTGAACTTTTGAAGCAGAAAGTGCAGACAATTAAAACAGCGTTGTATAAATGTTTGGAATTTATATTTGTATAGAGCATATGCATGTATAATATATAGTTACTATACATATTACATACCATGTAATTTATAAGATAGTGCATTCAGTTAATTAATGACTATTATACACACTAATTGGATCCATCTCTTTTTCTTGAATTTTAGGGTACTATCGTACTTTCTGATAGTGTTGTGAAATATTTTTATTCATTTCCTATTCAAAGAAATTGATGAAATGAACACTTGCATGTAAACATTAATTGTTGAACCTTGAAGGTTGAGTTAGTGAAGAAAATTTAGTTCCTCAAATGAATATCAACACATGCAATCTCAATTATGAAAAATATGTATTTCAATATAGCTGGCATGCATGACGTATTAATTAGAACTGTTTAAAATTGAATCACGAGTATTGAAATTGAGAATATACATTAATAGACAATGTTTTAATTAATATGTGTATTCAAAATAATGCATTTATTAATTTCCTTAACTTTATAAAATTACATGGCAAAATGACAAGACGCGTTTACAGCAATATTTAAGTCATATCAGGAAGTCTTACTATAAAATTAATATATTCCAGTTCAAGTCAAATTTTTGTAAGTTCCAAATTAATGCACATTGTACAAAATTGATCACACAAAAAGAGGTTTAATTATAAGTAGTAAAACAACTGGATTATACCTATAACATAGTTAAATAGACCTGCACATGGTCCTTTTGTATGGTGGGTATTAATTAAGAACTTCATGTAATTAAGCACTATAATTTACATCGATATTTGAAGATATACTTGTACATGTATAACAGACACTTAAGTAGTAAACTTGCCATGGCAGAAACTGATCAAATAGTCCCATGTTGAATAGTAGCCTCTTAATTGCAATTTGTCGTTAATATATCAACAGTAATCGAAGCAATCATATCACCTCAGTTGTGATTCATCTTGTCATTTTAGTCATGTCCTATTATACAAACGAATGGGGGGCATTAATTTTGAACATACATCATCGATAATTTCAAAATAGTGCTAACACAATCAATGACGTGCATGGTCAATTTGTAGGATGGGCATTAATTTGGAACTTACATATTAAGACTTGGTATATTGAAATCATTGTGAACTGACACTGTGTGAATGGGAGAAATATGTACATCAAGCTAGTAATAAATCAAGAGGACTTACCTGTACACCGGAACTAATCATTTTAAATGTTTAAGAGAGTGAGCATGAACTACACTTACAGTACTCTTAGTACCTAGTGAACAACCATATCACCAGGTTCCAGACCACACCGCTCGTGGAGGTGGTACTGTGTCGTGGTCCACCCTCCCTGCCACCCTCTCACTCTCAGGTTTTATAGTGCTTAGCGTTCCTGTAGTTTGAAAATATCTATTATAGCAGTGAACAGATAGCATGTTATCTCATAAGATTAATATATACAATATCATCAACTATTATGCACAGTTATGGTCAGTGTCTGTACATTTCAACATTATCTAATGGATTTGATGCTGTAGGGTGAAGTCTAACTAGCTATATTCTCTTTGCAGTCACAAGAAAAGCATAGGAAATGTCATTTTCATAACTCCAATTATGGATCCACAGCAGATTTTGTGTTATACATGTATCATGCTTTTCGAACACATTTGTAAAGAATTTTCTTTTGCTCCCTTTAGAGTTTGGTAAATTGATATTGTATGAATCCATAACAATTATAGTAGAAAAGCCATCATATTTGTTGTTGAATACTACGTCAATTGGGCTTTTATTAGTTATCAATTGAATTCAATAACTAACAGGATCTATAGCATGTAGAATTTTGTGTAGATTCGAACATCATGATTCCTTTCACTATTGGGATGTTCATATAGTACATAGTTTTATAACTTTTGTAGAAAACATTTCAATAGACAGAATTTGTTTTCACCCTTTTGATTTGCTATGGTATGAATCCAGAATATAATTTTAGTAGAAAAGCCATTATACATGGGTTGTATATTATTATGCCGATCGGATGTTTTCAGCTTTCCATTTGAATTCAATAATTAACAGGATCCACAGCATGTACAATTCATATAGATTATATTGGTTTGTCGATTGTCTATAGGTGTTGTGGTTTTAGTAAAGTTCCATCAGAAACATAGCTTTGTAATTTTTATGAAGATATGTGACATTAGCTACACTCTCCATGTACACATACAATCAGATAAACAACTAGCTAAACCAAACCCAAGGACACAAAATCCAATAGAGAAAGAAGAAATGTACTAACACTGAACGTAATTGCTATATAATAGTTGAGGATATTGTGATAATCTCCCTGCTAATTTAACAATGGGAGATTAGATTCTTTGAAATTCTCTAACACAATATGCTTTAGTATGACAATTAGTTACTCATTTAACATAATTTTGTTGAGTAATGTTTTCTACAAATTATGTTTTGATGAAGAGATTGAGTTACAAATAAATCACCAACAGGAGTAGCAAATATGTATTATAATCATATTCATGTTTTAGAGTTAGATACATGTGTACATTATGTGTTTGCTTTATATCCCTATTTCAGAGTTTAAGTATACTGATATAAAGGTCAGCACCATCAGATCCCAAAAGCATTTCTTTCTTATGACAACTCTCTATTGGTCTTTCTGTTCCAATAGACTCTTTTAGCCATTTTATCATCATCTGCTATGCACTATATGATCAGTGCAGACAGTTAGTGGTTGTAACATTTGTCATTTGTTTAACAGTTTGAGTGTTAATGACTGAGTCATATATAGTAGAAACACAGTTAGAAAGGGCACCAACAGGAGCATCAATAAAGATTTCATTATGAATTTGCAGCTGCCTTTACATGTTAAACTAGAGTAAATTCAAGCTCAATGATTTTGTAAGTTATGTGTACATAGCAAACACAGTATTGTATCAAATGTATCAGATTTGCATCAGTGTACAGTAAACAGTATCATAATCACTATAATAGATACCACCATAAACATCAATTAGTGTGCTTATAGGTTATTGTGGACACAAACGTATACATGTATAAATTGTCATGATGAACATTGTAATGTGACATAGAAATAGTACAGTTTTATTATATACATAACAGTTTAGTATAGTCTATATACAAAGAAATTTTTGCTCATCAATTAACCTAATGAGGCTGTTGTATAGCCTGAAGGTCATTAAATGCTTCTGATAAGCACATTGTAATTACTCTCTTATTAAGGATTGAAATAGTTTCATCAGTGGGAAAACCACATCTAACGCTATTCAACATTGAAGAAAACTCGCTGTCCTTTTTCTGACGCTCATTAATAGTGAGTTCATCATAAATGACAGAATCTCTCCAAATATTAACTGAGGCTGCACATCCCAGTTTGTATGATAGCGTTTTATTAGTAATCCTCTGAAAGACAGGATTACCATTGACTGGTTGTAGTTGAAGAAGATCACCTACAAATACATATTTCTTGAACCAAACCAGTCATTGCCACCAAAGAGTTCATCTAGTCTCAAATGAATGTATGCCAAGTTCAGACTAGATACCATAGAAACTTCATCTATAATAATTATTTTAACATTACGATGTGAAGTTTTCATAACTTTCTGAGACATTTTTGGTAGTGACCAATAGCCAGCTGTTTTACTGTCGTGTTCAATAGGTAGTTGAAACAGTCTATGAATGGTAACACCACCTACATTAAAAGCAGCTAAACCAGTGGGCGCGGCTATAGCACATGTCAGGTCATTTGATGGCCAAATGTTATTTATTGTTTGAATTAGAAATGACTTACCAGTGCCACATACACCACTGACAAATATTTGCAATGGTTTAAACTCACACTGGCATTCATTATCTTCATGTTGCTTTTGATGAAGGAGATGATACTTCATTTTATCAAAGATACGGCTCTGATCATCATTCAACATAGTGATTCTATCTTCTAAAGTTAAAGTATCATTATTAGCATTAATTTCAACCACCTCTTTCATAGCTGTTTTAGCTTCACCCAATAACTGTGGGTCATCATCTTCTTTGTTTATTTTTTCTTTTATGCCATCAGCTTGCCTAGCCTGATTGATCTTTTTAATGTTTGACTGAGCTTTTAACATTTTCTGCAATTTATCATGGTAACCAGAGGAGTCAACATTAGTGGGTAAGAGGCGATTAAAAGCTTCTTCTGCTGTTTCATTCAAAAGAAGCAAACTACTCTCATCTCTAAAAGGAACAAAGAGAAGTAAGAGAGAGTAGTAGTAATCTTCTGTTTCATTTTCCTTTTCAGGATCAAACAGTTTATGGTTTGGAAGTCGAGGTTTGGCGAGTTTGCTGTATTTCCTATCTCCATTGTCATTTTTACCATACCACTCATAATTAGCTACAAAATCATAGAGACAAATATTTTCCAAGTCTCTTGGTCTTTGAGGATAATAAGAGTCTATAAGGTTCTCCTCAAAGATGTCTTCTGTCTCAGGATTATCTTTTGCCATATCTTTCAACACCTTGTGATCCTTCAATCTACGGTTTCGTTTGGCAATGAAACATCTATCCACTTCACTGTGACAGATTTTTCACAAAGGTGATCACCTAGCAATAGATCACTAGCCTCATATAGACCACACTCTCGAGAACGTAAACTTCGAATGCCAAAGACGACCATAAATACTATGGTTTTCACTTACTTCTTGCCATACCTCTTGCATGTTACTTCTTTCTGCTTTTGTAACATAACCACTAACATAGTGAGCAAGAGCTAAAGAGGATTCAGCAACAAATTGGATATCCATATTTGCTTTCCAGAGCATTAGTATGAGAAGATTATAGTCATTGATTTTAACCTCTAAATCTGAACGTGTCAGTTCGTATATTTTTTGGTGCGACTTAAGACTGTCTTCCACAAAATTTAAGGTAGCACTTTCACAGACCTGGCGAGGAAAACCAAATCTACATCTGGTAATGAAAGTACTACCACACTTGCGTCTTCTTTTGCAATATGCGCTACATTTGTGCATTTGATACCTTGTAACAAACCTCTGTAAATCAGGATTGTTTTTCTCATCAGGTATGTGACAAGTGATCCTCTCATCAATCCATTGTAGTATTGTTTCAGGATCATCATGCCCAATAACTGGTGCATCTCGTATCCACAAAAGAATATGATAATGTGGAGCACCACGTGCTTGATACTCCTTTTTCCAGTAGAAGTGATTAACTGTACCTAGAACTGCACCTTTTACTATAACAGTGTTAAAGAAGGCACGAAATTTTAAAGAAAATTTTCTAGAAAATGATATTGGGTCTTCAGTACAAAGCTTTCCTATATTATAGCTAGAAGGAACATCATTAACTTTTCTAAGATATGCAGTAATATCAGGGGACTCATATTCCGCACAACTTAATGTAAGAAAAATAGTAGGTGAACCCCACCCACGTATCATACATCTCAGTTCACTCTGTCTTATAAACCAGTACTGTTTAGTACCACGTACTGATTGAAGCATTGTACATAAATTAGCTTCGAGACCTTCATCAGAATTATCTACCCTATTTAACAATGAACTGACTGACATAAGTCGGCTATTAGTACATTTGAGTACATCATAAACACCTGCTGATAATTCTCGCATTTCTTTCTGCCACAGCAGGTAAAACACATATTGTGGGTCTTTTCTAAACCGTGAATCCTTACAACATGGTACCTTTACATGCTTTAAGAGAATTATAGATAGGTACTTTAGCAGTATATGTTCCAAGCCTAACAATTGTTTGATAAGACTTGGCTCGCTGAATGAGTTGTGTACTTAACAAGTCAAGTTTACTTAATTCTGAAGGAATGGGAACTGTTTGTAGTCCATTCAGAACACACCGTGGTGGCAACTTGTCTTTTTTGACAAGGGCTTTGCAATAATTGCACATAAACAATTCCTGATCAGTAGCAGCTGGATAATTTTGTGTTATAAAGTTCTTTAACCCTTTACCAGCTATAATTGAAATTAGCGTTTTCGTTATTAACCACAATTTAATTAAGAAATTTTGTGTGGGCGGAGCATTTAATATCTATATAAATTTTCAACACTATAACTCTCATATTTTATAAGTCTCAACATTCTAACTTTTTTTGTGAAAAGAAGCGTCTTTAACCAAACCCATTAATGTAAAATTTATACTTCGCTATCAGCAGGAAGAGAGAAAGGCGAACGTTTGTAAGTATAGTAGTCGACGGGCAACGCCCACTTTTTGTCTAGTCTGTATAACGCCTGAATTTTAAGCAACCGTTACTTTTAACTCACTTAGCTATGCAGAAGACTTTCTAAGAAAGCCATTGATACCAAAAACATGCTTTGTTAGCAGCAGGAAAGCAGCAAGACGAATGTTTGAAACTGCAGTAGTCAGCGGTGACGTCCATACTTAGCGTCTTTATCAGTTTTGTTTGGCCTGGAATCTGACGTTTTCACTAATTTAAACTAACTAAATGTTTTCTTCGTAGTGTGTGCTTGTTAGTTTCTTCTATATTTAAAGATTTTATAATATATTTGCCTTTTACAATTTATGTTGCAAATCTGCAACATTCATTAATTAATGCATTATTCAAATGTTGCATATTTGCAACATTCGTCGGTAAAGGCTTAATCTAGGCCACACCTCACTGCCAAGGTTATCAGACAAAGAAACTATTGTAACGCTTTTCCTCTGATGCACACGCTCACAGCTACAACAAACATGCTCAGGGTAGTCGTCTATTTCTTTATCTAAGTCAATCATTAGCTTAGCATAAGTAGTCAGTAGATGTGATTCTAGATTAGGATTTCTAAGCATAGAGCCAGCTGCTACTGTTTCAGTATGTTCGTCATACTTTTCTTCTACATTAATACTAAACAGATTATGAAATTCAAGGTTTGTGATTTCCATTAGTGAATGGAAGTCACCAGTACTTAGTGCATTGTCAATAGTAGATACATACATATGACTTTTCATACAACTGTATAAACCATGCAAGAAATTTCGTAAAACAGGATAATGGGTTGACACTGCTCTAAGTATCCTGAGTTTACTACGACATTGAGTATCATTATCATAACACACTAAAGGATGACCTTTGAGGTCTATAAACAAACAAGTATCACTATCATATTCTTTACTGACAACTTTAGTATAGTGCTGATTAGGACAACCATCATCACATGTGCGGAAAGTATTTAATATGTCATTCATTGGTTTCTGGAAAGCTTCTTTTAAGGCCAAAATGGCATCTACTTCTAATTTTGTCGGAACTTTGCACTCACTACAACATTCCCATTTCATGGGATGATTTTTAGTATTTGTCTCATTGTCTGACTTACTAATTACTTCTGCTACTACACACTTGCCATTGTGATTAACAGGTATAGCAGTGTCTCTCTTGATTAGCTGATAAGCTTCATCGTAATAGTAAGGCTCAGAGGAAGTGGTATGACATCCTTCCCCAAAGTCTTCCTTTACCTTAATATCAGGGCGTTTAATTAATCTAATAGCTTTGAGCAGAGATCCAACATGCTCCTTACGCATTTGTAGTGTTTTGTTGAGTATTTTTTTAGCTGCTATCTTCCAGATAGCTTTACTCATACCTTTTGACATTCTTTTAGCTAAATCTACATGCTCTTTCTTATAAGTTTTGAATAATTCCACCCATGCAATGTAATCATCTAACAGATTGAACTGTATTTCTTTTAAGTACTGTTCTTTTATAGCAAGCTTAGGCTCTGCTAGTATATTCTTGTTCCTTCTATAAACACATCTGCTCTCTTTGTTATCTCTATAGTAAGTTTTAAAAGATTTTATCCTAGTATCACGTTTTTTTGCATAGTTCATTTTAAAGAGAGCCTTGTATTTCTCCGGATAAGCTCTATAGTTTTGTTTAGAGAGAGCCTTGTATTTGTCCGAATAAGCTCTATAGTTTTGTTTAGAGAGAGCCTTGTATTTGTCCGGATTAGCTCTATAGTTTTGCTTAGAGAGAGCCTTGTATTTGTCCGGATTAGCTCTATAGTTTTGTTTAGAGAGAGCCTTGTATTTGTCAGGATTAGCTCTATAGTTTTGTTTAAAGAGAGCCTTGAATTTGTCTGGATTAGCTTTATATGTTTGTTGAGAGAGAGCCTTGAATTTGTCTGGATTAGCTCTATATGTTTGTTGAGAGAGAGCCTTGAATTTGTCTGGATTAGCTCTATATGTTTGTTGAGAGAGAGCCTTGAATTTGTCTGGATTTAGCTTTGTATGTTTTTTTAGAGATAGCCTTAAATTTGTCTGGATTAGCTCTATAGATTGATTTAGATAAAGCTTGTTATTTCTCAGGATTACTCTTATAGTTTTCTATTTTTTTGGCCAAAATCCTAACATTTTCCTGATAATATAGTGTATTGTGGCTTAACTTTTTTTGATTACTTTTAACTGATTTTACTAGCAAACCGCAATGTTTGCATTTTTTTGCTGTATTGGAATCTCCAATTGGCAATGTGGACATTTTCTAGATGGGCCTGGGTTACGCTCAACATCTCCAGCCATAACTAAGAGGAGACTTAAAATAATGCTAACCAGAATAAATGGCATTTTGCCATGGAAACAACATTTACTATTTGCAAAGCTATTTCTACAAAATGTTTTAACATTAGATGGACAAAAACATCCAATAGTCATTCTCCACTGCTGCAGTGAAATCATATTTATAGGCACAAAAGAAATTTGAAAGATACAAAGGTTGACTAACAGATTGTGACAAGTGTGTGTATAAATGTTATCTGTACAGTTAACAGTAATGTATAGTGTATGTATGCAAGACAAAGAGGGTATAATTAATTAAGTAAACAGCAAGATAAAATTACTACTAAATAGGAGTGGTGTACACGTATCAATGTAATTACTATAACTTATCTCAATAATTATTAGTGAGGAGATCTTCAACCAGCACTTCAACTTTTTAAACAGAAGAACTGTAGAACACTCGTGACAGTTGAAGAAGAGAGTCTTAGACATAAAACGATTGCTTCACATGAGGACAAAGACAGAAATGCGCATGAACAATTAATTCCACGTAGCTAAATTAACCCTTTACCGACGAAGGTTGCAAATATGCAACTTTTGAATAATGCATTAATTAACGAAGGTTGCAGATTTGCAACCTAAATAGCAAAAGGCAATTTTATGATAGAATCTTTAAATATAGAAGAAAATAACAAGCACACACTACGAAGAAGACATTTAGTTAGTTTAAATTAGGGAAAACGTCAAGTTGTAGGCCCAAAAAAAGTGAGAAAGACGCTAAGTATGGGCGTCGCCGCTGACTACTACTTTTTCAAACACTCGTCTTGCTGCTTTCCTGTAGCTAACGAAGCATGTTTTTGGTATCAATGGCTTTCTCAGAAGATCTTCTGTATGACTAAGTGAGTTAAAAATCATGGTTGCTTAAAATTTAGGCGTTATACAGAGTAGACAAAAAGTGGGCGTTGCCCGTCGACTACAATACTTACAAACGTTCGCCTTTCCCTCTTCCTGATGAAAGCGAAGCATACATTTTACTTCAATGGGTTTGTTAAAGAATCTTCTTCCCACATAGTAAGTTAGAATTTTGAGTATTATAAAATATGAGAGTTATAGAGTTGAATAAAGCTATATAGATCTTAAGGCTCCACCCACACAATATTTCCTAATTAAATTTAGGTTAATAACGAAAATGCTTATTTCAATTATAGTCGGTAAAGAGTTAATGAATACACTTATAAAAATGGCGTCCAATTTAGCACAAACCAATCCAGTGTCAATTGCCTTTTGGACAGCCCAAGAGAAAGTACTCTTTTCTGGTATCTGAAATGTCAGATGCCAGTCAGAGGTACTTTGAAAATTAGCAGCAGGCTGTGGAAAGGTTGCATTAGCCTGTAACAATGACAGAAATAGAAATGAGACTAAGTACATAAAACAAATAGTGTAAAAGTTGTAAGGGCTTGAAGGTATCAAATTCAATATGTTCTAACCTTTGATTGAAGTGGTTGTAATGGTGTCGTATCCCGAACTATGATACTCTCTTGTTTATCAGTATCAAATCCCTATAATGATAAAAAATTATTCCACTTCACCTCTGGTTGCACACACACACACACACATATATATAATTATATATATAATATATCACTCTTTTTTTTAAAACAACCAACCTGTTTGCTTTTATTCAATATGTCTCTCAGCGAAGTCCTTTCTCCTAAAAGGGGAGCTAACTCTCTGAGATCACTGTCGGTGAGCTTGAGAAAGACAGCTCCACTTACACGGTTGGTCAAAATGTTAGTAACAACATCAGTGCTTATCCCTTTCTCCTCCAAAAAATCTGCTAATTCTTCCACTGTGAAGTCTGCAAAAGACTGTTTGCATGCCATAATTTCCTTCTCTCCGACTCTAGCTCTGGCCTCACAATTTTCGCACTTTGTTTAATCATATGATAATCACGTGATTATAGTTGATCGATGACATCGCATGTACATTACGTCCGTCACGTGACAGTAATTTTTTTGACACGTACGCGAAGCTGCACTGAGAGTTACTTGTATTCCTGAGCCTGAGACGGACGCGGAGATTCGCCGAAGAGTAACCTGTATTTCTATAGAAGTAATATCATTTTACGTGATACATACATACTTTATATAATTATATATTCTATAATATAATTTTTATATTGCTATTTATTGTAGATGGTGTTGAAATGTCACTTGTGTAAAGAAGAAAAGGCTCAACGTCTTACCTTTAGTACTACTGACTACCTCAAGCATATTCAACTGTTTCATGCCCACCAACCTAATTTTCTAATTACATGTGGAATAGGAGGTTGTCAGAGAACCTTTCAAAATTTCCATACTTTCAGAAAACACATTTCTGATTGGCACAGATCTGACCCAAATCCAACCAACCATGAATTAAATTGTTCACTTGAAGTCAATACTACTGATTTGTTCAATAGCAGCAGTTTCACTATTGTAGGCAATGAAACTAACCAAGCTACTGTCAGTAGTGACCATTCAGATGTACAGACTACCCTTGCTACCCTACAAACATCCTCTGCACTATTGCTAATGAGTTTAAAGGAAGAGCGTAAGCTGACACAGACATCACTGCAAGGTGTTGTTGAAGTTTGAATCAAATTCGCCTTAGTGCTCTCCATAGTGAAGTTTGTAAAGCTCTGAATGCAGCTGGCTTATCGTCTTCTGTTCCTGGACTTGATGAAATATTCAACTGTGATGGACCATTTGGACGACCATTTCTTGGCCTAGAAACACAGCACCAGCAACAGAGTTTTTATAAAGAACACTTCCAGTTTATTGTGAGTACATTTTAAAATACTTTGTAAAATTTCAGACATGTGTATCTTCTCAGGAACCACTTAGTATAACTCTTGGCCAGTGACGAGTTTGGAAGGGAACGGGACCCAAGAGAAAATGTATAGAAAAGAATGAGAATGATCAGATGATTTATGTTCCGTTGTTATCAACATTGCAGTGCCTACTCCAGAACAAAGCTGTTTTTACTGAGGTGATGTCTGCACATGTGCTCTGTCAATATATTCGCACATGTGCTCTGTCAATATATTCACACATCTTCACTATAGGTAAAATCTGGTCACAAATCTGAATCTGAATTCCTCTTGGACTTTTGTGATGGAAAATTCTTTTCTTCACATCCAGTCTTCTCAGTTTTCCCTGATGCCCTGCAGATATTTTTCTACTTTGATGAACTAGAGGTGTGTAATCCTCTCGGCTCAAAATCTAAGATCCACAAGCTAGGTACATCTATTACTGTATTTGTATATATGTATACTCAAGGGCGAAAACAGAATAGGGTAGGCTTTTAGATAATTAAATAATTATGAGGGGTGTGCTCACACATAGGTGCAGTTCTAATTACAACCCGTGGCATGTTGGATGTTATCTCAGTTGTATTCACCAGTATACTGTACACAAGCATAATGATAGGTTTTGTGTGAATATGTATGTGTACTGTCCTTATATGCTATTCATTTTAAAGGCATGTTCTACTTCTCACTTGGGAATTTACCACCAAAGTTTAGATCAAAGTTGTCATCTATTTATCTAGTTGGTATTGTGAAGACACCACTTCTGTCTATCTATGGAATGGACACTGTCCAACAGCCTTTCATTGAGGAGCTTAAGCAATTGGTATGAATCAATCAATAATATTAAAGGGTAACTGCAACAGAAAAAAATTTTTTTTTATTTTTGCAGAAAATGATAGTATTTATTACCAAAACAATGTGTATCAAAAATTAAATGATGTATCAAATCCCAACAGGGAATAATAAGCTGCACAAAAACTGCACTTTGTAAGGTTGCAGTAGTTTAATTTTCTTATCCCACCCACGCTTCCTGTTTAATGCAAGCGCTTCCTCATAAAGAGGAAATGGGGTGCGGTTTTACGTGACATCACAGAAGGGAGAAGAATGATGAATTCGTGTGTGGCTGCAGGCTGTATTAACAAACATACTGATGGTGTGAGCTTATTTAAGTTTCCTCAGCATCCACATTTAAGAAAACAATGGGCAGATGCTGTGAAAAGAACAAGGGATAAGTGGAGTGGTCCAAGCCATTATTCAGTTTTGTGCAGCACACACTTTACTGCAGACTGCTTTGAAAAGTCTTTAGAAAGTTTGGAATAAAACAAAGACCAACACTGAAGAACGATGCTGTACCTACTATTTTTAAAAGAACAAGAGAACCTCCTTGTAGCTCAGAAGAATGCAGTTCTAACTTGCTGAGAAGTATTGAAACTGAACCAAGAAAAAAAGGACAGAAAAGAAATAGACAGAAAAGAAATAGACAGAAAGTGAGATGAGGCTATAATTTTGACTTATATTAGTATTACATATATTTATTAATGTATTACTATTTTATTAGATAATACAAGAAATGATGATCAAAAATTCTAATGATGAAAGTGAGAAGTTAGGGAGTTATGGACAAGAGAACAGTGAAGATGAGACCAACATTTTTGCTTCACATGTGAAGGTACATACAAACAGATTTGTGTAATTATTAAAAAATAGTTCACTGTTAGAGATATCAGCATGCTATATAAAAATAACTTCACAATTTACAATTCTATGGTGTTAAATAATTTTTTTTGCATCTCCTTTTTGTGTTAATTTTCTGAAATGCTTAATTATTTAGTCAGTTACTTTTTATATAATTATGATCTATTTACATAAGTTAAACAATATTCCAAACAGTGATGCTACTTGGTTTTATCATTCTTTTGTAGTGCCATGAAGTACACAGGTAGACCATAAAAGTGTTGCAACAGGAACTTCACATTCATTGATGAAGGATGTAAAGTTAAAAGATGTGGCAACTGAGACTCTATCAGTTATTAAAGTTAGCACTGCTGTAAGCACAGAAAATGTTCAGAAAAGCAACGTTTGCTTACAAGTTCACCCTGTAGTAGTAAAATGTACAGCTAATTAATTAATGTATGACAAAATTAATTGTAAGATTACTAAATACTTAACACGTTTACAGGTATACAGATAGTGCCATCAGTTTGTGAGATGGGGATACAGTCCAGTTTAATAACAAGGTCAGAAGAGAATATCGCAGATGAAGAATTGAGTCAAAGCAGTCATAGCACAACCAAAGCTCCTACCAGTTTTTTTTTTTTTTTCATTCATGCATACTATTATTATAAAAAAATATTAGGGTAATGCATATGAAATCCAATATATACTCTCTGTTGAGGGAAATGAGTTTATGATTATATTAACTCCACACGACAGAACAACCACCCTGATATCTCGTCCCAACCAGCCCCGTATTAGCACCTAAACAAAAGGTATTTTTTTGCAATAACACTATAAATAAATATACTTATTAATTGAACAGGTAGATGTGAAGAACCATGTTCTTGATGTATGTTGCTTGCAATAATACTCGAACGATGAGGCAACTTCACGAGATTGACTCCCTTCTGTGATGTCACGTAAAAACCGCGCCCCGTTTCCTTTTTATGAGGAAGCGCTTGCATTAAACAGGAAGCGTGGGTGGGATAAGAAAATTAAACTACTGCAACCTTACAAAGTGCAGTTTTTGTGCAGCTTATTATTCCCTGTTGGGATTTGATACATCGTTTAATTTTTGATACACATTGTTTTGGTAATAAATACTATCATTTTCTGCAAAAATAAACCAAAAAATTTTTCTGTTGCAGTTACCCTTTAACATTATTCATTGTAACAAATCATTGGCAACTTAATACTGATTATAGGAGAAAGGGTTTAATTTTAATGTTGATGGAATGTCACAAGTCTTTCATGGAGCTTTAGCCATTATCTCAGCAGACAATCTGGGTAATCTTGCACTTGGTGGGTTCAAGGAAAGCTGTACTGCTAACTGATGTTGCAGACAGTGCCTAGCTTCCAGAGAGGCCGCTAAAACTCAGGTTTGTGATTTGTTGAATAAAAATTAATACAGAATAACAATATAACTACCGTTTATAGTTCTTGGAGTCTGATTTTACTCTAAGAGACAAGGTGTCTCATCAGCAGCAGTGCTCTGAAATTGAAGGGGAGTTTGGCAATGAGGCCTCCAAGTTATATGGAATCAACCGCAACTCCATCTTGAATGAGTTGTTGTATTTTCATGTTTGTAGTGGGGCACTCCTCCCAGATGTAATGCATGATGTACTAGAAGGTGGCCTTTGACTCTTTAATTATAATCATGTATTGTGTATTGTACAAGAACTACCCAAGATTCTTGACAAGAATTGCTAAAGATTCTTGACAAGTATTATGCAAAATTCTTGACTAAAATCACCCAAGATTCTTGACATGATTCTTGTCAAGATTCTTGTCATAATCTTGCTTGCATGATTTACACAAGATTCTTGACAAGAATTACCAAAGATTCTTGACAAAAATTATCCAAGATTCTTGCCAAGGTTTAGCCAAGATTCTTGACAAGAATTACCCAAGTTTTTTGACCAGAATTACCAAAGATTCTGACAAAATTCCTGTCAAGAATCTTGTCAAATGTCTTGACAAGATTCTTGACCAGAATCTTGTCAGTATCTTGAATGCAAATATTATCCAAGATTCTGACATGATTCTTGTCAAGAATCTTGTCAAAAATCTAGTCAGTATCTTCCTTGCAAGAATTGTTGAAGATTTTGACATGATAATTGTCCAGAATGTTGTCAAGAACCATGTCATAAATTAGCTTGCAAGGTTTACCCAAGATTCTTGACAAGAATTACCCAAGATTCTTGACAAGGTTTACCCAAGATTCTTGACAAGAATTACCCAAGATTCTTGACCAGAATTACCAAAAATTCTGACAAGATTCGTGTCAAGAATCTTGTCAAGAGTCTTGTCATAATCTTGGTTGTACGAATTACCCAAGATTCTGACAAGATTCTTGTCAAAAATTTTGTCAAGAATCTTGTCAGTATCTTCCTTGCAAGAATTGTTGAAGATTCTGACATGATACTTGTCAAGAATCTTGTCATGATACTTGTCAAGAATCTTGTCAAGAATCTTGTCATAATCTTCCTTGCAAGATTTACACAAGATTTTTGACAAGAACTACCCAAGATTCTGACAAGATTCTTGTCAAAAATTTTGTCAAGAATCTTACCAGTATCTTCCTTGCAAGAATTGTTTAAGATTCTGATATGATACTTGTCAAGAATGTTGTCAAGAATTTTGTCATAATTTAGCTTGCAAAGTTTACCCAATATTTTTGACAAGAATTACCCAAGATTCTTGACCAGAATTACCAAAAATTCTGACAAGATTCCTCTCGAGAGTCTTGACAAGATTCTTGACCAGAATCTTGACAAGATTCTTGACAAGAATCTAGTCAGTATCTTGCTTGCAAATATTTTCCAAGATTCTGACTAATTCTATTCAAGATCTTGTCAAGAGTCTTGTCATAACCTTGCTTGTACAAATTACCCAAAATTCTGACATTACCCTAGATTCTATACCACAATTACCAAAGTTTCTGACAAGATTCCTGTCAAGAATCTTGTCAAGAGTCTTGACAAGATTCTTGACAAGAATCTTGACAAGATTCTTGACAGGAATCTTGACAAGATTCTTGACAAGCATCATGTGAGTATCTTGCATGCAAATATTATCAGAAAGTCTGACATGATTCTTCACAAGAATTACCCAAAATTCTTGACAAGGTTTACCCAAGATTCTTGACAAGAATTACCCAAGATTCATGACCAGAATTACCAAAGATTCTGACAAAATTCCCGTCAAGAATCTTGTCGAGAATCTTGACAAGATTCTTGACAATATTCTTGACAAGAATCTTGTCAGTATCTTGAATGCAAATATTATCCAAGATTCTGACATAATTCTTGTCAAGAATCTAGTCAAGAATCTAATCAGTATCTTCCTTGCAAGAATTGTTGAAGATTCTGACATGATAATTCTCCAGAATGTTGTCAAGAATCATGTGATAAATTAGCTTGCAAGGTTTACCCAAGATTCTTGACAAGAATTACCCAAGATTCTTGACCAGAAATACAAAAAATTCTAACAAAATTCGTGTCAAGAATCTTGTCAAGAGTCTTGTCATAATCTTGGTTGTACGAATTACCCAAGATTCTGACAAGATTCTTGTCAAAAATCTTGTCAAGAATCTTGTCAGTATCTTCCTTGTAAAAATTGTTGAAGATTCTGACATGATACTTGTCAAGAATGTTGTCAGGAATCTTGTCCTAATTTAGCTTGCAAGGTATACCCAAGATTCTTGACAAGTATTACCCAAGATTATTGACAAGCATTATCCAAGATTCTTGACAAAAATTCCCCAAGATTCTTTACAAAGTTTACCTAACATTCTTGACAAGAATTACCCAAGATACTTGAACAGAATTACCAAAGATTCTGACAAGATTCCTGTCAAGAACCTTGTCAAGAGTCTTGTCAGTATCTTCCTTGCAAGAATTGTGTAAAATTCTGACATGATACTTGTCAAGAATGTTGTCAAGAATGTTGTCATAATTTAGCTTGCAAAGTTTACCCAAGATTCTTCACAAGAATTACCCAAGATTCTTGACAACAATTACGCAACATTGTTGACAATGTTCACCCAAGATTTTTGACAAGAATTACCCAAGATTCTTGACCAGAATTACCAAAGATTCTGACAAAATTTCCGTCAAGAATCTTGACAAGATTTTTGACAAGAATTACCCAAGATTCTTGACAAGAATCACCCAAGATTCTTGATAAGGTTTACTCAAAATTCTTGACAAGAATTACTCAAGTTTCTTGACCAGAATTACCGAAGATTCTGACAAGATTCCTGTCAAGAATCTTGTCATAATTTAGCTTGCAAGGTTTATTCAAGATTCTTGACAAGAATTACCGAAGATTCTTGACAAGGTTTACCCAAGATTCTTGACAAGAATTACCCAAGATTCTGACAAGATTTTTGTCAAGAATCTTGTCAAGAGTCTTGACAAGATTCTTGACAAGAATCTTGATAAGAATTTTGTCAGTATCTTACTTCCAAAAATTATCCAAGATTCTTGTCAAGATCTTTTAAGGAAGATGCGTAAATGATGATAAACTTCTATTTGCTTTGTTTGTGATGAAATATGACTTTGTATTCCTCTCCTCCAACTCTTGTCTATGTGCCATGCACATATTAACTTTCTTGTGTTCTTGACAGTAAATACAGCCCTCCATGCATTTAAAAGTTCTCAGCATCGTCACTCATGAAAAACTGTGTATGAATGTCACCACATTTCTCCTTCATTTTAACAAGAACTTGTTGGATTGTAGCTGCATCTTCTCTGTTGGATAGTATCCATGCTATAGGGATTCTTTCACTAAGATCATCAAGGACTAGGATTGTTAGAAAGAAATCATACGCCTTGGTGCTATGAGTGCTATACATACAGATTGCTGTTGGGCCAAACCGTACCAGCATGTCCCTCTGAAATGAAGTTTTGATTCCAATAAGGAAGTCATTCTTTGACATATCATCAATATCACTGGGTTGTTCATGGCTTTGTTGTTTAAATACAAGAATAGGATCATTGCCATCATTAGCTTGATCCCTCATACTTTCAACCCATAATGAAACACTTCTATGATCATTTTTGTAATTGATTGATTATGAGTTTCTACCAAATGTTCAATTAGGTCTTTCATATTAATAAATTTATACAATATAATAATTATAAAGACTATTAAAATAATTACCTTTCATCACATTTAGCTTCAGTACAAAGAATAGTTCCAGTCTGAGAGTTCTCTTTGTCATGATGTTTATCCTTCAGATGACGACACAAGCTGCTACTATGCTTGTATTTGTTTCCACAAAAGAACATTGACACACTGATTGACCTGATGCTGCCATGCCATTGTTAACCACACCTACGTCATACCTCTCCGCGTTTTGTTCTATACGGAGAAGCTAACGACATTTTATTAACCACACCCTTTATTTTTAGAAAGCAGAAACACAGTAACACACCCATACAGTTAAAGTGGTAGTTAGCTTGATTGAACATCTAAAAGACAAGGGGTACGATCTCTACACAGATCGTTTCTACACCAGTCCCATTCTTGCTGATAGTCTTCAACAGATGAACATTACTTTATAACAGGAACAATTATGAGTAATAAACGAGGATTACCTCTACAACTGAAAACGAAAAATAAAATGAGCAAAGATCTATAGAGACCTATAGATGTGAAGACATGATGGCTTTATCCTGGATGGACAAAAGAAAGTTACTGATGCTATCTACCAAGTATAGTGCAAATATGATTGACGTAACATCAAGGTAATAATCATACTAATTAATTATGTTTTACAACTAGTCATATTTCTTATATTAATTACTTTAGGAGAACAGGAGAACCACCAAAAAGGAAACCAAATGTAGTGCACAATTACAACAAATTTATGCTTGGTGTGGACAAGTTAGACCAACTGATGTCATATTACAGCTTTCTACATAAGTCTGTGAAGTGGTGGAGGAAAGTGTTCTTCTGGCTAACAGAAATGACAGTGGTGAATGCATATATAATTTACCAACAAACACTTACCGAAACAAAACAGAAGTGTACACATATAGCATTTCGTAGAGAACTCATTCAAAGCCATTATTAATCGCCAAACATCATACTACCGAATCATCTCCAAATCTTATATCTACCCGCCAGAATCAAAAAACTGTTCACTACCTGGAAAAAAGAAAGAAACAAAGGGACTGTGCTGTGTGCAGTGAACAAAAGGAAAATGGAAAACGCTGCCTTACACCATTCATCTGCACAACATGCCACAACACTCCCGCCCTGTGTCCTGGGGAATGCAACAAAATTTACCATTCTCGAAGATGAGCTCAAATTATTCAATGATATAGCACAACATACATACATACATACATACATAAATAGATAAACAAATTTATACACAATTATATAATTATAGATATTCATTTATTTGTATATATATATATGTACCTAATTACCACACATTATGTCTATCTAAAAGAGATAATAGGCCCTACAATCATTGTAATAATAACTTGCCTTAAAATCCATTCTGTGATTACATTCACGCCTGCTTTTAATTAACGATCAATTTTTGTGGGCTTCGGTTTCTAAGGTTAATTTAATTTAAAAAAAATAAAACCAAACACGTACGTGTACCGTATCCATATCCAGATTCGGATCCGGATCCGGATTAGGCCCAGTCCAGAACATTATGCGGGAATTTCTTTAATTAAGAATAATAGGGAATTTTGCAAAAAGAATAATACGAATTAAAATTGGCTAGGGGACGTTCACCTACTTCCGGACACTTAGGATTTAAGTGGTTAATTTTATGAAGCTGTGCAGTCTAACAGCATAAGACTAGTCTATATATTAGTAGTGATCATCCTTCATTGCAGTTATAAAAGTGCTTCGTGAAAGCTCCCAGTTTTGCACAGCTGTACCTACTAATGTACAATCCGCCCCTACTACCAATTTTAGGACAAAATATCTAAATTTAGGACAATGAGGTAAATTTTTTTTGTAAAATCAGCATTTGATTGTGTAATTAACCCAAAATAACAATTCAAAAGAATATAAACAAAGAGAAACTCATTATTGACAATTAAAAACATTTCCAATCCATTTCATCAAAATTACTTTCTGAGTTGAGATTAGCACAGCATATATGATACCATGCATCACAAATATCACAGGCTATCCAAGGGTCAATTCCATTTTCTGTGAATCCACATACAGGACATTGTGATAGTTGAATCACATCCATCAGTATCTATGTCTTCCCGACTTGCATGCATCTTCCATGTGTACTTTCTCTACTTCTACACCTCTGTTTTTCTTTCTCCACCTTCTTAAAATGCAGATCTTGAGAACTTTCGGACTCATACCTCCCTCTTACACATGTACCTCCCCTTCCTCTTCCTCGTCCTCTTCCTTTTTCTCTTGTAAGTGTTTTCTTCATTTGTTCTAAAGAAGGATTTTCATGAGAACATTCTGAGACACTTGTAGTAGCCCCTCTACCTCTTCCCCTACTTTTTCTAACTGCTTTCTTTTCATTTCTGCTTCATGTTTCAATCATTTCTGTTCCTCTTTCTCAGTTAGGTAAGCTATAACTTGATCACTTGAGAGATGTTTAGGCTTTCTTTCTCTCTCGTGTTGCCTTCCTCTTACGAAGTATTTCGAGAAAAGGACTCGCTGTTACATACTGTGCATTACTCGTCAAACCAACTCTAGTCTGCTTAGAAGTCATCTTCGCTTTGGGCAAGAGCAGAATGTCATCAATACTTTTAGATCACACAGGTAAAGAAGAGTGTCTACCATTCAGAGGTGAAGACTGTATGGATAACAAGGAAGAAGACTGCACAGATGCAGAGGACTGTTGGGATTACTATTAGTGTTAGATGGGGAATTAAGCGACCGTAAATGCTCATTCTCCCTATTGTAAACAGTAGAAGGAGCCATATGACGGTCATTGATTCATCCTGGATTTAAGGGCTAAATCCCACATTTGCAGAAACCAGACTAGGAATGAGAGCCAGTGGAAACGTTTACATGCTTTTCCAAAGTGATTCTTCAAGGCTTGACATAACCTACACATCTAATGGCTGGAGAACATGTGTGCAATGTGATGGCAAACAAAGGTGAATTTCATTTTCCCTTGCCTCCTTCTCTATTACTTCAATAGATAAATGAGATGCATGGCCATCATATATTAAGATTACAGGTCTCACACTTGGAATATTTGCAATAAAAATGTCTAGCCAGTTGAAATAGATTTCCTGGTTTATCCACCCTTTCGGTGACGTTGCAAATTGTGTTCCTGGTGGTGCACCCTCCTTTAACAATTCAGGCATATGAACACATGGAAAGATCATTAGACGTGGAATGACATGACCAGATGCTGATCCACATACTATGATTGTGTGTGTCCTTCCCCTTTCACCAGATGTAAGACCCCACACAGTCTTTTGTCCACGTCATGCTGATGCTTTGCATCGAGGTTTTTGCACATTTGAGAAGCCCATCTCGTCAGCATTATGTATAAGCATAGGCTTTGATAAGATATTTAGTAGCCAATTTGGCAAAAAAATCTTCTATTACTTTCTCATTGGCATTTTTCGACCTCAAATAGGGACAAACATTCTTCCTGTCAGACTTGGAAACCTTTGAAGAAAACCCTCATACCAATCCTGCCCAGCCTTACCATCATGAAATGGGTGTGGCCTGCCAGAATTAATCTGAGCAATACAATATCCCACACTCCTTACATCCTCCACAGTGAGCCCATATCCCATGTCACACATGTCAAAGCAATATTTACAAAGTTTTTCCTCTTCTTCCATGGTTAGCATTGTTGCTGGCCCCGGTGTTGCATTTACAGGAACTGTACCATCCACTCTTCTTTTCAAAGTGGTCACTGGCACATCAAAGTCCCTTGCTGTCTGTCTGAGGCCTTTTCCCTGTAGTTTGACAGCTTTCATTGCTTCACACATAGACTCCACGGACCACTCTTGCTGCTACTGGAAGACATATTTTACCAAGCTTTTAACAGCTATTAGTGCATGTGGTTAGAGTCAAAGGTCAACAACTTACAGGACAAGTGAGTAATTATTATTAATTATCAGTAGTTAACTATTGGAAGACTCCAGCAGTGCATGATCCAGGATTTTCTAATGTGTTTCATAATTGCCACAATACCCTGATGTACCCTACAACGCACTGTGTTTAAACGATCATTGTAGACAAACTACAGGGATTTCAGCTTTAGAACTCGAACAATAGTTTTCTAAGCACATAAATATCACATCAGTGCGAAGATCTTTTAACCAATACTCTTCAGTATTATCATCACTTCTTATTGTTGAAAGATCTGAGCAACCGTGCAATACCTGTTCTTTTACCTTTGAGACTTGTGGAAAGAAGTGAATCTGATAATCATTATTACAAATAGAATAATGAAAAAGTAAAAATGAATAAATAATAAAAATATGTATTGTAGGAATGGCTTCAAGCAGTGGAAAGCTGTACACTGTTGCTAGCATTATTGGTCTTGTTGAATACGAATATTCTGTTGTGATGGAAGTGATGATGAAGTTTCTGACCTAATTATGACGATTTAAGGGTAAAAATAGTAAATTAGTATGATAAATGATACATCATACCTAGTGCTGATGAAAACGAATGTGAGATGGAAATAGATGGTCCATTGTCATCCACAATATTTGCCCAACATGCAAGTGATTTACCTTCATTTGACGAGGTTGTGTGGTTTCAAATGTGCATGAGGAGGAAACTGCTACTCAGGATGAAGATGCAGAGGAGGAAATCATTCACCGATACGCTGGAGTAACGTAAGTTACCCTAAAATAAGAAACAAAATAAAAATAAAAATAGAAGTATTAGATTATTTATTATGTTATCTTTCATTGTTCTATAGCTCTGACAACATTCAATGGAATAGTGATCCAAACCCACCTATTTCAATTACACCATTCAAAGAATATTCTCATCCACATGGCCCTTCTTTTGCATTACCAACCTCTATCCTCACTCTCTTCACTTTGGTATTCAAAGGTGAACTTGTTGACACCATTGTTGAGGAAACTAATCGCTACGCCTGCAAGAAAAATATGAGACATGGGAAAAAATAACCGAGGAAGAAATGTATGCATATTTTGGTTTTTTAATACTGATGGGGATGGTGAATCTTCGATCCATCAAGGACTACTGGCGGAAAAAGGAGGTATTTTATTACTGACCACCAAAATTTCCTGAACACAGTTTCTTGACATCCATTGTTTTTTACACTTTGTCAATAACGAGTGTCTTCCATCTTATGGAGAAACTGGCTACAGTAAATACAAAAGGTTAACCCTTTACAGGCGATAATTAAACTGGACGTTTTTCATATATTCCGAAATTAATTATCTAGGAAAATGTGTGGGTGGAGCGTGTAGTAACTAAAGATTTTCACCACTATAACTCTCCCGTTTTATGAAACTAGAGTTTCTAACTTACTTTGCTGGAAAGAAGAGTTGTTGAAAAAGCTATAGATGTAAAATTTATGCTTCGCTATCAGCAGGAAGGTAGCAAGGTGAGTGCTTGAATATTTAGTAGTCGAAGGGCAACACCCACACCCTTACTAACCTGTATAACTTTCCATATCGATCAGGTGGTTTTGTTTCTCTTGAACTTCTCCGTGGTTGACATATATGACCTGAAGTACTAGACTGTGTAGTGGGTGGTGTTCCATTTACACTTGAGTGTTCGTCATGACTTGGGAGTCTGTTTAATTCACGTCGATTCCTTCTGACCACTCCTGTGGATGTTTGCACTTCGTATGATCTTGGTCCTTGTTCGTTTTCCACTTCTCCAGAAACTCCTTGATCAGATATCCATACTTCATCTCCAGGTTCTAAAATCCCTTGTTCAGATGCCTTATGTCGAATATCATAGTTTTCTTTCTGTTTGTTTTTTAACTCTTTATCTCTCTTCCTGAGCTCTTTACTGTTTGGCAGTTTTGGTTGAAGTTGTTGTAGTTGGATGGGTACAGTGGCTCTCAAGGCTCTCCCCATTAATAACTCCGCTGGACTGTAGCCTAGTTTCAGGGGAGTGGAACGATAAGCCAGTAGGGCTAAATATGGATCCTTGGATCTTTTAAGTAGTCCTTTCACTGTTTGGACAGCTCTTTCCGATTCCCCATTTGTTTGTGGAAAACGTGGGCTACTGGTAATATGGTTAAATTTGTAGTCCCTTGCAAATTGGGCAAACTCAACTGATGAATATTGTGGTCCATTGTCAGATACTACTGTCTGGGGGATGCCATGTCTTGCAAATATGGACTTAAGGTGATTAATAACACCTCTGGAGGTAGTTGAAGATAGTTTTGCTATCTCAATAAATCTGGAGTAGTAATCTACCACCAATAAGTATGATACTTGTTTCCATTCAAAGAGATCAGTTCCGACTTTTTGCCAAGGCGTATCTGGTAATTCTGAAGGACATAACGGTTCAAATCGTGGTCGTTGAAACTGACAACATACTCTACACTTTTTGATGTATTCTTCTATATCTGTATTGATTCCAGGCCACCAAACTGAGCAGCGGGCTCTTTCCTTACTTTTGTGAATTCCTTGATGACCTGAGTGTAATTGTGACATCACTTCCTGCTGAAGGTCTTTTGGGATCACTATTCTGTTACCTTTCAGTATTAGTCCATTATGAATTGACAAATCTCCAAATTTCAAACCCTTGTTCCTTCTCTTCCCTTGCTGAATTTCCTTTTTCCATTTCTGTAGTGTCTGGTCTTTTTCTTGATGTTCCTTTATCTCAGCTAGTCTTCTATCTGTTGCTGGTAAATGTCTCACTATGAGATTGATATATGCTTCTGTCTCTTCTTGTAATCCCGAAATTCCCGTATTTGGTAATGGTGATCTTGATAGGAAATCAGCAGTGTTAAGTTCTTTTCCAGGAACATGTTTAATGTCATATTGGTATCTCATTATCCGGAGGCGGAATCTTTGTATTCTTATAGGTAACTCTTCCAAGTGTTTTGTTGACAGCAAAGGGACTAACGGTTTATGGTCCGTTTCTAGTAAAAACTTGGACCCTAAAAGGTATTGATTGAGCCTCTCACAGGCCCAGGTCAGTGCCAGTGCCTCTTTTTCTATTTGGGCATATCTCTGTTCACATTCGGTCATAGCTCTTGATATATATACGATCGGTCTCAAACTTCCATCATTTACGATATGACCAAGGAAAGAAATCTCAGTAGCATAAAATTGGCATTTCTCTTTATTGAGGGTCACTCCTTCCTTCTTCAGTTTTTTCAAAACTGTGATGAGTCGTCTATGATGTTCTTCTGTTTTCCCATATATCAGCAGATCATCAATCAGTCCAACCACTCCGTCACATTCGCTTAAGATTTCCAACATCTTTTTCTGAAATAGTTCCGGTGCTGAGGAAATGCCAAATGGTAGACGATTGAACTTGTAACGTCCAAAGGGCGTTATAAATGTCGTTAGTTTAGACGAATTGGGTGACAGTTCTATCTGCCAAAAGCCTGAATTTGCGTCCAATTTCGAAAAGATTTTTGCATTTCAAATTTGAGCTAAGACATGGTCGACAGAGGGTAGGATGTGTCTCTCTCTCTTGACATAACGGTTCAACTTGGTTAAGTCAACACAGATTCTCACTTGGTTGTTTGGCTTTGGTACACCTTCCCTTTCCATTTTTTCTAATTCACACTTAACTTTAGGTAGCAGAGGGACCGGTACTCTCCTCGGTGCCATAATAGAGTATGGTTTCACTTCTTCTTCCAACTCAATCTGGTAGCTACCTTTGATACATCCTAGTCTATGGAATAATTCTGGAAATTGTGCCACTATGTCTTCTTTCCTATTGTCTACAGAATTGATCTCCGAGATCAAGTTCAGTTTCCGAATAGTAGGTATTCCAGCCAAGGGTGTTTGCAACCCTTCTACAACATATACGGTTTGTTTCACTTCATCTTTTCCTTTCTCTAAGATTGCCTCAAACCATCCATGAACCTTTAACTTATTCTGGCCTGGTCCAACAAGATGCATCCTATTACGGTGGAGTGGTCCATCATAGTATCGGTTATATGTAGTTGATGGGATCACGGTAACGTCTGCTCCCGTATATATTTTAAATTGAATCATTCGTCTATTTAGTTTCAATTTAGTCATCCACTGTTTGGTTGCACTTGTTCCAGTAATAACTCCCAAAATCTTCCAGTCACTGTCACTATTGGTTGTCCTACAACTCTCTGAATCACTTCTTGTCCTAGTTTCAATATTATTAACAGTACTCCTACACAAACGATGAAAGTGTCCAGTCTTACCACATTTAAAGCATTTGCTTAATCTAGCTGGGCAGGATTCCTTTCCAATGGGATGGTTCTTCCTACACCTTGTACAAACTGTTTCTTTTTGTTGTGTCTGTTTATTATTGTTAGCCAACCCATGGGCAGATCTGTTTTTTGTAGAGATTCTCTTTGATCTATTTTGAGAAGCCCTCGTACTGGGAATTTTTCTTACGACCTCAACTTCTTTCGTATCTCCGTCTCTTATCTGTGGTTGCTGTTTTCTTACAGCTTCGCTCTCTCTTGCCATTCTGGCCGCCTTCTCCAGTGTCAGAGTCTCGTCAAGTTGCATCTTCTCGGACAGTGATTGGTTCCTTATCCCTACCACGATCCTGTCTCTAATCAATTCATCATTCAATGTTCCATAATCACACTTCGATGCTAAGTTATATAATGCGGTTATAAATGCATCCACTGGTTCGCCTTCTTCTTGTCGTCTCATGTTGAATTTGGCTCTCTCGTAGATTACATTTTTCTTCTTCATAAAGTAGTCGTCAAACTTCTTTTTCACCACTTCGTAATTGCGTGCTTCCTCCTCGCTCAATCGAAAAGACTGGTAGATATCATCCGCCGCGTCTCACATGGAATATATCAAAGTGCTAATTTGGTTTTCTTCAGACTTTTTGCTAAGTTCGGACGATTGTCGAAATCTTTCGAATCGTCTGACCCATTTAGGCCAGTCATCCGTGTTGGAGAAGTCGAATGGCTCTGGGGCTGGGATTTGGTACGTAGCCATCTTATCCCACTTCTGACACCATGTAAAGTCTGCAACTTCCCAACTATAAAAACTAACTGACTATAACTGACTCTGATAAACTAATTATAACTGACTGAGAAACTAACTCGCTAACTCCAAAAAACAAAAACGTACAAGTCTATTTATACATAGTCTAACCAAAACTATTTAATTAATTATCTAATCAAAGTACAAAGTCCAAGGGATACTACAAAAGGCACACGACAGACGAAAGCAGTTCAACAGTTTCACCTCCTGTGTTACTTTGGTTTTCTTAAACTATGGAACCACAAAATAAGAAACGGCGACTGTCATTGTCGCTGTGATCCCGTAGAAGATTACCTCTTCAGACATCGAAGTGTGGCTGGTGTGAGAGCATATGAGCAAGTTTCAGAGGAACAAGAGAGAAAAGCACAGTTGGCTATTGGACTGAAAGAAAAGACACTTGTGGATGTAGAAACAAAGCCAGAAAATGATCAGCAACTTGGTCAGAATTTCCGCGATGCTCAGTTTTCTAACTGTACAATCAACATTACTTATAAAATGTCATTTCAACAAAATTGTTCTACTGAGTTGCCTAAATTTGCATTTAATCTTCTGTAGAATAATACTTCTTTTTGTTGAGTTGTTTACATTTATATAAACAGTCCCTCCTCTAATGAGCTAAGAAACCACATCATTTTGATTGCCAAACCACAGTTCAATATGGGTTATACAAGCACACCTGTTCTCAGTATGAAAAATACAGCACTTTCTGCTTGATACACCCACGCAGTGTGCTATAATGTATGTTATAGCTTACCTGTAATACAATATTATTCTTATTCTGGCCTACACAAGTGTCTGCGTGTAGGTGTACATTAGTCTCCCCCGAGCCGTGATGGGAAAAGAAGTAATGCAGCATACTGCATATTCCATTAGCACCTTTTCCCACATCTACAGCCTCATCAATAAAAAATTTACTTGCCGGGGTATACCTTCACAGCATACCCCAAACAATCTGCATTTCCTTGGTGTGAGAAAGTATACTGGACCGTGCTGGAAGGGATTGCTCGGATAATGCACTTGTTGTGCAAAATCAAAGGAATAATGCACTGTAGAATCCAGTGAACATGGTAGAAGATTAGAGTTTGAAGGGGGAGGAGAAAAAACATCACCAACATTGAAAAAGTTTTGTATATTAACAGTAGATTGTTTACATTATATCCCTGTAATAGCACCTCTCAGTTGTCACCCTTTTTATATGAATTTCAGCCCTTTTGTATACTGTATAGCGGGTATATTCCGTGAGGTTAAATTCCATTCCAAGTGCAAAATTGATTTTTTATTCATTTAATTCCCGTTCTGAATCACTAGCATGAGGTCAACCCACACAACCACGCCTCTTTCTTGCACGTCCCGTCACACGTGGCTGTACTAAAGAACTGAAGGAGATGCACACAGTGGAAGTTTCTAGTTGTGTTCGAGGCTACCATGTATATCAATATCAATGGACCCCTGTGATAAACCAAGAACTTTCATGCCGACGTGAATTCAATAACATTGAGGATCCTTATGCTGTGACAATCATAAACAATGACACCATTGTAGGCCATGTGCCGCGAAAAATAAGCACAATTGGCTTGATGTTCTTGAGAAAAGGTGGAGTCATTACGTGCACCATAACAGGATCCAGGCGATAAAAACTGCAAAAAATCCTTGCCCTCTCCACTCAGAATCCAGTAAAAGAATCTGAACATGTTAGTGAAAAAGAGCCTAATAATGTGATAATGAATCCAATAATTCCAGTGAATATGATGAGTTCACATCTGCTGAAACTACAGCGTGGATAGTTTGTGGGGAGCTTTCAGAGACGGGAGCATCCTGAGAAGTGGGGATGATCTCAGTGATAAACATATCAACTTTAGCCAGCAGTTGATTAAAAGACAATGTCCTGACATCTATGGATTGAAACCCTTATTACTGTGTTTCCCTGTACTGTTCCCTGTCAACCAAGAGTTTAACTACCTCACACTCTTCTTGGCATCTTTCACTTGCTATTTACTCCTTCTCTTCTAAATATAATATCCGAACAGACTAACATATATGCCAGGCAAGTACTCAGTGATGATGCTTACAAAAAATTTCATGAAGTTACTCAACTTGAAATTCAAGCATACTTGGGCTTCATGATTGATTTTAATGGGAGTAAACAAGCTACCATGCATCTATGACTATTGGAAACAGGACCCAACCTACCATTATTCGCCTATAGCAGACAGGATACCTCGAGCCAGATTTATTGAAATCTCTCGGTTTTTACACTTCACTGATAATGCAGTTCAAAACACGATCTACTATATGATCGTCTTTGGAAGATTTGTCAAGTAATAAACTCTCTATCCAAGTTTTTGGAGGTGTATAATCCACACAGTGTTTGCTCTATTGATGAGGCAATGATTCGTTTTAAGGGTAGATATACCATGAAACAATATCTTCCACAAAAACCTGTGAAGAGGGGAATAAATGTGTGGGTAAGGGCTAATTCTGTGAATGGGTATGTTTCAGAGTTTCAGGTATATCATGGCAAACAAGGACAGAGAGAAACTAGCTTAGGTGAAAGAGTAGTCAAGGTCTTGTCGGCAAATACTACACTATTTATTGTGACAACTACTTCTCCAGTGTGAAACTCTTCAATGATCTATTAAAAGATTCAATATATGTATGTGGTACACTTCGATCTAATCGAGTGGGATATCCTTAGGAATTCAAGCCATTTGTTAAAAAAGGACTTCAGGAAAGGGGACAGTATATACAAATTCAACAAGGGAATCTGGTGTTTTCACTATGGCAGGATAATAAACCAGTTAGCATGCTATCTACTAACTGCCAAATTGGAGAAGGCTCAGTGCAGAGAACACAGAAAAACGGCTCCAAACTTTCACTTCCCTGCCCCTTAAACATAATCGAGTACAATAAATACATGGGTGGTGTTGATCACAATGACCAACTACGTCAGTATTACTGTGTACGTCTAAAAAACCACAAATTTTATAAATATATATTCTTTTTTCTGTTGGAGGTTACCTTGGCCAATGCATACATTCTTTCAAATTATGTACCTTCGACAGGCCACACACTACGTCATTATGTTGATTTCAGGATAGAGTTGGCAAAGCAGCTAATTGGAGATTATAACAGTCGCAAACAAAAAGGTCGTCCATCTTCTATTGTTCACTGTCCTTTATTCTCTGTACAACACTTTCCGATGAAGGCAGCAAGAAGAAACAAATGTAGTCCTTGCTATAATAGAAAAAGACAACTAAGATGGACTTATTGGAGATGTGAAACATGCAACAAGTATCTATGCCATACAGGAAAGACAGACAGTGACTGTTTCTTATCTTTTCACACTAAGTAAACCATTGACTACATATATACATTTACATACATACATATATATACATACATGTATGTATGTACATAATATATATATATATATATATATATATATATATATATACTTCACGATTCATGATAAACTACAGCATTTCATTTTCTTACAAAAAAATTTAGTAATGATTGACATGAACATGCATCTAAAATGACACACACTACCAACATATAAATACCATGGATAGCCACTAACCTTGAAACACTGATATTGTTAGATATCAAATCCCTTCATTACATGGATTTAATTTGAACATAACAAATCAGCGATCATATCGTTGAGAAGACATGATGAATGTCTGTTTCGAAAATCACACCAATGAAACTTCAGTAGCAATACAATCTGGATAAATTTTACAAGAAATGTTCTTCAACGTTCTGTTAACGCTCGAATAATCTCAGTATCCAAGTAAGAGGGTATCTCTTCAAAAGGTCACTTTTCTCTGCTAAACCACAAATTAATTTGGTTTTAGGATGGATAACGCGCATGCGTGTTTCGGTTGGTACATAGCCAAATAATCACTTACCCGAATTGTTTCCGTTTACAAAATTAAACGATTCGTTTAAGATGAATTAACTGTAAAAGAAGCGAAAAACATCGTTGAAGATACAGTAATGCTAAACGTAGACGAAATATTTGCGTCGATGATTGCAAGGTACATAAACGTAAAATTCTTCTCTTAATCAGAAAGAATAAAAACACTATTGTATCATATGTGATTTCTTTACTGAATCTGGAACCATGACTGGAGATTATAGCTAGAGTTTATCGATCGTATTATCTGAACATGCAGATGGAGAAAGTGAGTTCTGATCTAATTGCTAATAATTTTAAAGTGACCCTTTTTAAAAATTAAATTGATAGAAAACACAGACTGAAATTGAAACTGTTAGTAGGGGCACTCAGACGTATATTGTCAATTTAAGCTTTTATGATCCAAATATTGGTGAAGATGAAAGTTTAAATGAAGAAATAGTGGAAAAAGAAAACAAGGAAGAGAAAGAAGAGGAGGAAGACAAATACGAATACGATGAAGAGTACATTATAGACTCTACTTACAAGGGTCCAGTGTATGAATCACAACCATACTCTGGAGGGGTATTTATCACTCCACCTGGGTGGAAAAAACTGACAATTAAAAGAAAAATATCAGATCCGGAAGGATTACCATCTAAAAAGCTTTTCGTTGATGACGATAATGATGATGTGTAATCAATTAAGAATCTACTATAAAGTTTCAATATTAGGTACACAGGCCCAAATACTGAATAGTTTTGTGTTGAGTTTTCCTATAAGTTATGTAGCATGCATGATATTATTATTGTAATAGTCATTATCATTAACTTATATAAAAACTTTATGGCACCTATATAATTGTTTACAGTGTCACAACAATTAAGGAAACTATATGATTATTGCTAAATGAAATTATATAAAGAATTGATGTAATATATTGTGATAATTCAGATAATAATATGAATGACTACATGTAATTAATTGAAAGAAGAATGGGGTATATAATACAAAATTATCATAATTATATAACACAACTGATAGACATAAGGAAATTTAGTCCGTATGATAGCCAGGTTAATCCAATTCAAGGCTTTCTCCAGATTGAACTTCCAGTCCATCTGAATATAAGTCACAGAATTCATCATCTATTTCATGCTGAACAATCCCTTCCTCGAGAATCTCTGTCTCCACAGTACCAGAAGATACACCAGTGTTGCAATATGTAGTATCAGTGTCTTCTGCCAGGATCAATTTCCACTCATCCACTGATGGTTCTCCTTTAGGGGGATACTTGACTATTACCCAGTCTTTAAACAATCTGTAAAATGCCTTCTGATCTCTGGCATCTGGTTTTTCTCGAGTATATTTTCTCTGTATGTATTAATAATTGTTAATATAATAATAAGACTTTGTCATGATTTTAAAATAGATTCTTTGTGAAATTAACATTTATAGTTGTTGATAGAGCCAAAGGATGGTCCAGTTAACACTTTTTATCAGCAAAGGGGAATACATTATCAAGAAATCAACACTTATAATATTAATAATGAATGATAGCTAACAATGATTATTATTGATAATCAATAGAGACCTAAATGTTAATATTCATGGTGCTGAAAAACTCTCTTACTATTTTAATAATTATGATGCAATGATTTAATACAATTTTTCATGGAATATTATTCCACAGGTACATTTTAAATTTATATACTTCTGAATATTAACTTATAACTTCTTTCTACAAGAAGGAATAAGTACATATGAAATAGGTATTAATTTTTTGGTAATTAATAAACTACCACAAAAAAACACAATAAATACTAACATGCTGTACTTACTATATAATGTAACGGTTGCATATGCATGGTAATAATTACACTTACCAACAAAGCAAGATGTTTTTTGTAAATTGTAATTCTATCATCTGATGCTTTCATGTAATTCATAATAGATTCTGCTAGCTGAGGTGTAGACATTGATGCGTGTTTCTGGCATGGTGGAATCCCATAAACCTGTATGCATAATTATCATAATTTTAGGCTATAAAAGAGTACACATATTATGATGATGATTACCCGTCTTCTCTCTTCTCTCTTCTGTTTTAAACACAGAAAGTGTGTGTTTGAGAAACTTTACTGATGCATCAAACTTGTATTTTTCCAGGGCCTTGTTTTTCAGTACTTTCTTAACAATTCTCTGAAATTAATAAAGTTAATAATGAAGTATTAAAATCTTTGATATTAAATGGCATACCTGCAAATGGACGTCCTCTACATCCCTTGAGATAGAGTTACACATGCTGTTAGCAACTTCATTCCTAAGATGACTCTGGAATAATAAATATGATAAATAATTATGAAGTGAACAATTATCAGTACTTCAAATCCAGCACTTTTCAAATTAAACTGTCTTTTATTTTGTTCCTTTATTGCTGAAAGTAATTCTTGGAGTTGTACATTTATTGCAGCATAGTCCCTTTCCATTTTTCTTGTTCGGGCATCAACAACTTCAATTGCTTTATGACTTTGCTTTATACTCTGAGCAATGTTCTTCAACAAAGGATAAAGGGGATGAGCTCTGGCAACTTGACTACTTCTGTGCTGTTGCTCATTACTACTACTCGAAGATCCAGATCCACTAGCCATATTCAGATCCTGCAATGCATGCTCCCGACGAGTATTTTTTACGCGTAGTAATAAATTACGTCAGCGCATGCGCAGTTTGTTAAACTTTGTTTTGCCAATTTACTTGAAATCAACTTAGTACCAATGGCTAATACTATTAAGAGACAGAAGTAAGTCATTCTTCATGTATGTATAGCTATTCCACTCACTAATGTATATATATATATATATAATTTATGAAGTATTATATCCACCTTTTAAGCAGTCATTTTTTGCTCACGTTGTGATATCGAATTTAGTTTTCTTTCGAAGTATGAAAGACATTTGGAGTCTAAAAGTCAAATTCTATTTACCAATTCATGCTTACCTGGCTCCGAGGAACATAATGATGGCTTAGGCCTACCCATTGAAACATCAGACAAACATATGCCACTGGCTGACGAAATACAACAGGAAGATAGATATGTAAGTCTCAATATCACTTCTTTGCTCATGAAATCATTTAAAATAAAATAATATGCACAAGGAATGACATTTAATCTAAACCTCAATATATTATTTAAATTTATAAGCTAGTTGTTTATCTAGTATTACACCATTTTAGTTTGATGATGAAGGACCATCTTATAATCAAACACAGATGGAAGTAGTCGATGAAAGTGATGATAGTGACAGTGAGGGTATGACATTTTGTTGTGTTAAAGCAATGCTAATATTACTTGTACCACTTTTCAGAATTTGACATCAGACCACTAATAGAAGCTGTTGAAGCGGAAAGAGACTTCACACCATTCCAGTCAAAGTGTCATGCCCTGCTATTTTTTCTGTTAAACAGTCCTCGTCCTATTGTAAGATACACTAATCTTACTTTTCATTTAAATTTTAATACCACACATTCATTATAATATGCATGTAGTCATTGTAGTGCCATGTACACGTACAGTGGGCTGTTTCTTTCGCCCGAGAAGTCATTTAATGGACTATACATTGCACTGAATGAAAACAAAACATTGTATACAGAGACAAACTTAAAATTTGTATGGAGTATCATACACCAACTTGACCCATCGTGTCCTAGTTTCTCTACTGTTAAAAGGTTCATTCTTCCAGGTTTCACTGAACCAGAAAAGGTATTCAAAAACTTTACATTCTTTTTCATTGTCAAACATGTTCTTTGTAGTGTTTCTCTCATTCCGAATATCCTTTTTATGTGAAGAATATAATTGAAACTATAAGAATGTGTATTGGAGATCCTCAAACTGCAAAATTACTTCATCGCTATCCCGAAATTCCATTGTCTAGCTTAAAGTAAGACTCCCTGTATTATCCTGTTCATATATTACATCTTTCTTTTCATAAAGAGAATTATACCATGGTAGGAAGTGGCACACTGACTCAAGATTTGAGTCACCATCTGTTGTGTGCAATAGCAGAATTTTTTTTGTAAACGAGTTTGTAGTTATCAACTATGAAGACAGCAATGTTGGCTGAACGGATCATTGCCGTACTGTTCTTTTGTCAGATCCAACATAAATCAGTCATGGGTTTCATAATTGTAATTCTGGGTGCATATAGTCGCCACAGGTAACAGAATGTGCTATATTTTGCTAGTCGAGCTGTGGTTTCTGAGTTTGCTGCTACATATTTCTCCCAAACAGCTCTTTTTGTGGTGCTTGATGGAAGTAATTGCAAATCCGAATTTTTGTATCCAGGTATTTTTCCTGTGATTACATACAGACCGTCATATACACCCCCACACACACATGGAAACATACCAGGTAATAGTATGGCATTAGCCTCGGAATATGTTTTTAAAAATTGTACCACTTGTTCTACCTCTTCAGGAGAGAAAGCATTGTGTGGCTGGCGATGACAACTACCATGAGTTCTATGAACAGATACATGTAAAGGTAAAATTAGTTTAAAATGTAATTACTGTTTACCTAGCTTCAATTCCATTTTTCAACAGACTTGATCGAATAGCATTCAACCGTGATTTTCCGATTCCATGCAGAAACGTAAATGTTTTTTTACAAACCTTTATTAAAGGAATGCTGATTTAAACAAGTATGTTGTGTACATGTGTATACTTCATATTTGTATCATTGTAGTAACATACCTTAATACCTTGATGATAATAGGCTGTGGAGACTCTTTGCCTTTCATCTGGTGGTTGAATATGATGATGTGTTTTACTTGATATAGATGTGTTGCTCATTAATTGACCCATGATTAAAAAATCAAGTGATTCATAGTCAAGCTCAGCACACATATTTCTAATGTCTTTAAAATGTTGCAGTGGGAATATTTTGCAACACATTTCTCCTTTGAATAGGTGGCAGCAACATTCAAATGATGTTACGATTCTTTCTTCGTCTAGATCTTCTTGACGAAGTTGTAAAGGAACATCTTCAGATCCAAAAGCAAGGGAGGTGATTGTGTGATCTATAGAAAGTAAGTTTAATAGTTTGTATATTTATCAGTATATGTGTATATACAAACCATTCAATCTATCATTATTCACTTGTATAGGTTCTGGTACAATCAGATTCACTAAAATTAGCAAAAGAGCAAGATCAAATTTAAATTTGCGGCTGGAAGTTCTTTGTGAAATGGCTATACACAAACCTTCAGGGCTACTGTCATCACCTCCTTTATAATCATTATCAGTTTCTATATCAACATCATCATCACTACTTTCATCTTCACTGTACATATAATCAAATTCATTATCTGTATTGAAATAATTATCATGTGAATGTTATTATAACTAATATAAACTACTCACCTTCAAGGTTTCATCATCATTTTGTGGGCAGAAATATTCCTCAATGAATAAACTTAGTGCTTCGTGGTCTGAACTTGTCAGATTTCCAGTAAAAAAAGGTATTTAAAGACCCAGCAACAGATTTTTGGCTTGCCATGTTTCGTTGCTAAGGCTGTTACCTAGCATTCCCGTTTGCTTCCGTGTTATTATTTGTATGACATTCTCCGTGTATAAACAACGAAGAGTGTAGAGATGCTCAAAAGATAGCCTTTAGCAATGAAGCGAAATACGTTTCAAGCAGAAATTATGTCTCAAAGGTATGGTGCGTCGTTTGTTTCAAAATTATCGATTCCAAAACTCTAACTTTCTCTAGCAATATACGGGCGTGTACGCATATGAATAATAATAATACAGAAAAATGTCTGACACTTTAGCAGAGGCAAGTATATCCTCTTTCATTTTTTTTTTCATCTTTTTTCCCCCTAATATCCTGATCTTCATTTTTTTCCGTATAGGTTGTTACAAATATTGAAACACTTATTGCTGAAAGTGAGAAAGAAGATGTTACGTCTGTTGGTTTTGATCGAATCAAAACTCGACTGGAAAGTGTAATACAAATATTACAAGACACTATTAGTCCTCTTTACGAACAGACACCACTTCTTTCAGTCTATCATCGATGTGTTTTTTCTCTCAGAAGATTATGTAGTGCTACTTCTAATTGTACTGTTCTACCAGTTAATATTCCAACTGTTTTGACTGTATCTAGATTACCAGGAAGACCCAAGGTAGTAATTAACATTGAGCTGTATGAGCTTATGAGAGATGCAGGGTATACATTTAATGAGATTGCACTAGCCTTTGGAACAAGTCGTACCACCTTATGGAGAAGATTGAAAGAGTGTAATTTGTGCATTTCAAAGTACTCTCAAATTTCAGACCGTGCATTAGACTTAATTGTTCAACAATACCAAGAGAGGAACCCCAATTGTGGTCAGGTGATGCTCTGTCAAGCATTGGGATAAATGTACAACACTGGAGGGTTCGTGCTTCCATTAGCAGAACTGATCCCTTGAGGCAGCGTGTCAGGTGGCATCAGCAGATCACAAGACGCAGATACTGTGTCCCTAGTGCTAATAGCCTTTGGCATATAGATGGCCATCATAGTCTTATAAGGTGGCGGTTTGTAATTCATGGTGGGCTGGATGGCTTTTCAAGGATGATAGTGTACCTTAAATGCTCTACAAACAACAAGTCAGCCACTGTAATGAATGAATTTTATCATACTACCACTCAATATGGTGTTCCGTCAAGGGTGAGGTCTGATAAAGGGGGTGAGAATATATTGGTATGCCACTTTATGGTTTCTGTTAGAGGAGTGGGAAGAAGAAGTCACATTGCTGGCTGTTCCACCAGGAACCAGAGGATTGAGAGGTTGTGGAGAGATGTGTTTAGGTGTGTTGCTTCAACTTATCATGCCCTTTTCCATGCAATGGAAGCAGTTGGTGTGTTAGACCCGGACAATGAAATTGACCTTTTCGCATTACATTGCTTATATTTACCTCGAATAAATAATTCTCTTGAAGAGTTCACTAAAGCTTGGAACAAGCACCCATTACGAACTGAACAGAATTGGTCCCCGTATAAAATCTGGGCTAATAGTGTAATCTGTGGTGAAATTGACCATCACATACCTGAATTAGAGAGTTTTGGCTTGGATGAGGAAGGCCCAATTGCAGATGAACAGGTAAACACTGTGCTTGTCCCAGAAACACTTGAGGACTTAAGTGAAGAGACAAAAAGAATATTTTTGCAACGTTTATACCATCTGACATCAAGTGTAGGAGATGTTGATCCCAATGTGGAGTTTTTGGAAATTAGAACCACATTAACTGAGTTGCTTGAAACCTCATCAGAGTCTGAGACTGATTAATTCTATCATTTTGATTTTTTTTTTAATGAATATTTCTTTTCAATGCTGATAACAACCCATGAAAAAAAAAATGAACCACGGCACAAAAAAAAATCAACATAAAATCATTAGTTCCAATCTTGTGGCTCAAATCAGAATAGGATAAACAAAAACCACGATTTCCACATTGGAGTAACATAAAAGGATAAACAATGACTGGAATTAGTATGAACATTATATCTAACTATGCCATGGTGAAAGATTTTTCTTGTACGAGTACATTCAACTCTAGCTTGAGGTCTTGAGCATTTATGATTCTTGTTGAAAGAACAATCCATTTGGAGCATGTATGGAAGGACAAAGCTGGGTCTGTCTCTTTGGAGGTAAACTTCAACAAAATGCTGTCTGGAGTCAAAAACTGACTCCCAGTTACCAAACACAAAAAACATTTTAACCCTAACAAAAAAAAAGGAAAAAGACAGTAACTATAATTATATTGAACAAAATCAAGTTATATTGCTAGTTGCAAATATTTGTTGAGCTCACCAGACATGGGGTCTATTATATTACAATTACTATTATATCAGCTGAGGTATTGCATATAACAATTATTACTATTACAGAAGAGTCCATACTTATTACTATTACTATTACATTGGTTCTCAGGCTATCTATTACTATTAATATTACACTGTATCAAGTAATCTTTACTATTACTATTACATATTACTATTACCCCATGTCTGGCAGCTTACCCACGGTACATACACAAAACAAAGAAAAGGAAGGAAACATTTACAATAAGAAATAAAAGTAGTAATTGTTACAGTTGATTGACATAGGTATTAAATAGAATTCAAAGCACATATGGTTGTTAAAAGTACACACAAGCACTTTCCATCTAGTTGACATACCATCTGGAGACAGTTCGGTGATATATTCAAAAAGACAAGATATGAGCTGCAACATATGATCATCCAGAGATACAGCACATGGAACAATTTTCTGAATGATATCCGTACCGGACAATTCACTGCTGGTAAAAACGGGCTTAAACAAATTGGGAAAAATCTTCATTAATGAGTGGATTTTATAAATTTCCAGTCCCTCAGACAGACTATCTAAGAAAACTTTTCTTTTGTAAAGGCCATTGTGGATTAGTATAGTTTGAAGAATTTCATCTTTGTTAGCCACCTGCAAATAAGTTAGAAATTAATTACACAGTGAGTATTAAGGCTGAACTTACATCAAGAGTAACATCACTTCCACATTCATCCAAAGCACTTTCGATATACCTCATATCATCATCATCATCGACCAATTGGTTATCAGAGTGGCTGAATTTCATCTAAGTACATAAATCCACAATGTTATCTTTCATGTATAATTATGTATCTAATTTACCTTCTTAATCACATGTAACGCTTGTCCAGAGACATCGAAATCCTCTAGTAAAGTGATTGCAACATCGTCCTTACCCACAAGGTAATAAAAAATGGGTGGGGAGAGAAAGGGAAACCCACTTTTATCCATGACTAAGTGGTGTGCAATTGCTTTTCCAAGATTCTCCAAAAGTCCTGATACAATGTTACATGGCTTAATGGCTGGTGACACTCTAGTTGAAGGACCTTAAAAAATTTGTAAATGTCCATCAGCTATAGCATTGAAAGCAGAAGAAAATAACTGACGGCGCACACCACCACTGTCTATTGCTTGTTCATGAGTAACTCGAACACAAGAACTTTTAGAGAAACGGCTACTTTTATAAAACCCCAATACCAATTCAGCCATTTCCTGGTCTGAAGCATCTGGTTTCATTTGAAGTTTCGGAGATTCTTCTGTACATAACTCAATAAAGTAGTCATATAGGAGATTTAGCATGTTGTCCAATGTTTGGTTTTTCAAAAAATCTACTGTTCTTTCATAGCTACGGCCAGAAACCTCATAGATCATTGTAATGTCTTCCATGGAGAGGGACGAATATCTTTCTTGAATACCCTCCAGTGTTGTTGGTTCAGCATGAGTGGCTGAGCGATCTAAATCATCTGATTGAAAAGGATCTTCAATATGTGGAATATCCAGGCTGAAGTGCATAGTACTGCAGTTGGGAGGAGGGTTGGTAGGAGGAGCAATAGTGGGGAGAGGGTTGGTCATGCTGTCATCTAAAATGTGTTGCAAAACAGTAGTGGTGGCTGACACAGATGAACTGGAAGTGATAGAAGTATGAGTTGTAGATGGCAAGCTTGAGGGAGGTACATGTACCACTGACTCACTGATCATAATAGAATGAGAATCATGTACAGGAGAGGTTGGAAATGAACTTGAAGGAGTGCTAGCTGGTCGGTTCAAAGGCGTAATTGGTTCGGTCACAACATCAGTAGAAAGAGTTGGTAGGTAGTTCAGTTCACTCCTGTTACCAGTAGACATAATGGAAAGGGTGGTTGATGGGGCTGATTGGCTTGGGGAAGTCCTTGTTCCCGAAGGAAAGGGTGGTAACTCAAAACTAGAATCAGAGTCTGAATGCACACTTCTGATCTTAGTCAAAGGTTCAAAATCTGAATCATCACTGATAAAGACTACATGGCTAGGAATCTTCTTTGTAAGTCTTATATACACAGCACCCACACCTGCCAATTGCTTAATGGACTTTCCAGTAAACTGATGATTATCTTCACATGTTGGCACAGTAGCTTTCTTCCCATGTATGTCCATAAACTCAAAGTCATTCACGTCAAAGTCTTCCAGCCGAAAACTTCTGTTATTATGAAGAATTTTCACAATTGTACTCCTAATCTCTAATTCACTTCCTTCAACAGACAGTTCAGGCAACAGACCTCTAAATAATATGTCATCTTCCCTTTGTGTGAAAGTACAAGGGGCTCGAATACCCATATACTTGAAAACAACAAGTTTTTTCTGAAAGGTTTGTGGCGGCTTGGGTTTCTTGGTACCACTCTTTTTTATTCCTTTCTTTCTTCTGGGGTTTTGCCTTTGTAAATTAATTTTGCCATCTTTACCAACACTCCCTCGGCTAGAGCATGGTTCTTCAGAGGTAGCTGTAGGCAATGGCTGCATAATGCGCTTCACCTCACAGGCCACTTTAGAATCTGTAAGACATTAAATATCACTAAATACAGTCACAAAAATGTATGAATTATCTTATAGCCTAAGGACTGCTTGCATGCTTCTCTTAAAACTGCCAGTTCACCCAGGGTTTCAACACCAACTTCTTTCAGCTGGTCCCTACTCAACAATGGTACAGTAGATGCATATATCTATAATAAAGCAATATAATTACATAATTATAATATATAAAATGATTACATTTAATACTTGAGTTGATTGAACTGAACATGCAAACATCACAAACCCCATTCCTGCTTGAAATCAAACATGCATACGTGAACTAACCTTTTCCCTCTTAAATCTCTCCTTTACTGTCTCCACAAATCCCAGATTCTCCAAAATTTCTTCCATCTATATATATGTAATATATACATGTATATATATATATATATATATATATATATATATATATATATATATATATATATATATATAATGAAATGGCAAAGCATGTGATAGGCCGAGTAGTGGCTCAAATGATAACTTTTTATTGAAAAAAAAAAGCTCATATGTACTAAAAATGTTTTTTAGACCATTACCTGGGTCTCTTCATCCATTTTTATTTTTATTGCAAATGTCTTCATCCATTTTTATTGTAGCTGCTGTACACGTGGTTGAATCCCGTTTACCCTCCTCTATGATTGCTTTCCCACGGGTTCGAACTACATATATATATATATATTTATATTCTTGTGTCACCTACGCGAGTATGCGTTGTTAAGGAAGTTACATCATTCCCGGGGGGCTCAGTCAATTAATAGGCGTGGCGCATAATGGAACGCGCTCGAACTCAGCAGAAAGAAAGCTGCTTGTAGCTTACATAGAATTAGAAACTGGAACTACTAGCTAACTATTCTACCTAAAATATATTCCTAAAGTTCTACAAGATTCTTTAAAAGGTAAAGAGAGTAGATAATCAAAATAATAACTATAATAGGCTGTTGTGTTTCAGGCATGATAAAGTCAGCCATGATTACTGAATGCTGGACACCATAAAGCAATCATAGGGATACTTTTTTTTCTATATACACTTGTTATATTAACGAATTTCTTTTTTTAATAAAAGATATATAATCTAGTTATAAAAAAAATTAAAAAATCAATAAAAATATTTGGCACCTGGAAACTGTATATTAGCACTTGCACTAAGTATTCAATTGTTATACAGCTGAAAAATGAATGTGGACAATGTATTAGAGATCTTGGAGGATGAAGATTTTTTCTTCCTTGGAAGTGATGAAGAATTCTATACCAGCAATCAGGGGCGGATACAGGATTTATTGTATGGTGGGGTTGATCTCAGCATGCATCGCGCGCCACGCAAAATTTTAGCTCATTAATTATTCATAAGGGCGTGGTAAATTAATTAACAAAAGAAAAAGGTCCTCTAACACTGATTTCTGGAAGATGCGCCTCGGATGTTGTTAAATGAAAGCCTTCAAAACGTCTTCTACTGGAATTCTCTCCTGGTAATGCATAGCTATCACAGCCATGTCTGAAAAGTGTTCTTCTGTGAGTGAGGATCGTGTGCAAGTCTTTCAAAGTTCAAATGTTTTGGGGGGTTGCAACCCCAAAACCCTCCCCCCTAAATTCACCCTTGGCAATGATGAAGAAATGGAGCCTTTCAATAATGTAATTTGTTGTGCAATAGAAAGCATTCACTGCCTCCTATTATATACATATATAAATATATATTATGTGAAAACGTGTGTATAAATTGAAAGGCAGAGAGGTATGCAAAAAGTGAGGCTATAGTAAAGGGATAATGCATTTCCATAAAATTAATTATGTACATGTACTTGTATTACAATGTAAAATGCATAAATTTATGATGTTTGTACATGTATTTTATAGGTTACAGAGGGCATGAATGATGATGAAATTGGCAGGAATGGATGTGGTGAAGAGGAGATGAATGGCAGTGAGAGTGGTAATGCTTGTGGTATTTTGAATGATGTGTGTGGAAGTGTAAATGATGATGATATTGTAATAGATGTTGGCAATGGAGACATAACTGTTGAACTTGATGAAAGACAAATGGAGTTGGTCTGATGTGGCAAGAAGTGATAGTGATAGCGAAGTTGATAGGGGTCAGAGCACAAGTGGTGGTCATGGTCGAGGTGAAGGAGTACTTAGTTGTGGAAGGGGTCGTGGTCGTGGAAGGGGGCATGGGCGTGGTGGTGGAAGGGGACGTGGTGGTGGAAGGGGTCATCATAGAGGTGGAGTAAGTTCTAGTAATGGAGGTGTAAATAGTGAAGAGAACGTCAGAGTGTGGAATACAAATGAAGAGAACATACATGTTGAGCCATATGTAAGTAGTGCTGGTCCCAGAGTTTATGTTGGTGATATCTTACAGCTGTTCCTCCAGTTTTTGACACGAGAAGTCATCACACTGATTGTCATTGAAACCAATAGGTATGCTAGACTGTGAAGAGAAAGAGCAGGTGAAGAGCGTACATGGGAAACTACAGAAGAAGAAATTATGGCTTACCTGGGTTTCACAATATTGACCAGCTTCCCCACATATATGATTATTGGTCCACTGAATCGTTTCTCCATTACTTAAAAATTTCATCGCAAATCAGTCGTTCTAATTTTCTGGAGATAAAACGGTATCTTCATTTTGTTGACAACACTTCACTTGTGCCTAGAGGTGAGGATGAGTATGATAAACTTGGCAAGATAAGACCCATACTAGACCATGTAAGGCAAAGGAATCTGGCCAATTATGAACCTCACAAAGAAAACAGTATTGACGAGGCCATGATCAAGTACAAAGGACGGTCATCACTCACACAATACCTCCCAATGAAGCCAATAAAGAGGGGTATCAAGGTGTGGGTAAGGGCTGACAGCAGGAATGGGTATATTTGTGACTTTCATGTATATACCGGAAAGGATGGTGATGCTGTAACAACAGATCTTGGGGGTTCTGTGGTAAAAACAATTGGCAAAAGAAATAGTAGGGAAAAACATCACTTATACTTTGACAATTATTTCACCTCTGTCCCACTCATGGAGGACTTGTTAGATGACAAGGTTTATGCATGTGGAACATTCCGATGTGATTGCAAGTATATACCAGATGATCTCAAACTTCTAAGAAAAGGTAAAGAATTATTGTACAACCAAGTATATGTACCATTATAGAAAATAATTACCTTTCCTTTGTTTCGCATTATAGGTGACCTAGAGCAAGGAGAATATGAATTTCGAAGATGTGGAGATGTGGAGATGTTGTGGCTATAGTATGTGTTCACGTATTGGCAACCAACACCACACCTACGGCAACAACAAAAAAGAATGGCTCAGTAGTTACAGTACCAGTACCATTGGCTGTCAACTTGTACATTCATTTATGGGTGGTTTTGACAGAGCAGATCATACTATCAGTGGCACCTAAAATCATCGAAATATTACATGTAAGCATAATAACAAAACTTGCTTGAATAGTCTAACTTACCTATTTCCTTTGATAGGTATATCTTCTACTTCCTCTTGGAGTGCTGTGTTAGTAACGCGTTTATCCTCCATAAGCACTACTCCGTCTCCACTGAATTGAGAAGGTGGCTGCACTATAAAGTCTTCAGGTTGAAGTTGGCAAAGAGCCTGATAGGAGACTACCAGCAACGAACTAGGTATGTGCTTACGAGGGAAATCTATTCCAAAGCAATGGAGAGTTCCACCCTTCCTTCCAAACGAAGAAGACTGGATGTTACAGATGGTCCCCACTATCCCATCAAATCCTCCAAAGGCAGGTGTTACTACTGCTGTTACACCCTCTACATTAAGGCATGAGTCTTCAATTCACTGTCGACAGTGCGATGTTCCCCTCTGTGTTGAAGCAAGAACAGATGTAAACAAATCATGTTTTGAATTGTATCATGAAATGTAACCACTTTATCTTAGTCGTCATTACTGTATTGTGCCTATTTACTCCCATGTATTTGTCAGTTGTCACTACTTATTATATACTTACTATACTCCCATACATTTATCCTCATACTGTCATAAGCATCCATCACAAGTAAACATTCATAAGCATCATTATACATTCGCTCCCATGAAAATGTATTTACTGATTTGTAAGCATCATACTTTGTATTTACCATTTACCATTTTTAACCATTTCTATTACCCTGTATAAAAGCAGTTATCCTACTACAGATACAGTATATTCATGGTAAACACAACTTGAGCCAACAAAAAAAGAGAACTTACCTGATACCCACCACAAAATGGCGATCCACTCCTCTATAAACCAACAACAGCACTTATTATGAGATGTCGATCTATTCCTTCTTGACAACGAAGATGTATTATTTGCCTTCACCACATTCATACTTGTTTCGAAAACCTAATAATATATAATATAAATATTAAACACGTTCTAACAACAACACCACTTACCTCGACTTACCTTTTAGTAGACGATGATGATCGGCTCCTTATTAGTAAAGAACACAATGCTGGTGTCTTCCTTTAGTCCTGGACACCGTTAACGTAGAGAACCAACTCGCCCCAACGACCAGAAATACCTTAAAACAGGTACGAAGTTGAACAAGGTCAAACTGTTCACTATCACGTGAATTTTTGGGTGTGGTTGTTAAAGAGTTTATTAACATAAAAAAATGTTATGTTCAAGAATGCCAGCTGCTTTGAAACCATTAATTATGATTTCTGGTCGACTCTTTATGTAGTTATAGGCATGAATTAGCCACTGCGCATGTACTGGTTTAATAGCACTCAGACGTGTGTCTATGGGAGTGAGACTTGCACCTGGAGGTTCTTGCATCTTGTTCTTAACCTGAGATGCATACCATGCCTGAAATGAGCTTTGAAGATGACTTTTGATGGGTTTATTAACAGACAGGTCCATCGGCTGAAGTCTATCGGTGCATGTTTTGGGAATAAGCACATGCATGAAGTGGTGTTTTTCCAACTTCAAATCAAATCAAATATGACTTGTGAAGTCTGCCCACTGAAGTGATCGAATAACATTAATGCAGGAAAAGTGGAAGGAAGCTGCAATTCCTTTCATTTCAACTCCACATATGGAACAATGATTTTGTCAATATACACTTTCATTGTCTCTTCATTGGACCAATGTGTGGGTGTTGTAGCGACATGCCAATCACTAGGGATTCTTTGGCAAACTTTTTGAACTCGAGCCAGGGTAAATCAGATGAGGTGGCAGGAATTCTCCACTTGTGGTTCCAGCAAGCACCATTGTCTTATCATTAAGCCCGATGAGCACCTTTCACCTCCATTGTTCACTGCGAAACTGGAACAAAATGAGTGCCTGTTTGGTCCCAGTTGATGATTAGAGACGGTGGAACAGACCCATTCGTTGCATCAGACTCTTGGCCCAGTCCTTTGTAAGCTGGATAGTACCACCACTGCTTATAAAAGGCTAGCATCAAATCCTTGTACTATACCCTCTCCAGCAGAAACTACAATTGCAGTGTTAACAGTAGCATGGGCCTTCCGTAGCTCCATAATGTAGTCTTGTACTTGCCTGTCCAGTTCACTTCCAATCATCAAAGGTTGCCCTTTTTTTTCGCTGGTAAACATCTGATGTCTTCCATGTCTCCTGCCTTTCTTTTTCTTTCAAGTTCACGTAAAAAGCTATCCTTCTAGTCACGTACCGTGTTTTTCCAATTCTCAGGAGCATTTGGAAGTTGATCTTTAAACTTTTTAACTGCTGCCTTGATCCCGTTTTCTGCTGCATATTTCGCTACCTTCGTCTTCAACTGAACCGACACTTTCTGGTATTCTTGTCTCTTCCCCCGTGAAATAGCAGCCTCAACATGCTTGTTAGCTAATTTAATTGATTTAGTGGGAACAAGCTTTGCCAAATCTCCGTGAGGGTTTGGTAGAGGACGTACAACAGGCTTGAAGTACCGCTCCATCTTGAACAAAGTTAAATTCTGTCACCTCATATTGACCACGCCCAACAATTACATTAATTTTCGTGTTTAATTATTGTTCTACACTTTTTGAGAACGAAAAGAACGTAATTTTCCCTCGACAGAATATACCCACTATACGGTGCCTAATTAAGGTGTTAAAGTTATAATCATATTCATAGTTTTCAATTAACTTCTGTCTTTTCCTCTTCAGGTGTATTAATTTTGCACTCCTGATGAGGGCAGTGCTATTTTATTGACAAACCCAGCACAAGTCAGATCTGGGTTTGGTGATCAGAATTTGTGGCACGTACTGCTTCCAGAGTTTACAGAAAGAACTGAACCCAACTATCCTAACACTGCTGGTGCCAGTTGTTATGGAATACTTTTCCCACACTGATCATTTTGTTGTATTAGATGGCAGTAGTTGGACATCTAGCTTTTTGTATCCAGGTAAACGTACCGGGAGGAGGATAGCATTAACTTTTACATAATTATGTAGAAATTGTACTAGATGTTGTTTATCCTCCATAGTTAATTCATTGTGTACTATTACCATGGGTCCTGAAAAGGCAAAATGTTTTTGTCACATACTCTGTCACATACTAATTGGAGTTAATTCACTTACCTAAGTGAAAGACCTTGTTTCATGTAATATGATCTAAGAGCCTTGAACCTGCATGCTCCCACACCATGTAAAAAAAGGAAACTACGCCTACATACCTAAATGGACATGAATACATGTACAGTGAATGTAAAATTGATGTTCCATTACCTTTTCCCATTGTGAAAGAATTGTGTTGCCATTCTTTTTCTATCGTGGGTTTCCCTTCCTCTATGTATAACTGACCCATCGGAGGAATTGGCCATTATTTGTGCCATAATGACCAAGTCGAGTGAATCGTGGGTCTAATTCCGCACATTCATTCCTCCTGATTCTATAGTAATCTGGAGAAACATTTGTGCTACATGATGTCCCATTGAATAGGGTGCAACCACATTCCTCTGCTACAAAACATCTGATACTATCTTCCTCTTTAATATCTATATCTCTCATTTCTATGTCCACTATTCCTTCCTTTTCTATTTCTACTTATCTATCCTCATCATCAGCATCAGTTCTGACTACTTCCATTCCTTCATCTACATTATCTAAATCAATGCTATCATCATCATCTATGAATTTGTTTAATGATGAACACTCACCTGTAATGTCTTCTTCATCACAAAAGTAATCTTCAATAAGTTTACCTAGGTTATCTTGATCATCAGGGTTGAGTGAGCTTTTAAAAAGCTGGTTAAATCCTTTGCAATAGTACCTGAAGCCATACTTGACAGTTGCTAGCGTTGCTATGATGGTTACTAAGGTGCATAACCATAGTTAGGGTCTGCAACATAAAAATGAACATGTGAAATTTTTTTCTCTCGCTACTGTAGCAGGATGGGCTTACTGAGTGGATTGTAAATGTAACAATAAAACAAAGCTTCGCTTTGTTTTTGTGTAGAAAATTCGGATAAAGATACTTCTGCAGAGAAAGGGTTAAATTTTAAACTCCGCTCAACCTCCTGAGAAGTACTATTAAGTCTCACTGTGTGTCCACTGTTTGCACACTGTTTGCTCTCGGCCTAAGGTTAGTATACATGTATTCCCCATCCTTCAAAGTTGGAACTTGGGACGCGTTTTGATAGAAGCTGTGCCAAACACACTTCAACCGAGTCGTGAATAGGCTGGTGTGTTTCTCAGGGAAACAACGTAACTTCTGTCTCACACCATCATTGTGTAGGATGTTGCCTTGTGTTTGCATGATAACGTTTGTGAGACAAAAAGTGTTTTGCCACCTGAGTGAAATTAAGTTTGTTGTGACTGCCATGTTGTAAGTGGGCGATGGTTCTTTTCCATAATTTCAGTTGACAAAATCTGTAGATTTGAACTCAGTAGTTAGTGTTTGTTATTCTTATTGTTATTATTATTATCATTATTATCATTATTATCATTATTACTTTGTTGTATAGGTTTAATCATTTAATGGCAACGAAAGCACTATCAGGTATTAAACCTACATATTTCAGTTGTTTCTTCATATAAGAAGTCATGAAAAAATGTTAAACTTATATAGTCTCATATGGTATAAGTATTGACATTGATAGGGTTATATCAGGATGTTTTTGTCCTTACTCAAGCATGAGTATTCTGTGGTTGTATAAGTATTATACTATTTTGAATGTTTAATAAAGCTACTATACACTGTACTATCCTATATGAAGTAATGACCTGTATTTCAGTATTATTATAAATTATAATTACATATAATTATATATATATATACTTCATTATTTTTTTCTCTTTTTGTTTTAGCTCCCACATATGGGAATTTAATTGATCTACTTGAAGATGCTGAAGACTGTTCACTTGCAAGTGATATCAGTGTACCTGAACTTCTATACTCTAAGTTTAAATTGGCCTTTCCTCATGTGAGCATTGGGCGACCTCACCATTTGTATGATGCTGTGAAACGCATTACTGCACCTACCCGGCCATCTTTAAGAGGTAGCAGTAAACTGAGTGGCTCAGCTCTGACGCTATATAGGTGCAAGGAGTGGGTGCCCCGAGCTAGAAATCCAGGACTTCGAGGTAAGTATTTCAGTGTATCACAACAATCATACATGTGCATGAGATTATGGTATGGGTCATGGTGTGATTGTGCAGTTTCTCCATGCATATGTACATGTATGTGTACAACTGTACATGTGTACTAGATTTTATGTTTTCACAGATACTGCTAGCCTACGGTTTGAATGAAGAACTCCTAGCACAAGTGTTTAGTCAGCTAGGAAGTGACCAGGAGGAGACCCTTTGCTGGTATGTAAGAGGAGTTCCTGATCATGGGTTCTATCAAGATTTGCACCAATTCTTGAAGAAATGGCCCCAAACTCGCAAATCCACTAAAGTGTCGATTGGAAGGTTTTATGTTGCAATTGATAAGAACCTACAAACTAGAGGTTTCCGTCCTGATAACGCCTACCGTTTCATTGAGAGACTTACAATGTCTAAGCATCCTCGAAATTCAGTTGTGAGGTATGGCTTGGTAGAACCAGAGGTAAATACTCTACAAACCCAATTAAAGGAGTGCTCTGAATTAGCTCATAAGTTGATAACAGACTTAGACACACTGAAGAAAGACCGTGATGAAATGTAAAGGCAATTGGATTCTGTACAGCGTACCTTAAAGGATTTCGAAATTTATGATGCTTTGATTTCATTAGATGAAACCAAGGCCATGGGCATTGATGGTATTCCACCTATTATCTTGAAGCATTGTGCACTTGCTCTATGTAAGCCATTTCACCAACTTTTTTGGCTGTGTCTTAAGCAAGGCTGTTTACCTTCAGAATGGAAAGCTCACCGTATTACCCCAGAACCTAAATCAGAGGATCGTACTTCTGTTAAAAACCACAAACCTATTACTCTACTTTGTACTAATCTCCAAGGTGCTTGAACGCCTTGTTTACAACAGTTATAGATTTTTTTGTCCAGATGCCTATACTCTAAGCAATTTGATTTCATCAAAAATAGCTCTTGCCTGCAAAACTTACTCTTATTTTTCACAAATATCTATCACTCTCATGACCTGAACATGCAAACTAATGTAATTTACACAGACTTTAGGAATGAATTACTGATCAAATTGAAGTCTACTGGTATCGGAGGCTCACTTTGGCATTGGTTTTGTTCAGTGTGTATCAATTAATAATTCCCTTTCTCCGCTTTTATCAGTTATGTCTGGGGTTCCACAAGGGAGTATTCTCGGTCCTATCCTTTTTCTAATCTACATAAATAATTTACCTCTATCAATCAAATTTTCTAATCTTTTCTATTTGCAGATGATGGCAAATGTGCTTTGCCAATAGGGGGGTATCCTGAACAAACTCATCTACAGTCTGATATTAACTCATTATACGAATGGAGTTGCACCTGGCACCTATCTTTTAATGAAGAAAAGTTTACCTTAATTAGATTTTTTGCTAATTTTGAGGATACTCCTATTACTCTGAGATCCTCTCACTAAGATTTAGGAGTCATAATCTCCAACGATCTAAAGTGAAATGATCATATAAACTACATTCTGTCTAAACCCTACAAGTTGCTCCATCTCCTACAAAGATCATTTCACACTGTTAAAACTGTAAACCCAAAAAAAAAATTTATTTATTGCTCACAAATTGGGCGGCCTAATTTTATTAAGGACATTAAAGTACTAGAAGATCTACAACGTTGTGCAATCAAATTTATATTAAATGATTTTCCTTCAAACTGCAAATCCCGTCTAATTCATCTTGAGATTCTTCCCCTCGTGATGTTTTTTGAACTTAATGACGTTTGTTCTTTGTTAAGTCAGTAAAATTTCCATCTCCTACTTTCAACATATTAGACTATGTTTCTTTTTGTAACTCCAAAACCTGATCTTCATCTTCAAAGTTAAAACATACCTTCTCCTCAACCACCTCATCTGCTCATTTCTATTTCAATCTCCTTCCAAGGCTGTGGAATTCTCTGCCTTTTATAGATCTTAACCAGTCAATGAGTACTATAAAACAAGATGTAAAGAAAGTTCTATAAGAACATTTTTTGAAAAATTTAAACTCCAATAATTCTTGTTCCTTCCATATTTGTTGCCCATGTATTTTAAATTGTGTGAGTGTTAAATTCTATAAATTCTCTTATTAGTTTTCTCTGTACCTATTTTGGTTACTGGTAGCTCTTACCAGTGGCCCTCAGTGTTGTAAACGTATGTCAATATTTTCCCATCTTTTGTATATCAGTTTATAGATTTTCTGTACTGCAAAATTCGTTAATAATAATAATAATCCTGATACGAGTTTTTTGGAAATTCTATGCTGAATGCAATAGTACATTTCGCAGTCCTTTATCTCACACAGTTTTGCAGTTATATAGCTGAGTAACAGTTGTTTCATGATCAAATTGCATTTGATTCTCCACAATCTGTAAAACTTCAAGTGTAATTTTTGATGGTCTTCCCGATCCTGGTTGACGCCTGTTTTCTCATACTTCTTCAGAAACCTAGCAATTCCATTTCTGCTTGCTGTTAGTTTTTCATGCCTTAAACATTGTGAGATGGTATAAGAATGCTTGCTAAGACTTGAATGATACAGAATCCTTTGATGTTTGTAGCTGCTATAAACCATCGTGGTAATTAGTAATTATTTTTACGGAGTTCAACAGTAATACCACCAGACACACTACCACCAGTCATTAGTTGGCGAGATCTTAGTCCCGAAAGGCAGGGGTATCTCTTTGATAAAATAAGGGAATATTGTCCACTACAATTTCAGGATATAACGTGTGGACTTTGTGGGATTAGTGGTCATAACAGATGTACCTGTCCAAATGGGGAATGAACAAGCTAAATATAAGAACCTATGCTAGTTTAAGCTAAGTTTATGTTTTACCCTTAAAATAATCCCAGCACAAAGAAAATCTAAAAGTTTAATTGTAACAAAATTTAATTATTCACCCACCTCAAAAAGAATTCAGTTATACTTTAAAAAAACTCTTGTGTTACTCTGCAACACCATTCTGTACAACCTTATCTTATCAGCTGAACAAGTGATAACAAGGAGAAACATACAGCGTTTCTACAATCTTGTTGAAAGCATGATCCCATAACACGGTCTAGTATACAGAGAATGTAGTTAAAATTCAATTATTGCACAAACGTGTGATAATTAACTGTCATGGCCACATTCAATGATGCATACCGTATAAGTGGAAATTTCCGTTGGTAACAAATTTTCATGTGCGTCTTTGACCAACGAAAAATAAACACGTGAATTTTTTTGTCAAATGAAATGTTGTCACGATGGATAATTAGGACAATGAAAATTCAAAGTAACATGTTGCATGCAGGTTCGATCCACAAGGTGTGAACAGTGAAGGCAAGTGAAGGCTAGTCGGATAATCTTGGAGATGGCTTTGTTACGTTACTTAAAATCTGTTGATGGTCTTCCAGACCCAAGAGGCTCATTATCGACAAGTATTCCATCCTCTGCTATAGAAGAAGCCAATGCTCAGGTCCAGAAAGTGATGGGAGCGAAATGAAAGCGAGGGCCTTACCAGACCTACTCTCCTAGGCTTTGCTTTAAAATTGGTGAATACACATGCTGGCATGGAGTGCCATCAGCTGCTCGATATTTCTCCAGAAAGCTAAACTGTCATGTCAGTGAAACCACAGTACGGTCGATAAAAGATTCTTATAAAATCGAGGTTTGAGGCTAACCAACAGGACCAATTGAGTCTCTTCCTCCAAAGAAGCGTGGCCGACCTTTGTTGCTTGGGCAGGATATGGATGAAAAAGTTCAGTTGTATCTCCTCTATGATTGTCATGGCTGCAGCAAGAGGAATATTGCTTAAATGCAATCAGAGAATGCTGGCAGAATGTGGTGGTCACATTGAATTAAATAGATTCTGGGCCCGCTCGCTTTTACGACGGACGAACTTTGTCCAGAGAAAGGTTTCTACAGCTAAGAGCAAACACACGGTTGCAAATTTAGCATCACTAAAGAGATCATTCCTTAGTGATTTTCACACAACTGTGACAATGGAAGAAATTCCTGCTGAACTCATTTTTAATTGGGACCAAACCGGAATAAAATTCCTGGACTATGGAGCAACGCGGTTCAAAAAGAGTGGAAATGGTAGGAGCAAATAACAAGCGTCAAATCACTGCTATTTTTTGTGGGACAATTTTTGGGGATTTCTTACCCATCCAGCTGATTTACAAGGGGAAAACTGATCAGTTGGTATTTGGAACAAGTGATGAAGCAATTGGATGGAAAAGAGGAGAATTTGGAGGCAGCGGAAATTGAGCCAATAGATATGAGCATGCAGGTTATGAAGGAAGTTGGGGCTATGTGGTTAGTGAGAATGGTTGAGTACATAAATGAAAATCCAGAGTTTATTGTCAATGGATTTGTGAAGTCCGGGATGTCTGAAGTCCGGGATGTCTGGTGTCTGGGATGGATTCTTTGAAGAGGCAGAACCTACACATGACATAAACGACGAAATTGAGAGTGTTTCAGATTTTAACTTCGAGACTGATGATGAACCCGAACAATGATTTTTTCTAGTTATCCCCATTTTTCTTATTGATTTTTGATTCTATTTTCTCATTTAGTAAATATTATTGTACACAAAATTTATTTTAAACCTGTCATATAATTATAATATATATATATATATATATATATATATTATAGATAACTTCATCTTTATAATTTTTGTTGAACTAAAATACATTAAAATTGTAACAGTTTTTTTCAATTTTTCAAGTTCAATGGACTGCGCTTTAAACAGGACTAGACATGGAATCTTCATTCCTCCTTGTGGAAGGTCAGCTGAATACCTGCGTCTTCCAGATACAGTGCACTTGATTACACCTCCTCGCTTCAAGAATAGTGAACAAACACGGGATACTTTTCTTGGTAAGTGTCCAATGATTACCTCGTTCTTTTTCACAGCTACTGCATATCGATCATGGGTTGAAATTCTCTGACACAGTTTAACGTTTCTCCAGGAGCTGCTTCCCATACCTTCTGGTAAACATGGTCTCCTCACACACAAAGATTGATCGACTATTCTGCTTCAGCCATTAAATTAATGTCAGCGTGAGGACCATTTAACAGCGCATGCGCAGGAGACAAATTTACACGTAGCCAAAAATTTCATGTGGTCATATTTTCGTGGGTGTCTGAAAACCACGAAAAGTTTTCACCACGTCATTTTTACACACCAATTTTTTCCAACGTGAAATTTCCACTTATACGGTATCTCCGCAATGACAGCTCCGATCTCTTAGCAGCAAATGCAAATGGCTATGGTACAGAATATCCTTTAAACCCATTTGCCATAACTAAATTTTGATGAATGTAAGTAAGTTTCTTTTATCTGTAAATCAATGTTGTAGGTGTTAGTGAAGATGAGGTGGAAATAGGTCTTAGTGAAGACAAGGTGGAAATAATATCTGATGATTGTAAGTTTCTTTTTGCAATAAATTAATTTTAATTAATTAAATAGGTGATGAAATGAATATTGAAATGAATCAAAGAAATAGTGCAGAGAAATGTAAGCTTGATATTAGTCAAAAAATAAAATTTATGTACATTTTCCTGAATAGTTTCGAGTGAAGAGGAGGGGCTTACCTCTGAGAAAATCTAAGAGAATATTGTTAGTTTGCCCACAGGAAAAGATTATTGGCGGTCTCAATAGGGACTTACAAGGACCCATTGAAATACAGGATGCAGAAGAGAAAGGGAAGGGTGTTTTCGCAACAGAAGATATACCAAGTAGAATGTACATCTGTGAGTACAAGACGACGAATGTCTACAAAACAGCAGAGTTTATTCCAAAGCAGAGAGAATATGAAATAAATCACGAAACCTCTGCCACTATTTCATTTAAAGTAGGACAAACCAAACTACTGTTATGATGCCACCAGGCGATTTAATCAAACGGGACTTTACATGAACCATTCTTGTCGTCCTAATATAAGGCTCTACCCACCCATGTTTTTTGTCAGAGAAATTTCCTGCATTGGGATGTATTCTATAAGTGAAATAAAACAAATGAAGAACTAGTGTGGAATTAAGGAATCACAACTGCCGAAATGCCATGGACAAAATCAAAGATCATCAGCATTCATGACAATTCCAATGACAAATCCAACGATGAAAAAAAGGTTATCACAGGTACATTTGCAAAATTGGCTTACAAAAAAATATGTTTAGACAACTTTGAACAGTACAGAAAGTATCATTATTGTCCCTTCAAAGGATGCAAGTCCAAATCATTGCAAAAACTTTCTAATCACTTTGTAGGTGTCCATACAATTGTTAATGCAGCTGAAAGAGAAAAAGTATTAAAGGAAGCCAAAAAGATGTTGTAGCTATGCCTCGAGAAAGAAAACCTAAGGAATCGAGATTGACAATAATTGAAACATTTCAATTAAGTTCAAAAAAGGACAAAATCATTGTTTGTCCAATGGTAGCCAGAAAAAAAGGGTCCCTCATTATGACATCATGAAGACGGAACTGGCTTCATTTTATGCAAATTTTATTAGTTTTGATAGTGGCAATCGGTCATCAACAGAGACCATGCAAATACCTATTGATGTTTCGAAGTTTTTAGCCTTTTCTAATGATCATAAATTTCCTTGCATTATTTACTTGACGAGCAGAAGCTGAAATCGTATACACAGTAATTAAAAGATATTGGATTAGGTCCAGATGGCATTCTTACGAAACTAGAGTGCCTCCAAACATGTATTAAATATTTGTTACATGAACACACCAACTTCAAAGAGAGAAGAGAATTGATGGATAAGATAGGACTATGGAAGATAAGTTTCCAAAGTGATAAAATCAAGCATACAATGGAAAAGGCTGCTCGTGAAATTAACACAATCAAAGATGATCTGGAAACCATGCAGAAGCTTGTAAATGCACAAGGTGCCATCAGAAAAACGAATCACATAATTGAAACAGAAGATCCTTCGTAGACTTCATTGTCACCTACCTTTTTTATGCCTCTCATACAAGCACTTTCAACAGGCAGGGCCAGCAATAATTATGACATCAAACAAGGCTGAAAATGCCCAGCTTGTATGTGATGAAAGTAGGGAAGAGAGGTTAAAGCTGGTTGTGTCCAAGCACAAAACTGCGAGGACATATGGCCCTGCAATTCTGTATCTGACACGAGATGATTCCCAATTATTTTTTACCTACGACCAGATATTCCAACATCGTCAAAGAATGAAGTATTTCTGGTTTGATTGAATGGACAGCTGTATGAGAAAAATTGCACAAGATTTGTACAGACATATGCGAAATCCCTTGGGCTTGCAAAACCACCATTACTGCTACGCGAAAGGCAGGGACTACAACAGGGTGTTCTGCTCTTCCGAAAAAGAAATGGAGGACTTGTCATGGCATATGTCTCACAGTTACTCCACATCTGAATTATACTACAGGGTTAGAAAGGGAGGTAGGGAATCACTTGAGGCATTCAAGAATATCCAAACATTGTCATGTAAGTGCAAGGTATACAATGTTAACAAAATTAACATTTTTCCATGTAGATCCACCACAAATTCGTTTACCTGATAATTATGACCAGCCAATAGATGACATCTTCAAGAAAGAAATAGCAAACTAAAGAATTCTTACTTGCATTTAAATGCAAAAAAAAAAAGAAAACAAGTGCAGGTCAGGGTAAGAACTATAAACAGAAGGTAAAATAATATTATACACAATTATTTAGCCTCCAATTATTTATCACCCAATACTTTATGTTCTTTATGTATTTCATTTAAACAACCAAGTTCAGTTACATTCTGCATACAACAAAATAAAATTCCATTAACATTATTTAATTCTACCAGCTATCATCAAATTACGTATATACCTAATCAAACTTGAAGAGTAGGGAAGTTAGATATTAATGAAAATTTAAGCTTTTCACCCAGCAGTGTGTTCTGAAGCACAGACACATGTGGAAACTGAAGATTTAAAAGTGCTTGAGCAGCATTTTATCATTTTGTCCAAAAGATCAGCACCAGTTTCAAAACACACTGCAAAAACAATGGTGTTAATTCAACACTATTTTATGGTGTCTAGCATTTGTGCATTTTTGACCCCAAAGTTCAGTGTCAAACTTCAACACCATTAATTGGTGTCAAACATGAACATGTTCTATTCCTATAAATAGTATCACGAAGAAGTGATCAGGAAAATACAACATGTCGTTGATAGAAAGAAAAAAATATGAAAGATACATAAAAATATAATAAAATGATGAAAAAATGATTTGTTAAAGAGCTTGTACATATAATAACATGTCTGTTATGATATAGTGTACACAATATATGAAACAATTAATGCATGGATATATGAACATATATAATAATAGAGCTGGTAAATACAAATCTTATAGTTAGTTAAATACAAGAAGTCCATTAACAATTGTTTGAACAATAATGGGTAATTTTGAACTGTTTGTAGTACTAAGTCCAAGAACATATTCTAGAAGCTCACAAAATGGCTTTGATGTAGGCAGATATTTTATGTTAAAGATGTAGTAGGCTGCCAAACAGCACTCGATAGCTACCTTGAATGAAGGCATAGATATGATATTCTCCTTCTCAATTATGATTTTCGGGTCCATCAGGGACTTTAGACTGTCACCGAATCCAACAATTATAGGATGGTTAACCTTTATGTCATGTAGAACAGCATCAATGTCAATATACTGACCCTGGTTATAAAAAAACACACATGATGTGATTAAGATTAAAGTTGTAAATAATAATAATTACATGTAAAAAAAAACCAAACCTGGAATGGCAAAAATATATTTGCTTTCCCCTTTGGGTAGTTAAGGATGTGGCAAGAGACATGCAGAATATGACTGTTTGATCTTGTAGGTATAAGCAAACATTATAAATTAGTACAATTATAGTTAAGTATATATATATACCTTCTGTAGGTTCTTCAATTGAATCATAATTCTTCAGCAAAGACGAAACTTCTCTTTTAGCTTCTTTTCTCGCATAGGATAGAATTTTCTCACAATTCTTCATCAGTTTAGTTTGTGCCAGTCCCGTAATTTTGTAAAATTCACGAAGCATCTATAATGAAAATCATAAACAAGAGGACATACAAGCAATTTTGAAGTTACAATTGAAGATTCTTTTAAACATGGAAAGTCACCAAATACAGTATGTACAGATGGTTTCTCCTCACAAATCCAATGTCTTCGAATTTCTATAAACGTTAAAATTTGTAATTCAACATGCAACAATGATTATGCTGTTAGATACCATAAGTGTCGTTCATTAGAGAACACAAATTAGAAAGTATCCATTTTTTTGTTAGATAAACTTCTTTATGTCTTTTCTTGTGATGCTCATATTCTTCCAAGGAAGACAAGGATGGTGGAGCACTAACACCAGAGTCGGTAGATGTTTTAGCCCTTTTTGGAAATGGTGTATCATCTAGTGCAATACCAGAGGTCCTTGCCCTTGCTGGCCTATGTAAGTTCATAAATTTGTTCATCAATTTTTTTTTCCATAAAATCTTTGGAAAAAAGGAGTCAAAAACAACATTTGTAAATGTAAGTTGAATAAGTTCACTTACATGAGAAGCGCCCCCAGGAACTTGATCACATGCACTCGGATGTGTTTTTACCAAGTTTATTGCTACTTTTTCTAGTTGTTTTGCAGTTGGATGGGTAGTGTGCAGCTACTTTTTCTAGTTGTTTTGCAGTTGGATGGGTAGTGTGCAACATTATCAGTGTAGCCCACAGCATCGACAATTTCATTCCCATTAGATGGCAATAGCACACCACCACTTTGTAGTACCTCATTTGTTGCCTGTGTAATTGAGCAGTTCTCATGTACAGAAAAAAATGCATCTGGCCTGGCATGCATGAATTTGATGCAGGAAAAAAAAAAGGCAGACGGTGCATTATGTATTGCCATACCATGCAACCATCATGACTACACCATTTAATATACATGTCACTGGCAAACACATCCATTCACAAATCCATCTAACATACCCTGGAAACGGCCAGTTAGATGAAGTTGGAGTTACAGAAATGGCATCAAGTCGCTTCAATGATGGAGCTTGTGGAGTCTTTGGTGTAGCAGTCAACGACTCTTCATCTATCAAGGTATATTCAATGTACATATACATAGGATAATTGCAGGCTCTGTTTTGCATCTACGCAACTGTACTTGTGGTGTATTTGAATATTACTTGTTTACTTTCAGTTTGTGGAGTCACAGTTTAAACTTCGGTCAAGTGCTCAGGACTCTAAACAATGTGATATTCTCGATCGAAAGGACTTGACACCCACAGATCGACAACACTACTCACTAATATACAGAGTGAATCGCAGAGCTCTTCTGGATAGCTTATGTTACTTCAGTGTTACATCTGGTGCACTTATTCCTGACATCATGCATGATATTCTAGAGGGTGCTCTACCATATGAGGTTAAACTCATGCTGAAAGTACAATAGATAAATGTATGCCTAAAAAGGTTGTATAGTCTTAATTTTTCATATAATAGTTTTTTATCATTGATCAAAAACTCTTCACCCTTGAAGATATTGATGCAGGCCTAAAATGTCTCAATATTCGACCATTTGATGGTGATAAACCCTCCACCATTAATGGTATCTCACTTACAGCAAGCGATTGTAATCTTCATCAGCATGGTGTGTTTTTTAAAATAAATATATTTGTGCTCCTGGTCATTCATTATTTCTTCAGCTATGCAAATGTGGACTTTTGCTCGGTTTTTGCCACTTGTAGTTGGGCACAAGATCCCAGAAAGAGATGAACACTGGGAAAATCTTCTGTGTTTTCTTGATATCATGAATATTGTATTTGCTCCAGGCATTGCAGTAGAAAGCTGTGGCTACTTGGAATCTCTAGTTAGTGACCACCAATTTGTTTAAGAGAGCTGTATCCCAATGAAGATGCATTCAATGGTTCATTTACCCCGGCTGATTTTAAAGTATGTTATTTAAATCTAATACTATTGATTTATCTTTCAAGCAATTACATGTACATGTAGGTTTGGACCTGTGGTGAATCATTGGACGACTCGGTTTGAAGCCAAACATAAGTACTTTAAACATCTAGCCAATGTTCTGTGAAACTTTATTAATATATGTTTTTCACTGGCACTTCGACAACAGTTACGTCAGTGCTACATTTCTTTGAACTCTATTTCCCATTCAGGGGAAGAAATTGAAATTGATCCTGGTATACGTTCATAAAAACATTTAACAAATCTTCCTTAACCATGTAATATTGCACTGATGTGTGTTTATAGGTAAGCCTGTTGAGTGTTCGCTTTCCTTCTGGAATTCTACTACTATGTTACCAAGTAAAACTTTGTTTAGGTACAGTTGCAAAAATGTGCATGTAAAGCATGCATGTCTGTTCTCATTGGCGTATGAGATGTTTGATTCGGACCCTGCCAGCTGAGCTGCCTTGGTAGCTCAGTTGGTAGAGCATCTGTCTGGAATACAGAATGTCGTGGGTTCAAATCCCACCTGAGGCAACTCTCATTTTTCATTTTTCCATTGCCTCAGGTGTCTTTCTTTCTTTCTTTCTTTCTTTCTTTCTTTCTACATCTCTGATAACATCATGTATATTGATAATATGTAACTACTTAAATATTTCTACTCTACTTAGGCAAACTGGGCGAGAGTAAATGGAACAAAATATCAGACACCATGTGCTTTGGTTGTTGGGAAATCTGACGACAATGAGCTCCTTTTTGGCAATGTTATCACCATTTTAGTTGATGCTAAATGTGTCATTTTTGAATTCCAACTTCTGTGAGTTTTGTCATTATTATCATTGTTATTCTTTGTCATTACCACTCGTCAATACATCATTAGTCATTGTAATTTACTCAGTTTCCACCAATATGGTTTGTACCACTGTAACCTCATTTCTGATGATCCTACATTACAATATACTGTTCTCAGAAGTAACATTTACATATGACATTATGATATTAAAATGTCAACATCAATTTCATATAGGATTATACAGAAAAGTTTGCATGTTATTATGAAAGGTGTCAATTTGGTGTTCTGTCAGCACCAATAGGTGTTATGTGTGTTACTGGAGCACCATGGTGTAACTACAGCACTTCAAAATTTGGCACCCCTGTTTTTACAGTGTAGTGTTGTTCTAGCTTTTTGATGAATGCATGTATGTATGTGTGTGTGTGTACATACATACATACTTGTACATACGTACGTACATACATACATACATACATGTGCACAATTCAAAGAAGAACATTATTTTGTATGTACATGTATGTATGTAATAATCCACAAAGTAGACACAAATGCATATCCAGAGGTATTAATCAACATGCTCATAAAGCCTGCACAAAATATGTCACATCACAGTGTAATAGCTATATAAATAAACACAAAACATCAAAAAAATTATTATAAAGTGGTTTTAGTGAGTCACTTGATGACTTGCATACAGATCAATAATAGTCTCTCTCTGTTTTTGCTTGTTATATGTGTTTAATTGCCCTCTCATATACCTGTACATCAGTATCTTGTATAAAGGATTATTAAATTGTGTGCACTTTACCTGTGATCTAAATACCTCTGAAAACTTTCTACTCCTAATAATATTGTTGTTATTTTTCATGCATTGCCAACAGAGATCAGTTCTGGGTTTTGCAACTACAATGTATGGCACATATTTATTCCATAGAGCACAGAATGTACTGTATGCAACTGGCCATAAAACTGTTTTGGCTGTAGCCATCTGGTAGAGGTTATGAATAGAGTGTTTAGAGTTGCTTGATGGCAGTAATTCAAATCTATAGTCTTTATAACCAGGTATACATCCTGGGAGAGAAATAGCATTCTCCTCGGCATAGTTAGTTATAAATGACTTAACATGTTGTACATCATTAACACTGATAGCATTATGTGGCTGTCTGTGAGCATTTCCATGAGTTCTGCAAAAAGTGAGTATAATAAATTAATAATAAATAGCGACTGATTTACTTTTTTTTTGTTATAAAAAATATCCAAATAGCAAGTGTTTAAAGTAAAAATTCATGCACTTACCTAGATATAAGTCCATCTTTAATTAAGGAAGCTAGTTTTTAATGCTTCAAATCGCCATTTCCCAATCCCATGCAGAAAAAGAAAAGTTTTCTTACAAATCTAAAAGATTCGATTATACCAGCAATGTATTATATGATAACGTTATGATTACTTTCTACTTACCTTTCTTGAGAGGTGATAAAATGTTGTCCTATAATTCTGCCGTTGATGCTTTCTTCCTCTTATCTCTAGGAATTCTGATATGTTGGTATAGCCATAATTTGACATGTGATGACTATGTCAAGAGAATTGTGATCAAGCTTGGCACAGTGTTTATGCATAGTGGTATAGTGGATTTCGTTGAACTGGTCGAAACAAGGTTTTCCTTTATTTACTGTACATCCACATCCAAAACCCATAAAATTTTGATTTTCATTCTTGTCTAAATCACATTCTTCTATCGGTACAATCTCACAGCCTATGTGTGTTTCTCCATTTATGTCTGCTCCCAGCACTAATTCTTCAATGCCGCTCATTGATTTTCCTTCTTCATTAACAACTGTGTCAGCCATCACCATTCTTCCTATATCATCATCAAAGTCTATTTCCATTTCTCCAGGTACATCTGACTCTTCTGAATTGCCTCCAGTATCATAAGTCATCATCACTAAATTCTATTTTCATAAACATTATGTGACTATTGTCCAATGAATTTATTTAAATTTATCAGTATGAATATAATTATTATAGTCACCTTCATTTGTTTCTTCATTACCTAAGTAGTCCAGAAATACTTCAGTCCACAAAAGAACTCCTTGAGGCCGTTATTGTGCATAAAAAGACGCGTCGCTATGGTTGTTGCTAGGGGTGGAGCGTCGAGTCCGTTTACATTCCGTGCGTTAAAATGGAGAAACGATGGTGCTTCAGGTTAAACGCTTGCCCTGGTAAAACTACTTGCAGTTGGATCCTTAAACTTCTTTCACAGTTAGCTAAGGTAACATAGACTAATATTATACCAAAAAATGTGATCGTAAAAATATGCACATTTTCGTTATTTTAGATATTTACTCAGTAAAATAATTTGTTACTTTAGCCTGGTTTTCGCGTAGACGGTCACATATAGGGGCTGAGGTAAAACGCGGAACGGAATATCAAACGGAATGGAAAACGGAACGGATTTGATAATTACAACGGATGATGGAAGGAGAGAAAGTGCCAATAAGCTAGTATTTCTGTGCTCTCTAGGTCTATAGATGTAGTCTAATGCTGCTGCATGCATTAATTTAATGCCTCCATACACTAGGCAACCTATTGCCTATAACAAGTTGCAGAAATTTGAGTACACATACACAGTTTGGTTGAGCAATATGTGGCCAGAATAGAAAGGCTTTCTATTCTAGCAACCTTTGCAATTGATATCCCACAAGGGCAACTTGTGCACGCAATAAGTTGCCTGTGCATGGAGGCCTTTAGTAGTGGTTATTGAATCAAAGACTAATTTGTATTTTCCTTAGTTTACTGATGGTGATCCAGATGTAGATTGATTGTGAATTAAATTCATCATTGAGGATATTCTGATTCTATAATTCTACTAAACCAAGTAATCAAATGGATATATATGAACACTGATAATTGAGTGATAGTGATAATTGTTGATAATTAGATATACAATCCAAATTGTGACAAAAGAACAAGCTTGTGGCAATCCAAAAGTTTGACTTTAACATCCTTGGGTACTTCCAACTGTATTGGAATTCCAGAAGCTGCAGCTTCTAAACAAGCTAAGTTCAAATGGTAATGCGAGTTACCCGGCTTTGCTGGTACCTGAACTGATCCATCAGGTCGAATAAACGGCCTACGTTCTAATCAGCAGACAATTAAATCAGTAGGGGGATAGAGAGTACAACCACTGAAAAGACGAAAGTTTTTGCGACAACCTTGGCACTTGCTAATTCGGTCAGAAATGAATTTTAAACTGAATGGACTGGTTGACAGTGGAGTTGGACTGACTGCCATTCTATATGAAGCTGGTGTTGTTATGGAAACAGACGGTGCACTGATAGGTGACGTAATGGAGATAGATGAGACATTGATTGGTGATGTTATTGTAACTGATGGTGCAGTGATAGGTGACGAAATAGCAGTACCTAATAATAAGTTATGCATGGGATCTATGGTGCACATTCTAGCAGCATCAAAGTAAGAGAGCTCTAGAAATACAGTGTACTGATGCCATATTCACGTTCAATCTTGTGTTGATCTGCTTGAGTGAACCCTATGGCTATCATTTGTACGACTGTCCCATGACCTTCGGTCAAAGTTGGAATAGTCTGATTTTGTACCAAATGATTCACATGGAAATGATGTAAGACACTTTGAACATCCCTTTGTTGCACCGTGTCCAACAAACCCACACAATTTTCTCGCAGCCGGTATGTTGCAACCACAACAAAGTAGTGCAGCGCGAACAATCACAGTATGCCCTGTTGCATCTTTCAGAGGTTTACCTATCCAAAATTCTTTTAACTCCTCTACTAGTGGCCTTAGAAATGAATTTAATAAGCGAAAGAAATGGGTCTAACGGTAACTCCACCAACACTGACAACAGCCAGAAAAGCTAGATAAACAGCTGCCAAAGCATGTCAAAGCATATGAGCCATAGTTCTTCAACAGCCAAACTGCATTATATACAGAGCACAAAAAGGAAACAAACAATCCCTTCAAGCGTTCAGAAGTTATCAAACATTTTGAGGTTAGTCAAATGTACACATAGAATCAAAACTTACACACTTTTTAATATAGATAGAGCAACAGAACCTCCAAAATTATATGACAATGCACTTAAGGAATTAGAGATAAAGTACTTGAAAAATGTCTGAAATTTCACAATAAACCAAAAAACAGGTGCAAGACAAATTCGTACCATGAATAAATCCAAAAAATAGTATGAAACATAGTTCATTACTTATTTTCTACTCATCTATGTATCATATCATCTTATCTAAGTTTCCAATCACCACCTCATTTATTTACCTATAAATATTATAGTACAAACTCAATCACTTACACATCATGTTTTTCTCAATTAATATTCCCATTGTCATTAAAAATACATCACAAAAGAGTGTTCTCATGTTTTGTTTTTCAAATATCTCAAACATTTAAATTGAAGTCGTAAACACCAAGATCAGGTCCATCAAATGTTACAGCAAAAAAGAAACATCTGAAAATTATTTTCAACAAATATAACATAATCAAAACAAATTGATTGAAAAGAGAAAGGAAGTTATAATTCACACTTAAAATCAATGCTTTGTATTTTGCTTTGTGAACATGCTATGAAGAAGCGGCAAAAGCCATTGTACTGTGGTGCATGATATGATGTATGCCATCTAATATAAATAAGAATGCATGTATGTTTATTATTATACCACTCAAGAAAATAGCAGTTAGCTATCCAAACATTTGGTTTTTGTAATATATTTGTTTGGTGAAATATAAAAAAGAAATAATGTCAAGTATTAATACACCCAAACATTCAGGACTCTACAATTATGAAGATTCTGTTGGCTACCACTATCTGATTGCATTAGTTCTCTACTGCTTGCTTGTTTTAGTCAACTAACAAAATAGGTGTTATTGTCCTGTTGGTGTTTATGTTTGAATGTAAATGTTGTCTTGACAGATTGATACTGATACGTATATTGCAATAATTAACTATAATAGTAATTGATATTTTTGTAACAACAAAAAAAAAACAGATAATTGTGGTATTGTTTTACATTAAAGTACCTTAGTTTGCATATCAGTATCTACTGCCATACAAGTACGGCATTTTGAAAACAATTCTATGAAGTGCCTTATATATATATCCTCCCATTAGACAAGCTGCTGGATTGTTTGCTGAGCAAACTGTGAGTGTTCCTCTGAAATACACAACTGTTCTATCCACTATAAATGGGACACCAGAATCCTAAATTAACAAAAAAATGAAGTTGTTCTTGTGAAAGAGTGATAATGTTTCATATGCATAGGGAACTTACACTTTCCAGCTGGTGAATGGACTCCAATAGTGATTGAAAATCTCATTGATCCCATACTTCTCGATAAGTGAAGTTCTAACTGTTTAGTAGTTGTATAGTTTGAGTACCAGATCTGAACTTGAGATTAATGTTGCCAAGAGTGTAAAAGAATAGGGCGATAATAAGAAATATGAGTACAATGCTATGAAATAAAACCTACCCAGCTTGTGCTTTTTAGTCTTCGAGCCCAATGCATTGCATATCTCTAGATATTAATGTTTATAAGTGCCTACAATGATTGAAGAACATTTCCCTTCAAAAGCAGTTTCTGAGATACTGAAGATCTTTCCATCATTAACATCATTAAAGAAATTAGATCAGGTATGTAAATTATACATATAATTACACATAACAACCCTTCAACAAACTATTCTAACTACATGCAGCTGCAATCTGAAATGGACCACATATCCCAAAGGAGTTTGTCAAAGGAAGCATTAGAAACGTGGGCAGAGTTTATGCCTAAGGCTTTTCAGATTGCTGAATCACAAAGACAATCCCAGCATCAATTGTTTCCAAAACGTTACATGCACAGTAAAAACAAATGTGTTATTTTGACACACTAAAATGTGTTGAATGCTTGTCTCCAGTTTTAGCACATTACACACTGTGCTGTAGTTGTAGTGTGCTGAATTAGCACATGTGCTATATATGTTGCATGTGCTAATTTGACATTGTCAAGGTGTGCTAAAGTAACTAATATTCATTTGACTAATCATTAGATAAAACAGAGTAAGATTTTGAAAGAAATAAGGTGACTCACTAAAAAATATCTGACTATAATAATATTGATAATAAAGAAATGGTGTACTGATAGTGTGAAGTGATATATAGATTAATAGTACAATAAAAACAGAACTGAAAGTAAAAAGTAAAGTAAAAAATAATTTAAAAAGAATTCTAATTACATAGAGGAAGTGATTATTGCTAGTCTGTTGTAAATGAATTAATCAAAGAGACATACTTTGAAGTCTTTTTTTATCTGAACATCTGGCTGACACAAAAGAACTTCTTGAATAAATAAATAAAAGGACACCTGCAGCTGGAACTGGAGTTACATTTGCAGTTGTTATGACCTTTGACTTCACCTTAGCTTGTAATGGCTCAGACATTCTCCTCATATTCCAAAACTTCTGGCTAAGGTACTCTCTCACTGAGTGCTATAAATTAAGATACAAAAATACTAGTGTAATTCATCAATTAATTGCCTTGCTGTAAATTAAGATACTAAAATACTATTTGTTATTCATCAATAAATTGCCTTACCCAATACTTTCCATTTGTAGGTCTTTTATCAGGACATGGTGAAGGAAGTCTTAACTGCTTCACTTATTTAACTATTTGAGTACTACTAGACTCAGGTATGACATCAATATTAGGGGATGTAGTAGGAAGAAGGGGACTTCTTTTAGCTGGAGGTTCTTCAATGTCATGTACTTCTTTCTCAATAGATGTTGGTGATGATATTCCAACTGGATGGTGAAAATCACTACACCATTCTTCATCATCTAACAAAGAGTAGCCATGTAGAGTATTAAGACTAGCTGATACCTGCTTTCCTATTGAACTTAGTGAAGTTGATAAGACCTTTCAAAATAAACAAAATGGAAAGTTACCTTGATATACAATGATTATTATAACAGTGCTTACTACAGTCTTAATTATTATCTGGACACTTTTTGTTATAGATATCAATTTTGTAATATAATGTACAATCAAAGTAACAGCAAAGTCTACATTACTAGAAATATATATATATATATAATTATACATATATAATTTTATATGAATTTTATACTCACTGAATTGCTTTCTTGATACTTTCTTATCCAACATTTCAATTTCATTCTTAACCCACTTTGTGGTACCAGTAGAGTAAACTCATCAAAATCATAAGGTAAGCCACTAAGCTATCTCCATCCACATAGTTACCTAGTGAGAGATGAAATGTTTCACAGCTACTGAGGCTATGGTGTTATTCTATCTTTACTTATGTTATATATAATATATAAATTTGATGTTATTTTCTCTCAGTATTTTAGCGATTTTAGTAGTATTCAGGCCTTCCATTTATCAACAGCAACACTTTTATCTCAAATTCTCAATAGAACAGCTAGAAGTAGTAATAGTAGAGTAGTCTAGTGACAATTTTGACAGCTGTATAGTATGCAGCGAAGTGTGAAATGTGCTTGTGCGCATGCGCACTCAACATAAGAATCTTTTGTTCCTTTGTATAATTGTTAACAGTCAATGGTTATCATTTATATAGTAATTAAACTCAAGAGTCTGAAATAATTCTGAATAAAAATTATTATTGGTTTGTTTGAACATTCGTAAAAATTCATGATATCAGTACATCACTACATCCCTACATCCCCTTTTTCTGTATATGCAAAGTAGGACAGCTGGAAAATGACAAGTAGATAAGGAGTTTACAGGTGTCCTGATAATCAGGTGTCTGCATGCTAGCATCCATAACTTTTGGATATAAGATGACTATGTTGCTAATATATATCACAGAGAAAATATAATTCTATTAATAAGTATTTAAATATAATGCATACATGCATGCATGTATAATTATGTTATGCATAGCGTTGTTGATGTTAGTGCTTAACACGAGTATGTGCTATTGTCATCAATATAACACATTGGTATGTGCTAAATACCTTTATACACATTATGTGTGCTACATATACACACAAAATATGTGTTATTTGTCATGTGCTATTCTCTACATGTGATCTCAAATGCACATCAGGTGTGTAATTTTTTAAATTCAGCACAGAAAAATCAGGTTTAGCACATATAACTAGGTAAAAATTACACAGCTATTTTTTCTGTGTGTAATTCAGCTGAGGTGTATTCTAGAGGTGAGGATCGACTATTCATTATAGATTTGTTATTTCTAATTTTTCTGATCACCAAAATAATAATTATTGTATTAAACATTGTAAACTATTGCATTCATGTATATATTACAACATGTGAAAGTATCTTTCATTCTTTTCCTTGCAGGGGCCAAATCTATTATAGTTCTTGTTTTCTTGCATTATCTCCTGCCAGACACCAGAGCAAAGTCTGATCACAGTCAGTTGATCACATTTTTACAGGTATGTGTACAAATATATATTACAGCTGGTCCATGGCTACATGTATATGGTTTAAATAACAATAATCACTTTAGATACCTGGGATGGTTATCACAATAGCTTCTCATAACATAAGAACTTTCACTATTAATACACACTTGCACTATCAGTTACATGATCAGTTACATGAATCAGCCTGAAAGACTAGATTCAAGAAAACACTTCCTTGCTAAAAGAACAGTAAAAGAGCAGTATGAATGTATACTTTGTAGTAAACCCACTACGAGAAAGAGAACCCTTTACCACATAACAAAACATGTAAGGACCATCCCCCTTTATGCCCTATCCCTTGCTTTGAGAAGTACCACACACAATAGTCTGTATAAGCTCCCATATCAAAAATACATTACTCTCTAGTAACAAAACTAAAGAAATAAACAAATACACAATGAATTACAGCAATACTATGAATTTTTCAAAGATTACTTACCTCGTAGCAGAATATCTCGATAGCTGAAGTGATACAACAAGTCTCCATGTTTCCCAGAAGTTTATTAAACGTCAGAGAGTAGGGTAATGGCCTTACAAGACGCTACCGACTTAACAAGTTACCCACAAATACAGAGCGTCTGAAACACTGACCTTTCTGATCACAGAAAATAATTTTATTTAGGGAAATTTCCACACTTAAATTATTTTTTTTATGGCACGCAGTTAACGTCAACTCCAAGGTGATGATGTTAGTGTAAATGAGTTTATTGTAAAAAAGAGAGGAAGAAAGGTTGTGTTAAGGATAAAAATGGACCACATGGTTCCAGCAGTACGTTTTAAAACTGAGGGAAACAGGAAGTGCGATAAATACAGCTGTTGTCATTTCTGGTGCAAGAGGTATATTACAATCTCAAGACCGAACAAGATTGGCCAAATTTGTTGGACTTGCTACACTAACAACGGCATGGGCAAAATCACTTCTGAGATGCATGAATTTCACAAAGAGATAAGGAACAACCAAGTCAAAATTACCAGTTGAGGAGTTCAACAAATTAAAAGCCTCATTTTTGCAAGAGATAGTGAATATTGTAACAATGGAAGAAATTCCACCTCAATTGTATTTAACTGGGATTAAACTGGTCTCAACTGGTCCCAGTAGCCTCATGAGACGATGGAGCTAAAAGGAGAAAGTGTGTAGAAGGAAATCCAAGGGACTAGACGACAAATGACATATAACATTAGTGGGAGAATTTTTACCCATACAGTTCATCTATTGTGGCAAGACACATCGGTGTCAACCACCACATCCTTTTCCAGTAGAGGATTATTACTCGCAGTCCATATCATTCACTATGAAAAACAGATATTGAACAGGAATTAAAGGTTAAATCAATTGAAACTGAGACAACAGTAATTATTGTTATTTCAACCAGTTTAAAATGTCATAGAAATAACCGTTTCGGTAATTGTTGTTTCAACTATAAATTGTAAATGATGAAAAAAAACTTTATTTAGATGGAAACAACCTTATCTGACAGGTGAATTTTGGTAATTTCTATATAGTGGCCTTTTTACTTTAACGAAATGAAAACTGAATTTAAAAAATAACAGATGTTCAGTGCAGCTGAGAAAACATATGTGTAGTATAGTGATAGATATACCTACAGCAGCCATTAGTACAATAATAATGATGATACAAAACCTGACAGTATATCATACAAAGCTGTTAAGCACAAACACAAGTTTCAGTGATACAAAAAAATAGTAGCAAGTTAATTATTGTATTGGCAGTTGTAACAAAAAGATATGTAGCATTTTTCTTTTTATCTGCAGCTGTGACTGGTAGGTCTAATACAAATTCTTAAAAGAACAAAGGTACTTAATGCTCTTAAACAAACCTTCATATCTTCTCTGTAACACTAAAACTGTTGAGGCGTTTATACCAGAGAAGGTGTATATAATTATACACTAAGATAGCAGGAACCCACTTTATTGTCCAGGCAGCTACTGCCTTTTTTTTTTTACAACACCAGCTTTACCTAAAATAAGGTCAATTTCCTGTTGCGATTTTTATACATAGAAAAAAGTCAAAAAAAATACATAAAGTTCTTAGGAAAGTTCTTGCACTTACATATCAACATAATAGTCTGCATAATCCATGCGAACCAAGTTCTGTAGTCTAGAGTGAATAAATTCCTTCATTTTGTCATTGCTGAATCTTACCATGTATAAATTTTAAAATTTATTATCGACAGAATTATTTCATTTTTTATTCAACGAGAATGGTTTTAATTAACTTACCACTTCCAATAGAGAAGAAAGCTCTTAACTTGCTTTGCTTCATCGCGTTGTTACAGTCAGTAAGTGTGCAGAGACCACACCTAGTATTAATCGATCAAATTTAATTAATAATTAAATAATTCATAAAAAGATTTTTTTTGGGGGTCTGCAGTCCCCTGAGCCCCCCTGGTTCCTATGCCTATGAGTTTGGCCACCCGCTGGTTCTCTACCTTAAAGACAATCTTTGACCATCTAAAACACAGCTTGAAAACTTAAATTTCATGACGTGTTGATATGTACTGAAATTCATACAAAATCTTTAAGTTTAATTTCAGCAATATTTCAGTCAAATTTGAAAATAAATTTCAGCAAGTTACTGAAACATACAAAACAGACTTCATGACGGATGTGAATCAATTTCGGCATGTTATGAAATTATGCATGACAGGCAGACCACCTGAAACCAGCTTGTTTTAGTTCTCAATAATAATAATAATAATTTAATTTCATTATTAGGAGTACCCTTAGGGCCTATCACAGCATATAATAAAGCAAACTAAGCAAAATAGAGCTGGCTAATTATAATAATTGTATTTTTAAGTTTATACTATTTACATCCAGCAATTGACTATCAATCAGTGTGAATTATAAGTTCTTCATCCATGCATGCATGATTCATTAGTGCCATTATTCAAAGAGTTATGACAATTCACATATTAACAGGTCAGTTATAATGGTACATGAGTTTCATAAATCAAATCAGTTTTGTGGTGTTCATGTAATCATATAGTGAAAAAAACAGCAAGATCTTCATTCTCCTTCTCCCTCGCTAGCTGTTTCCATGAATTCAAACTACTATAAACCAGCACCGGTTTTGTATACTGCACTCAGTTACCCTTCAAGGCTTCTTGACCCCACCCCACATGCTATACTTCCCGTACAGCACTCGCACAGGTGCTTTATTAATAACTACTACAATATATAATTAATTAATTATAATTATGCATGTCTAAAAGAAAAGGTTTCACCACCCTGAGATGGAATCTATCATAGCTGTCAGTATAGAATCATAGGAAGTATGATAAACTTGGCTTCTGATAATCAAATAAATAGTAAAACAATACTATTATAGGTGTCATATTGCCAGCCCCTCCCCCTGACTATGTAGATTCAAAAAATTAGTGTTGTCGTCTGCATCTGGTACCAACCAAAGGCTTTGCATCCAGTCCCAATCACACAGGAGAAAATATAATTATTATTATCTACAATCCAGCTTGCATGAAAATTTAAGTAACCCATTTTGAATATGCTAGTATCATCTGCATCTGGTCCCAAGGAAAACACTTGCATCCAGTCCCAGAATCTACTTTAAGCATATAACATAGGTTATTTTGTATATACCAGCCCTATGATAATGCTTACAGTTTCATGCAATCACATACAGTCAGAGATGAGGAACGTTTTTAACAACATCTGCAAAACAATTATAATTATGTAGCTAACATCCCTAGTCTAGACTGCAAACAATTGCATATGTGAATGGAATCATAATTAGTATATATACACACTGCTATTCCTGAAGTACCACATATATTTACATAATTATGTTGTGTATTATCATGCATGATAAATAATAATAATAATAGTTATTAATAATAATTATTATTATTAACGACTAATCATGCCCCCTGAAAAAAGTAAGAGTAAGAAAAGAAAACGTCGTCAGAGAATGAAAGGATTGGAATTGAAGAATAAGTTACAGTTAGGACATCTCAAAACCGTTAAAGATCTTCAAAGAGAAAAAAAAGGATTCATATGACATTGGAAAGGTTTACCAGTTGTATAATTATATTATTTGTTATACATAATAACTATTAATGACGATTTTGCAACCATTAATTTTATACATAGTTATAATTATGCTATATATATGTGACCGAATTTGCGAAAATCAGTCTTATGGGATAATTATTAATTTTGAGATACGAGTGAAAATAGACAGTTATGGATTACTTGGGCGATCACAATTTTACTACATAAAAAGCTTCATTAACATCTTACCTATTCAATCATACCTTCAGAGAAGTTTGGGAACAACTCTGTGCTTCGCTAGCCACTCCTAAAAAAGTTTTTAGTCATTACGTTTAATGATTAAATAATTGATTTAATTGCGTTTTTCTCAAAATGAAGGATTTGTGAATACAACGGTTTAATCCCTTATTGTAACTTTGTCTTTTACGTGATTGGGATGTATTATATATCATTCTGGAGCTAAATGAATACTCTATTCAGGTAATACAAAAAATCAATTTTGAAAATTTATCCCATAAGCCTGATTTTCGCAAATTCGGTCACATATATACATATAAATTTTATACATAATTATATAATTATATAATTATATATAGCTATATATTTATATATAATTATATATATAGCATAAGTATAATTATGTATTAATGCTTGCAAAATTGTCATAGTAGCTACTTATAATAATTATAAATGATGATTAGTATATATAGCTACTCGCTGTACAGGATGAGGTTTATAATGCAGATGGAAAATTCCTATTGTGGTATAGATATCTATTATTATAGTTGAAGAGTCTAAAATAGTGACATTACCATAATAATTATTATTCTTAATTACTCATAATCCCCACTGAATGCAAATTAGCTGGGCTTGCCTAGGTGTATATACTGGCCAAAAACATACCTCATCACTGATTTTTGTTCTATATAGGGAGATTGCAGTTCTTAACCAAACAGGTGAAACATTTTCAATCTATATCCTGTACCAAAGCTACTATTCTACTATGCTGGCATCACTTACAAAAATGTGGTCTTTAAAGAGTGTGAAATTCTCTCTCAATTATGCCATTATAATCTCCCCTGGATCCATGGCTTTTGTGATGATTCAAGCCACACAGCAGTCATCATGACTTTTCATCCATACTTCCCTGGTGTAGATTCAACATGCCTTACACAAGCACTACAGATATAAGAAAATGAGTAGACACAACTGGAAACAAGTGTTATTAGGATTGCTTCTGCATTAGTTTACTTACAGAATAAAAATATACTTCATAATGACATTAAAAGTGACAACATTTTGATTGAACATATGCCATCAAGTTTAAACGATGTTCGAGCAGTATTGATTGATTTTAACAAAGCCTGTCATCTTACTAAAGCTCAACTATATAACCTATCTCCACGAGACAGACAAATCTATGCTAAGAACCATCCACAAATAGCACCTGAAGTCCGTAATGGGTATCAGAAGCAGTTATATGCAAGTGATGTGTACTCTGTTGGACCAGTTATTCAAAAGATCAATTGTATAATTCTTGAAGTGGAATATGTCAATAGTTTAGCCCAAATGTGTTTGCACTCTGATCCATCAGAACGTCCCAATGCTAATGATCTTCACACAACATTTAATAATCTATTAGATGCATAAATTCCCATTATTTCAAGTGTTGGTTAAATACTATTAACCCTTTCGCGGGCGTGGCCAATAATTGACATTAAACGCCCCAGGTCACCTATTTTTTCAACAAAAAAAAATTGTTACATATAACACTCAAAACTCGTCGAACAAAAGAACAGGGGTAACTTGATGTCATTTGTTCAAACTACAGTAAAGGTAATATGTACAGCCCATGTTGCTGCAACTTGGAAGGATATTCCGCTATTTAAGTGTTACTATGATACATGAAAAGTTCACACAGTTTATAACAAGAGGCGAATGCGATAATGAAAAAAAAGTCAACTTTCATTATATGAAATGATTCCACGATGCATTAGGTTACTGTTGGTGGCTTCCGTTAGTTTCTACGATGAGCAGACGTGAAGATATAAAGCGTCTGGCAACGCTTACTTAGTAGCAGTTTGATCACACCCAGATGGGAGGAATATTCAATTTTTATTGAACGCGTTTTGATCATACATTGCTGTCCTCATATCTTTCCTCCTTGCCCTTACCTCGTTGGCTCTTCGTCGCTAAAAAGTACATAGGTGAGTACTTTAACACTTCTAAGTTTACTTTAGTTTCTTTATTTCCATTCTTAATTGAAGTTAATGTGTGTAAACCTCCTTCACTTTTGGTGAAGAAGACAAGATGGCGGATCTCTCATAGTAATCAATCTTTATCTACGGCATCACAGGTTTACAAGTTTAGTCTTATCAACTAAAAGATAGGTAAGTGTTTGAAGATTTGTGTGTTCACCTAATTTGCTTTTTCGTCCATGTTTAGTGCGTATAAAACTCCTTCGCTTTTGATGAAGAAGACGATCAAGATGGTGGATCAATCATTGTGTTTGAACCTAACGTATCACAGGTTTACAAGCTGTTGTTGTCAACCAAAAGAAAAGGCAAGTGTTTGAAGATTTGCATGCTCACTTGATTTACTCTACCATTCATGTTTAGTGTCTGTGCTCATTTGTTTTGGTGAAAATGATGAGACAAATTGATCATTACGATTGACATCTCACAGATCTACAGGATTAGTGTTGTTAACCAAAAGACAGGTAAGTGTTTGTGTTTTGCCTTTTACATGCAAACATAAATATATATATATACATAACAATAATAAAGTAGGAGGGATATGATAATATGTCTGATTATTTTATTCATGATTATAGTGCAGTACTGTGTGGTAAATTTGGAAACAGTTGTCAATGTGCAATGGTGTCTTGCAGACAGTACACTGATACCGTGTTTGGGACCGTTTCCCACGAGCCCTACATACTTCACATTGTGGACGTCCACCATGAGGTGTGTCGGGAACAATTTTTTCTGGAAATGGTCTCTCAGACAGTCTTGTTGGTAGTTCCCGATTGGTTGCGTAATATCTATGCTGGATGTGAGGTGAATGCCCTTCCAACATTGATGAGATCAGTGCAATTCGGAAATCTAGCTGTGACATCTGTTTTTCCGAAACTTCGTTATACAGGATATTGGCATTCACTATGGACAAAGTCCAAAAGATGGTAAAATACTCTTTTCCACCATTTGACAGACCTGAGTAAAATAATTATAAAATGTTTTATAAACATCATTATCGAATTTCATTTTCTTTTTAGGTAACCTGTGGGGATAGCCATAATAGCGAACAAGCTGGTCACTGATATCGACTCCTCCCATGTGTGAATTATATTCATGTATAAGTTTTGGCTTCTTGACCATTTCTGTCCCTTGCTCAGCAGCTCTTGTCTTCCTCTTAATGTCAACAAGCCCAGTGTCCGGACGAGTTGACATCATCTCGCTTGTCCTTCCACTTGAGGCAAGTGATGTTGCCAGTCACGACCTCGCTATACACTTCACCTAGTGAGTATGGTACAATTACATAATTAATTATTACTACATTTTTATACCTTTCTGTAGAGTTTTCTGTTGAAAGGTTTTCGAGATTCCCTTCCTGTTACTACGAACAGTTCCTGTTGCCTCAAAGCCTCTCAAAGCCTTTCAAATGTAACTCGCGGAAAAGGGGTGAGGAACTGTTAAAATTGTCTGTATAGACATGATAACCTTTGTTCTCAAGGCCAGAGACTAGGTTCATCACCACATTGTGAGTAAGACCCTTTTCTGGAGCAATGGTGTTCTCTTTTCCTGAATTACAGAAGTAAGAAGTTCACAACAGCAAAGTAAGTGCTTTACAATAACATTCATGTGTTACTATTTGTTTCTGTTTTTGTTTGTTTTATTTGTTACCTGTTTAAAGGTTGAAGTTCCAGACGTATCCGGATTTGCTGTCTGCTAACACCCAGGCCTTGATACCCCACTTGGTCGGTTTCTTTGGCATGTATTGGACCCAAGCCAGCCTCCCTTTGAAACCAATCATTGTCTCATCAACACTGATATGCTGGTGAGGAACATAAATTGACATAAAAGAATTGACAATCTTGTTTAGGAGAGGTCTGATTTTAAATTGTCTGTCAAAATCAGGACTGCCATGTGGTGGTTGTTTCTCCGAGTCGTTAAGATGGAAAAACGACATCAGAAGCTCAAATCGCCGACTCGACATAATGCTACTAAATGTAACATTGTGAAACGGAAATTTCGTACTCCAATGAGATCTACATGGGTAAATAACTATAAATTCATACTACCAATTTATTTGTGGTTTTTACCTTATAGTAGGGAAGCCAACAAGACCCATTAAAATAATTATTGCTAAGAATGGATCAACTTCCTCCGGCTTCATTGGATTTTTTATCCATGCATGCGCTCTGGCATGCTTGTGTTGCTGTAAATGTGTCTGTGAATTGGAGATTCGTTGTTCAGCATATCTTGTTGTTTCAACATGAATCAATTTTTTCACTTCTGGAGTGAAGAAAAGATGGAAGAAGTCAATGGGCTCTTTACCATTCATCTGTACTGTGACCCCTGGAACAGCAGTGAAGGTGTATGCTATAATGGATAAACAATAATAAACAATAACATTACCAATACTTTTTTTTTTACAGTTGATCTTACGAGGGATAGCAATCCTTGAACCACTGGAATTAGGAGTGTTAGTACTCAATGTATTCAATGGCAGAGGAACAGAATTAGAAATGGAGTTAGTAGTTGTAGATAGAATATGAGAATCAGAAACAGCATTGAAAGTAGGAGGAGAAGTAGGAGGAGCATTTAAAGTAGAATGAGTAGTACTCAAAGTACTGGTTTGCAGGACAGCAGAAACAGCAGTGGAAGTAGGAGAATTATGAGTAGAAGTAGGATGTGTAGTACTCAAAGTACTGGTTTGCAAAAAGGCAGTAGAAGTAGTCAGGACAGAAGAAGTAGGAGTGGCTGTTGTAGGGATAGTACTGAAAGTACTGGCTATTGGAAAACAGCAGTTATAATAATAATGATAATGAAAATTTTCTTGTACTTGCAATTTATTTGGGAGTGGAGTGTTGGTGGAAGAAGCTGATATATAATAAATAAAATATATAATTATAATACTTATGTATATTTTATTCAAATAAATTTTGATATTGGGTGGCTCACCTGTGACAGCAGAAACAGACGAGGTAAGCTCGGTCCTGTCTAAAGGTCTGGGTGGTTCAAATAACTCGCTGCAGTCACAGTCTACTTCCTGGTTGTCGAGGTCAATGTCACTCTCATCAACATAGTCTTCATAATCACTACAAGACCCGTCGCTTGCAACTTCATCCATGAATGCTAGTACTGCAGCAGCATCTCGTGAATAAAAGCTTCTCTTTCCTGGCAGCATTCTGCAATAGCTCACTGAATAACAAACTCAAGTAAGGACAGCTGCACGAGTTAGTTGTTCGAATCACTACAACGCCGATCGGCGTCAGTGATCGCGAAAGGGTTAATAAGTAAAATGAATGCATTGCTGTTTCTGAACAACAATAACAACTACAAAATAAGTTGGGAGGCTATGTGCATACAATAAAATCATAAATACATTAAATAAGAAATGTGCTTCACAATTATAATTATGACAATAGATCTAGAAAAAATTAAAGCCACTAAATGAAAATTTGATTGTTACATGGCATGCTTTCAATTAGGCCATTGTATCTTTCAAAAGCAAACAACCAAAATCCTTCAATAGGTCCATAATCAGCTATACATTCTTTTAAGTGGCATGCCATGTGCATGTTTGGTTAATCACAGCCATATACTCTTTCAAGCCTTCTACAAAATTGAAGTAGCAAGGCATCCGCTAGGGTAACATCAGTGTGGCTTAGCTTTTGTGAAGCTAAAACAAAGTGTTTCCAGCATTCCCAGTGCTCGTCTAGTAGAAACTGACGAAGTGTAAATAACAAGAATATATTTGTCCAATTCTTCATTTGATCTGCTGTAAAGGATCCAAAACAGTTAAACATATTTTTAGGGATTTGTCCTAGATGTGAAGGAAACATAAGTTTTTCCATTACAGTTTCTATATGTTGAAATGATTGAATGTTTAGAAGTTTTTGACCAATCCAAATATGTTGAGAACGTATTTGGAAATGCCTAAAAAAAGGCAATGCATCGGATCTATTATTGACATCCGAACTGGGTTAAAATAAGGTATCGTAACAACTCAGAATACCTGCATTCATACTTAGTAACAAGTTCTTTTTTTCTGGACTCCTTTTGTTGTTTGTATCTCATGAACATGGTACCTGTGCTGATCAACACAGCGAGGTCTCCACATATTACGATCAAAACCAGCATAATTCTTCTTGCCAACTCCTCCAGGAAATTCTTTATAACATCGACTGCAACCAATAGTAGCAGAATAACTCAAAAATCCACACACTTTGCGTGAAGCAGGCAGGTCACACGCTACACATAATAAAGCACAACGAGTTATTATAGGTGATTGCTCTCTTCCAACTAGTAATGGAACACCATCCAAAAGCTCAAGCAATTCATCAACCAAAGGCTTTAAAAAATAATTTACAGACAGTTTTGGCTCAGTAGGACCAGGTATCAACCCTACTAATAAAATATTTTCTTGTTTAACCCTTTTATATACAGGTGTGTACAAAAGTGGACAAAAATGAAAAACGTGTAATAATGAGTGTCCACTTTTGTGGACGGCAAAGGTAGCGTGAATTAAATACTATGCAAGTTCATACAGCTGCTGTAGGTGCTTCTTTTTTGCTACTCCAGTATTGCCTTAGTTCGCAACATCCATTTGAAGTCTCGAACATTTTACAAGTATATATTTTTCTTTTTGTCTCAGTTATCAATAACAAACGCATTTATTCTTACTAGGCACTTTACCAAACTTAACATACATACAATGAAAAAATTTAGAGAACAGCTAGCCATATCACTTATTAGAACATACCAATCTAGGAAACGATCATCTGTTTCTAACAGAAATCTTCTCCACTTCCCAATTAAAGGGGTTAATAAAAAGATCCACAGATGTTATTACTGTTCACATGAATTGAAACAGAGACGACAGACAAGATGGCATTGCGAGGACTGCGACATATACCTGTGCCTTACAGGAAGACAAGATGACTGTTTCTATTTATATCACAAAAACCTATAGATCATAATAAATAAATAAACATCATGCACTTACATTTTAGTCTTTTCATGTTGAAACACTAACCTATACTAACCTATATAAACAAATGTACACATAACACAATACTTACCATTTTCTGATATGATATTGAAATACATGTAGTTACCTATACAAACAGAGGAAAAGCAAACAAAAAGACAATGTATATGAAGGTAACAAATACAATAACTAGCTTATTGTGTTGACTGAACACTAACGTATATGAATCAAACAAAAATAAAGCACACAGGAAAAAGGCCACATAACACAAAATACTCAACAGTAATGAGCTGTTTGCCAACTTTGTTTTCAGCTGTAGTAACCAAAGCACATGAGAAACATGTAGTGTAATTATATATAATTATAATGTAATATAATACACATGACATTGTAGTGTACACAAAACAGTGCAATACTGACTTTTGATGAGGTATACGCCAACAATCTATTGAACAATATAATACACATATACTTCATACTGACCTGAAGAACTCGACATTCAATCATGATGATCTTGAAAGTATATAAGATCGTCAAAAACTTGACCGTCAATCGATTGACGAGCCAGAGACTACTTTGCTTGTTAATTCCATCTTTTATCAACATTTACTAGACAATGTAGGAGCCAAACAATCACTTTTGAGCACCACAAAAACCAGATAATGTCGAAAAGCATGCATGTCCATTTTCCTCTTTCTTCTCGAAATTCTTCTTGTGACTTCCTGAAAATCACGTGTCAATGTTAACATGTATAAAGGGTTAAATCTCAAACGACGTGGTAAGTTCATGATAGATAGATAAATAGCTCCCATGCTGTATTGTTCATCATAATTACAAATACAATAAATTCACATCACGAAGCGGGAAGACTCACATGTAAGTTATTAAAATCATAGAGTATATATGGTGAAAATTATCTTATGGTTTCCACAAGAAACTTTGCATATCTTAATTGTCACTATTACAAAAATTTATAATGCTTTAGTAAATGTGTGATTTTCATGCATACCAGTTTTATTACAGATGCTTTAATGGTTCCATTGGCATATTATATTTGACCTAGTTTATAGGTCTAACTAATCAACATATTCAGCCGAAACCTAACTGTTTGCTTGTCCTAAAGCATTCAGAACACAAATTGGGTGTCATTATTACTGAAATATACATACCTACATTATCTTCAATCTCACTTATGTCAGTATCACAACTGAAGTCAATCAGAGGAGGTGGTAATTTAGCTTGTGTTTCTGAAGAATCAGAATCTTGGGAATCATCAGAAACATCTGTGTATACATTAAAAATAGTGACTACACACGATAGTTATGGTGATAATCACACACACCACATAATTTGCAGCCAAAATCCAGTATTCCATCCAAATATTCCATTCCACTGTTTCCCACCACTCACCTAGTCTAACTTTCTTTAGCCATGATCCTTCACTCTCGTTGAAGTAGAGCTGTTTGTGAGTGTTAAAAGATCTGTAGGACAGGTCTTCATCACAATGAGGACAAAGGTATCTTTTTCTTCTTTTACTCATGATATTAATTTTATATAGGCGGGGCTGGACGGCCGTGGTTTTATGAATTGGCGGTTAATTATAACTAACAATATGAGCTCAACAGATGATGAGAAAGAAGATTTTGATTTCTCTGATCTAGAGGGAGATCTAGAGCCAGTTGACAGTGGTGATATCGATGATATCCATTTTAGTAGTCAAAATGATGAAGCTGGTAATGGAGATGTACAGTGTTATGTTATACTTTAAAAATGTGTTCTATAATTTCACTAGAAGTATCCAAGGAGTGCACTTTGGCAAAGGATATAAGCCACAAGATCAATTCTGCTACCCCATCCCCAGTTGGAGAACTAAAGCAAGTTATGTTGGAAGTGAAAGATTTATTGCAAAAACTTGTAAACAAACAGTCACTCACACCGTTATCATCACCTGCAACATGCACCAGTTCTTCCAGTGGCTCTTGCACAGAGTTCACACCCAAGCGACCCATCACAAAAGTTGTTCCCAAAAATATTCGTGTAAGAAAACTTTGTTATCAAGAAGACTTACTTAACCCTTTGTGAAGAGGATGATTACTTGGGTTGGGATCTCTCTCCTGGGTAGGTTAATAATGTTATCATTAATTCATACTTGTATTTCCATTCACTACAGTTCAAATTTTCGATCCAAAGAAAATTTAGCTGTAACTTCACGTCTTATAACTGAAGTCAGATCAATTACTCCAACTTTTAGCTTAGCACATATCCGAGGTAAAGAATATCAATTACCCAATACTGCAATATTTATCTAATTTATTTGTAGATGCTGCCTATAGGTACTATAGGACAAAAAAAAAAGCAGATAAATGTGACAGTAAAGGAAAAGGTGAACATGTTAACTCTTTAATAACCAAAGATGCATATTTGCGTCATTTAATTAATGCGATTATGCGTCAAAGAAGCAAGCCAAATAAAAGAGCTCGCATAGCGATCAAATGAACAGCTGTATTAAAGTACACTACGAAGAAGACTTGTAGTTAGTTGAAATTAGTCAAATTCCAGGCCAAACAAAAGCGATAAGACGCTAAGTATGGGCGTCGCCACTGACTACTACACTTTCAAACACTTGTCTTGCTGCTTTCCTGCAGCTAACGAAGCATGTTTTTGGTATCAATGGCTTACTTAGAAGGTCTTCTGTATAACTAAGTGAGTTAAAAGTCGTGGTTGCTTAAAATTTATGCGCTATACAGACTAGACAAAAAGTAGGTGTTGCCCGTCAACTACTATACTTACAAACTATAATATTTCTCTCTTCCTGCTGATAGCGAAGTATAAATTTTACATCAATGGGTTTGTTAAAGACTCTTTCCACAAAATAAGTTAGAATGTTGAGTCTTATAAAAATATGAGTTATAGTGCTGAAAATGCTGATTAGATATAAGCGCTCCGCCCACACAAAATTTCTTAATTAAATTTGGGGTTAATAACGAAAACGCTTATTTCAATTATGGTTGGTAAAGAGTTAAAGCAACTAAACGGCGACATGAACGTATAGTCAGGGTGAGTTGAGTCATTTGAATTATAGATCACTGTTTATTATAAACTGTGTGTTTATGTAGAAAAAAAAAAAAAGAGAGTCTATTGTACTGAAAAGTACAAAACTTTCTAAAGAACAAAAAGAAAAGTGGCTGCAAGTGATCCGAAACAAAGATTTTCTCTCTAGTGAAGAGAGTGATGGAGAAGACATCACAGTCCATCCAATACCTTGGAGATCGAAAATAGTTAACTCTATGTTTCAGAAAATTGATAAGCGAGTAATGCAGAATCGGAGTGGCCAAGCTAATAGACAAAAAAAATTACGGGAAGTTCTTCACTTCGTCTCTGCCCTCAAAGTGATGCAGTTCCTGCTTGGGCACTGGATCATGAACAGAAGTAAAACATGAGTTAATCATCATGATTCTTTTTCATTAATTTCTTATATATGAAATTTCAATTATCATAATACATTTTGTCAGTTAAGAAATTTACATGACGTGATGTTCTAGTTTTAACTTCATATACTGGAAATTTGAGTCTATCATATACCGACTGTCAGTATGAAATGTTACTGAAATTTATGAATTTCAGAAAGTATGAAATTCTGCCAACCACTTCATGACAGATGAGATTTCATGAAAATTTCAGACAAATTTCCTATATTCTGAAATCTCATTTTCTGTCCTGTGGAAGGTGTTGGTAGTCATAAAAACACTAGATATGAATAGGTATGTGTGTATTAAAACTTACCTGTATATATTACCAGAGATTTCAGCTCATCACTTGCAATTGCAATGTATGGGTGGCCATTTTTTTTTCGTGCCATAATATTACTTGACACACACACCCATGCTAATTAAATATATATGCATACTTTTGTAGTACTCGCATATATATATCTAAGGGTGCAGACAACAGACAGTTACAGATGCGTAAAAGCAACAAAACATGCCTAAACAATCCATGTTTTTTCGACTGTTACAACACAATCATTTAAGAGAAGTTTCCTGTTGGTTAGGTGTGATCCTTTTATACCATTTTAAAGCTAATTATCAACTGTGAAAGTTTGAAAATATATAAGTAAACAAAAATTGGTCGTCAGATTTCAAAAATTCAAAAGACAACCCTGAGATAATCCACACCACTGAAACACCTAAGGCTCCAGCACTGTCAGTACAACCATCTGTCACCAGATCTGAAACAGAGGAGCCTCCAGCACCATTAGTACAACCGTTGGACACTCAATCACCATCCCTCACGGAATCTGAAACCACCAACACATCAGAAACAAAACCACCATCGCCTATGGATAATCGATATCCTTCACGACATCGTAAGCCCCCTGATCGTTATATACCTCTAAATTTCAGGAGGGGGAAAATGTAATGAACTGAGACATTTAGACTCAATATTGTTAATAATAAAATAATTAACTATTGTATATATGTTGTAGTCAGTCGTATTGTATCTATTGTTGTACATTTTTGTAAGGGCTACTGCCCTCACTATATAAATGAAATCTGATTCTTGTAATGTGCAGTTTTTTGATAGAAAAGCTCACAGTTATTGTGCTATATATCAAATTGTAAAACTCTGGTTGTAAACACAACAATGACGAAGCAACCATCAAAACTGTACTACAATATTATGTTTTCTTGAAGGGCTGTAGGTGTTTGGCATCTATGTCAGCAAATCGGTTAAAACGGAGTCTATTCAACTATACAGAACAACATCTAAGAGTCGTAGATACCAAATTAAATCTGTGATAGTTGCGGGAAAACAATTAAGCGAGTGAATGAAAGGATGTTACCATGACATTTAATTTGATTGGAGAGATGGATTTTGTTCAATGAGGACTTAAAGCTCTCACTTTGAATCCTTCGGTGAGTATACCCACTTCTGTAATGTCATCTCCTTTACTTATTGCCGTGAGGGCATGTGACAAAATGTAGAATAGGAGTTGCCCTTCGTCAGTCTTTTCCAATGTAGTTAATGGTTTTTGTTTTTTTAATTTTGTCCTACATAAATGTAATTGCATTAGTGATTTGTGCTCCCTAGCAATTACTTTATATACATGCACATACTTCGGCCAATGACCACAACATCTGGTTTGCCCTGCAGAAGAAAAGAGCTAATATAAGCAATCTGATGTTTTTGGGGAGTTAACTTTTATATCCAATGAAGACGGTGTAGATGAACTGGGTATTGGTGTTAGATCATCCGTTGGATTTTCATTGGATCTGTTAGTTGATCACAGAGTCATTTTCTCCTCCATCTCAGCACTTGTGTCATCCTCCTCCTCCTCTACAGTAATCACTTCTACTTCATTGCTATACTCTGAGCTACTGCTATATGTATCCACTATGAAAAATAATAATTTGCTTTCTACATATTTGTCATCCTACTTACATTTCACAGTCGTGAATGTGGGTTACAAAACCAGTAGGTTTTGATTAAATTCAAAAAGTCGCATCTATATAGGGCCACAGCCCTAACAACAGTGGCCAATCCTTTTATGTCAAGGTGCTGTAATTAAAAAAACATTATTTGTTTTACTCACAGAAAAAGAACCACTTACAACATCATCAGGAATATCTGCATATCGCAGATCCTTCCACTCTACCGTAGACAACAATTTGAACATTCTTTTCCTTTTGGGTCCTGCACCTACTACATATTTGTATGTAAATATACACAATGTTTCAACAACTGACAATACAATCACACCTTGTACAATGATTGTAATCCAAAGGCCATCTTGTTGTAATGTTCAATTCCTTTATAATGAACAACGAAATTGTCTATTATAAACACAGTTCTTTCGGCCCAATTGACAAAGGTTTTAATCACTTGTGCTAATACATGCTTAATCTTCTCTGTATATATCAAGGAAATATGTAGTGTAATTTTAATCACTAGGAATATTACCTTCTTTAAATCTCTTTTTACTACTTTGGCCCTCTCGCCAACACCCCTTTCTTTTAATTGCAGCCAACCTGTCAGCTATACAATAATAATAACTTTTAGCAACGTTTTGGAGTATTTCGATTAACCTTAATGTTGATGTTGGTGTTTCCATCTCGGGTGTGTATGTAACAGAGAAACTAAGATTAAAAATAAGCACAATTATTTTAAAACCATTTCCAGGTAATTGAGTATGCTATATATCTCACTTCTAGTTTATTTACACTAATACCTAACTTGACTTGGGAACAACCTCTATATCAAATTAGCTACATATCAAAATCTACCAGGTGTTGACAAAGCACTCTTCTTATAAAACCAACACTGCCTCTGGTGTGGACGGCATTTCCAGACAGATGATCCGAGGGGCTGCTACTGCCATCTCTCCAGCAATCACTAAGATATTTAATCTATCTCTCAAGCAAAGCAGGGTGCCTGACCTTTGGAAAGTCTTCAACGTTACTCGGATTCCAAAGGATGGCGATCCAACTTCTCCCTGCAACTATCAACCTATATCTCTCCTCTCCCTAATCTCCAAAGTTCTTAAAAGGGTAGTGCATTAGAGAATGTCGAAATTCTTATTCTCAAATAAGCTCCTATTAAACTGTCCTGCAACCAAGAAGCCCTGTTTTCTGTCACTAATGACTGGCCTGGCATAAACTACTTGAAAAGCACCACCAAGTAGCAACTGTTTTCTTTGATGTCAAGAAAGCGTTTGACTCTGTACCTCACTCGAAGCTCTTGTCCTCTCTTCAAAATTTAGGCATCCATGGCCCTTTACTACACTGGATCAAGGACTACCTCTCCAACAGGCAGCAGCGAGTAGTCCTGGACTGTACCATGTCGGACCCTGTTACAGTAACCTCAGGTGTTCCACAAGGTTTCATTCTAGGGCTGCTGCTGTTCAACATTTTTATGAACTCCATCACAACATGCACCTGTTCACCAATGCTGAAGTCATACTATATGCAGATGACATTCTTCTTTACAAGCTAATAGACTATACGACTTATTGGCAGGAACTTCAAGAAGATGTCAATGAGATCCTCTCCTAGATGCAATTTCACGCCCTCACTGTAAATGATTCTAAGACAAATCTGCTTTCAATAACCCGCTATTGGCGCACTATTCTAGTTAATATCAGTGTTAACAATCAACTGATCTTCCCATGTGACTCTGTAAAGTACCTTGGTGTAACTATCAACCATGACCTTAAATGGTCAAGTCACATCAGAAATACCTGCAAGAATGCCAAACAACATCTTGGCTTCATCCATCAAAGGTTTCACCAATCACCACCTCAGATTAGGAACCAAATCTACCGTATTGCAGTACTGCCTAAGTTGGATTATTGTAGTACAGTCTGGGACCCCCATAGCTCCACTGACATAAACAGACTGGAAAACGTGCAGAAATGTGCAGGTGAAGTGATAACTGGAAGCCAATTTACACCAATTATCACTTACCTCAGCAAAACAGTCTAGCAAATAGAGAGAGACCAACTAAAACAGTCAAACGCAAAGTTTGTCACAATGACATACAGACATAATGAGGCAGCGCACAAATGCGCATGCGGCTCGAGCTCAAACACGAGGTTTGTCACTATGGAAAGGCAGCGCTCAAAGGGAAGAATTTAATGCGATTTCTGTAAGAGAAGGATTCTCACATTCAAACATTACATTCGGTGGTTGTACATTTTATTTTCTGATAGTGACATTTTAGCATCCCTTCCTAACTTAATTAATATGTCAAAGTAAAAACCTACCCTGGCTAATGATATTTGTTTACTTTTATGACCAGTTGGTGTTTTTCCACTAGAGCTCGCTCCAACTAGATTTATTTGAACTGGATGGACTAATATAAAACACACATGTTTCAACACTTTAATTACTACAGTTAATTAATACAGTCTTACCTTACTTGTTGCGATTGCTTCATACTATTTTTCAATAGCCTTAGAATTGTTTACAATACTCTCACAAAGCTTTTCTAGCAGACCTTTTACGTTATTTAATGTAACATCATCATTACATATTGGGAGTTGAGGTTGTATAACAGTTACGTTACTTGGTGATAGCAAAGGCTCTTCGTTGCCATCTTCTTCACTAAATAAATCATCTGAGTCAAACTGGTCAAAAGTATTTTGATCAGATAATACTGACACAGAGACACAGCTGGAAAAGTTCAAACAATGTGTTTAGGAGGCGGAGCTTACTTAATCTTGTAATTAAAGATGTCTGAATGTTGCCTTCATTGTGAAGTTGTATTGTCAAAGAAAACATACGCTGCCCACAAAAGGCTATTTCAATAGCTTCAAGGAGGCAGTTGTTCTGGATTTCAGCGACGATGAACTTTAGCCCTGATGATATGTTCTATGAGCGAAGTAGTCCACCCATTTATCATGGTGTTTTCAGTGATTCTGATGAGAAAATGCTTGTTAAATGAAAGTAAAGATCACAGCATCAATAAATGTATTTGATTCTTTATCTTTGTTGTAGCAAAGGAGTATCAAAACTATTTTTTGAGTGAATGAAATTCATGTTTGATACAAGCACAAATAGGGATATGGATATAAATGTGTAGACAGTGAACACCTAAATTAAGTTTCTCAAGCTAGTCAATCAAAATTTGTTTTAGCCCATTCAGGGCAGTCTATTGGGCTTTCGCGTTCTGAAGGCTCACCAATATCAGTAGGAAGAATCATGGATTTAGCCCTGGCTGACCTTGTACGATCCAACTTTCTGTCAAGACTTTCAATGTAACCTTTAAATTCTTCACTACTGCCACATGCTTTATCAACTTCTTTCTTTTGAAGGTAGCCGAAGTTAAATTTTCACTACCTGAAGGATTATACTCTCATCAGAAACAATAACTGACACATCTGATGACGTGAAGTCAGGTAAAAGAACACTTTCTAGCTTCTTTTTGGTTTGGTCATCCAGGCCAGTTGATTGTGTAAGAGCTCTTTTACGTGGATTAGCTTTCTGTGAAAACAAAAGGTCTTATGCAACACTATAGTAAACATTAAAAGCTAAATACTTACATTTATCATCCTTTGTCGTCTCTTTTACTTTGAAATCAAGTATGCGAGTTGTGAAATATATTCTTAGGCACCTTTGATAATTTAATAGCACATAAACATAATGAGATACCAGAAGCATAATTAACTCATGTCTAATAATAACTGGACTATAGCTGGTGTCTGTCTGAAGGGTTTGTAGGGTTTGTACATTTTGAATTAATTCAGTGTTAACAGCTGCAATGACAGATGAACTTTTAGATCTTTGGGAAGATGGCTTAACAATTGGAGAAAAAATACTACATGTTGCTCTTACCTGTGTTGCCTGTGATAAGCCAGCAGCTATCAAGATAGGAGCTTTTCTAGGTCACTCTTCCAACCATGCTTGCTCATACTGCCATAAGCACTTTCATTACAATAATGAATGGAAAAAAATTGATTACTCTGGATTTCATCACAGTACTGAACACACACATTCTGATTTCTTCCATCTAACGAAGCATGTATTTGGTATCTACGACTTTGTTAGAAGCTCCTCTGTCTAAGTACGTAAGTCATAAGTCTGTGTTGTTTAAAATGTGGAAGTTATACAGGTTAGTAAGGGTGTGGGCATTGCCCTTCGACTACTAAATATTCAAGCACTCGCCTTGCTACCTTCCTGCTAATAGCGAAGCATAAATTTTACATCTATAGCTTTCCTCTTTCCAGCAAAGTAAGTTAGAAACTCTAGTTTCATAAAACAGGAGAGTTATAGTGGTGAAAATCTTTAGTTACTACACGCTCCACCCACACATTTTCCTAGATAATTAATTTTGGAATATATGAAAAACGCCCAGTTTAATTATCGCCTGTAAAGGGTTAAGTTCATCAACATATTGCAATACAGTCCCCTGTCTAACTTCTTTAGATCTTGCTAACTGGACACTGCTTAGCACTGCTATTAACCAGCTTTTTTCAAAGCTTTTATTTTTATTAATATTCAGTGGGTGGGGTCATAAAATAACACCGGATGTCACATGGGCCCCCACCAATTTTTGGGGTTCATTTGTCGTGGCCCCACCCATTTTTGGGTTCATTTCTATGGCTTCTCGTAGCTGTAGTAGCGCTGGTCCGTTCTTTACCATTGATCCATGAAATATTTTAGTCTTGATTTTCTTCTCTTAGATGCTGTGTGTGAAAGCTTAGGAAACAATCAATACTTCCACCGTGACAGAAGTGGACTTGACAGTCTTCACAAAACCATGTTGTGTCCTTTCTTTTCCCAGGGTACTTCGAACAGTAAAAACATTTATGTTGTTTCATATTATAACTTCGCTTAGGAAAATGATCTAGTTTGAATTTTTTGCTTGATGTTATCTATTTTCTTCCTCGACGTTTACAACTATTGTAATTAGCTGTTAGTTCATTAGCGAATTGTATTCGAAAGCTCTTTAACTTTTTATACTTCTCCTTATGATTAGGCTCTAGCTTAGCAAATATGAGAAATAACAACATCGAAAATGAACCAAAAGAAGTATTTATAATATTTGTGACACTTAAGCTGAACAGGATAGTATTGCCTCAGTTGGTCATTCCTGTCCACTCCGCCCATATATTTGTTGTAGGTTGCAATGCTGTTAGGACATGGTACTACTACTCGTTCACCTGTTTGTAGCTTGCGTTTGACTTCTGTTGTCACTTCTGGTGTGCTGTTGGTTGCCGCAACACAAACTACTTTAGTGTCTTTCCATGTTGTAACAGTAAGATTTTTTAATGAAGTTGTTTTACATTGCACTGTTTTCATCTCTCCTTTCTTTTTGAGGCATTTAGCTGCAATGACAGCTTTCAGCTCGTCTGGAAAACCCTTTCTATTTGTCCTAATTGTGCCATTGTGCCACATCCATAGATGCCATCCTTCAAGAGGTCTTCTAAAAGAAAAAGGCTAGTGAAAAAGTTGTCACAGTACACATGATGGTATTTATTTTTTATATTTTGTGTTAGGTCTTTTATAACTCTTGCTCCTAATCCATCCTCTACTTCACCTTCTTTTCCAACATATACCTGGAATTCAGATACAAAACCAGTACAGCTATCCGCCCTCATCCACACCTTGAACCCCCCTGCAAACTGGTTTTAATGGTATATATTGCTTCATCGATGGAGCAATCACAATTAGGATTATATAAAGTGAGAAACCGCTCAGCAATATAGTTAAGAATGGTCCTGACTTTACCTATTCTATCATAGCCTTCACTTCCAGGTAGTCGCAGTGTTGTATTATCAACAAAGTGAAAGTAGAGAGTAATCTCCCTGAATCGATCTCGAGATATACAATTTGATATTGGCGCATAATTCAGTGTCCAATCTTTCTTCCAATAATCGTAAATTGATGGCAGCCTAACTATCCCCATCAGGATCATGAATCCAAAGTATGCCTCTAATTCTGTTTCTGTTACTTTCTCCCATGTCTCGTATGTATTTTCACCCATACACTGTAAAGCATACAAGTTTGTCTGGTCGACAATGAGTTGCAGTAGGGATGTAGTAAAAAATAAACGAAAGGTCTGTATAGGGGTTGGTGATATTTGTACTGTTGGACCAACTGGTTCATTAAAAGCTGATCAGTCCATTCAAAATGAGCAGGGACAGAACTCCTTTATGAGAAAGAATAACAAATATGGTTTTGGTTCAGCTTAAAGTTAACAAATAATTATTTACTTCTTTTTCCCCTTTGTTTTCCCCCCTTTTCTGTAGGTCTTGTGATGGGTGTGGTTTCTGTGGGAGGTTCTATACATTCCTCATCTGTTTCACTAAGAAGATATTTCAATAAAAGTAACCAACAAATAATATATTGTGTTGTATTGTGTTTCTGAAAATGCAGTGCAGTCAAAGCTGCGTATGTGCATAATCCCATCTCTACATTAGAAAGTTATTTGAAACATACATTTACACAAATGTACTTGAAATTACTGTGTGTACAATTACTATCATAATTGCTGAAGTGCAATGTAAAAGAATCACCTATGTTTCATAATCTTACATATTATATATATATATAGCTACCTCTCATAGGTCTCATCAAGTCCCAGGTCATCATCACTGCCCGGGTGGAAGGTTTCTTGGAGGTCATCATCTAACTCCTCGGGCCGTAGCAGGATGTCAAGCACCTCCTCACTACTAAAACAGCTCTTACCAGCCCTGAATACCATTGAAATTTTGTCTAATGATGTTTACATTCTCATATGTTATGATTTTATTATAAATTTATTTTATAATTTAATTCTAAATCTTTTGCAATGCAATGTATAATAGTCTAGAGCCATATATTTCATAGTTGGGTGTGGTTCATTGTAGCTTACATGACTTTGGAGAGTAATGTTTCTTGTCCAAAGGAAGGTATCTCACGCAAATATTCTGTGCAAAAGTATTCCAGTGGTTCTTCCTTAACCAAACGCAAAGTTTCAGACTCTCACACCTGGATACAGCTGTAAAATAGAACTAGGCATTAATATATGTTAACTTTCTTAATTAATGATACTGCTAAGTTTAACTGTTAAGGTGGGAGTGGGTGGATGCGACTCCAATCAGTTTCAAAATAGAATATTATATAATATGACTCTAACCTGGTGTAATAGCAACCTTCATATCTTCTGATCAGCTTTATATTGTCCTGTAATTGAAGAAATATGGTTAAAATCGCCAATTAACATAAGTACAAAACCACAAAAGCCACGCCCACCATACATGGCGTGCATCAAGTACAATGTATTTTGAGAAAAGTTACGAAGCTGTTTTCTGCAAATTCATTTTACTTTTAAAGTTACAAGAGGCTAAAGAAAGCTGAATTCTGTAGCTTTTCACTGAAACCATAAAATTTACCTTTCTAGACACTATCAAACTCCGATCTTTCTCAGAGAGCAACTACAGTTACCCCGCCATTGTTTTCCACCCATCGCCCCCTCCACCACCCGTGGGCCATGTTTCAGAAAATAAACTATCAGTGAAAACATTTAGGTCCAATAATTATACCCCCAGGTGGGTGTGGCTTCCAAAAAATACAGAATGGAACCAGATTGTATGCAGCAAGAAGCTGGCAAGACTAGAAATTGATTGGAGTAGCATCCGCCCACGGAAAAGACTACAACCTTAAAGAGAGAAGGTTTCCAGTTAATTACGTACGTAGGAGTGACCGCACCCACCACCTAAATGTGTGCTAAGCGTAAGTCTTCCAAAATCTAGACAAGATGAATTTTCCTGAGGTTGGAGCTGGACTGCAAAATCTGGGCAACACCTGTTTCTTAAATGCATTTGTTCAATGTCTTGTGCACAACCCAGACTTTTGTAAACGTCTATTTATGCATCAGGAGTGTAGTAAGAAAACTAGTGCTATTGTACAAAATGTTATTATAATGCAAAAATACATAATTATACATAATTATTATACACTTTAAAGGCAGCAAAGACTTTTGTGCAGTTTGTTTTCTGAAAGAAAGTACTATGCAAAAGACTGGGACTATATCTCCAACACAAATACACAGAATGCTTAACTGTAAGATAATTTTGTACATGAAAACATATATATACAAGATCTCCTCTTGAAGGAATACTTCCACACTGGCAGCATAATCAGCAAGAAGATGCTCATGAATTTCTTCTGAGATTTCTAGAGGAGTCAAGTATTAGGTAGATGAACAATTAATTGTTAAGATAGATTGTATTTATATACAAGAATAATAAAAAACATTTTCAATAAAAATGATAGAAGATGTAGGGATCTCAAAACCCAAAAAGGATGCGAACAAGGTTAGGTGGGACCCAAATTTAAACAAACCACTTCCATATAAGCGTACATAAGTATAACTATTCTTATTTTGCTTTTTAAGTACTTGTGTAGGCTTATATGGAAGTGGTTTGTTTAAATTTGGGTCCCACCTAACCTTGTTCGCATCCTTTTTGGGTTTTGACATCCCTACATCTTCTATCATTTTTATTGAAAATGTTTTTTATTATTCTTGTTTTCATTATTTTTTGTGAATGTAAGTTAGTTATAGTATTGAAATTTTTTCAAACTTAAAAAATAAATATTGGTAGTCAATATTAACAATTTTATATAGTGATCGAAATTCAGTGAAAATGACTTGTACATAAGCATAAAGTACTATAATTTAATAATAAATGTTAGATATAGAGAATGAATGATTTTGAAATGTATTGCTGAGTTACCATCCCAATCTTGTTCCTGTGTTGTTTTGTTGTTTTGATATCCCTACATACTATTCCAATGTTAAAAATGTTTTTTATTGTTCTTTATTTTTTCTTTATTTTAGTAAAAGAATATGAAGAGCTCCCGAAAAGCTAAAACTAGTAATTACAGTAATACCTAACTACTTTTTTATGTTATATTATAACTAGCATGCTTATTTACTACCTTTTGTTATTGTTATTATTATTATTCTTATTTTACTTTGTAATAATATTATGTAGTTGTATTATTTATTTATACATTATTATGTAGACTGACATTTAAATCTGTCACTAGTCAGCCCCACCTTTTCTAAATGAAATAGCTCCACCCTTTTAAAATGCAGGTGTAGTTTAGGAATGTGTCACGTCGAGTTACGTCACATCTGCACTGAGTATAAATAGGAATTTGTAGCTTTTTTTGCAGAAATTTTGAAATGGATAAAGACCCAGTAAGTGCTATAAGAAATTTTATTGTGCCAATGTTGAAAAGTTTTTTTTTATTATAGTTTAACTGTGATGAGTTTGATAAATTCCTCTCTGGGCTATCCAGAGAGGAATTAGAGAAATTGGATATCCCAAGTATGTGCTTTATTATTGACAATCATAATGATTTATGTGAGTATTGTTTCTTTTGAATTATAGAAACAGAAAAGGAGCAAAAGAAGTTAAACTATTAAAAATTTTTAATTATAATTAGCTATATATAAATATTTAATTTTAATATAACTTTTACAACAAAATTCATTAATAAACTGAACATTTAAGTCAGTACAATATTAGTATAAAAAATCAAGAGGTATGAATTTGTAGGTTAACATGAATAAGAAATGAAACTTTAATTCACCTTTCAACTCGGAAGTATTTCCAGACTATCATTAAAATTCTAATGTATTATCGTAATTAAGATATATTCAACTATTGTCATAATTATGAATAATTAAGATAACTATAATATTATTCAACTATCATTACTTAATTAATATTTGTAATGCTATAAAAGCAGTAGACTACCATTATTATTGCTACAGGTTTTACTATGGATAATATTAAGTGAGTAATGTGTTAGGATTTACTCTGTATATATCACTACATTCATTCTTCTGTAGAGTCCCACCGAGAAAAATATACAATTTGATAGAACCGTAAGCAAAATGTTTTATATAATTTATAGTAGTAACTGTTTTTATTTGCTTCAAACCAGCAATTCTATTTTGAATGTCATATGATAAGTGCAACTCTTTTTTCTTAACCTTCAAAGTATGGATACTATAACACAGTCTCCTCCACCACCACCACCATCTCCACCACCACCTCCAGCAATATCACCATCCAGATCACCATCACCATCGCCACCACCAGCTGCAGAAAACGAGAAAAGAGGGAGAAGAGGACAAGGAAGGGGAGATAGGGGAGGACGTGGAGGAAAAAGAGGAGGACGGGGAGGAAGAGGAGGAGGACGAGAAGGAAGAGGCAAAGAACAGAAGGGAAGAGGAGGAGGACGAAAAGGAAGAGATGAAAAGAAAGTTATAATTATTAACAACTATTATTAAAGACATAAAAGACTTGTAGACTTCTTTTTTTTTGTAGATGCATGACATTTTTTCTTATAGTATAATTATGTAAATTATTATTATTATAATATTATTATTATATCTGTATTGTTTTGAAGAAAAATATATATATTACATGTACAGTACATTTATTATAAGTGACTGAATTTGGGAAAATCAGGGTTATGAGATAATTATTAATTTTGAGACATGAGTGAAAATAGACAGTTATGGCTTACTTGGGTGATCACTGTTTTACTACATAAAAAGCTTCATTAACACCTTACCTATTCACTTATATCTTCAGAGAGATTTGGAGACATTGCTGTACTTTACTAGTCACTCTCATGATTAAATAATTACCTTTTTCCAAAAATGAAGGATTTGTGACTACAACAATTTAATCCTCTGCTGTAGCTTTGTCTTTTGTGTGATTGGGATGTATCATATATCATTCTGAAGCTATATATAATTATATCACTTTTTTTTGACATTATGTTAATTAATATTTAGAAATTCCTGATAATAATTAACATACATCTGTATTATAATAAATTATTCCTAATGTGTGCTTGTCACTAGATAGTGTGAGAGTTTACACCATCTGCCACTCCTTCACTCGTGTATCAAAATTTCACTAATCAGAGTGCTTTTTCTGTTTTGATATCCCTACATACTTTTCATTTTATAACTTATTCTTTTATAATTTTAGTCAAAACTTAACATAAATTAATATTGATAAATATAAGTTTGTAGTTATAATTATGAAGTGTTACAATAATTACATAAATGATAAGAGACAAACATAAATATGAGAGAAAGAGAAAATAGTGATGTTTAACTAATCATTAAATGACAAAAATATATATTTTTGTTTGCTTAGTTTGCTTAGTTGATATTTGTTGCCGTACATTTAGTTTATAAAAAAATTACATGTATGTGTTCCTAAATTGATTTCCGTAATATACTTATAACACATAAGGAAAAGATAGAGCTAATGTACATTAAATGCTTGGACACAGCATGTGCATCCATACAAGACATCTGTTGTTGATGTTATCATGCAAAACAATTAATCTACATTCAGCAAATGGTGCTGTATAGTATTGGGTTGTATTACATCATTTGAAGCTCACATTGGAAACACTTGAAGCAGAAACTGCAGACAATAAAAACAGCTGAAAGTGCAGATAGTAAACAGCGTTGTATATGCAGTCTAATGTTTAGAATTTATATTTCTGTAGAGCATATGTATGTATATTATTTAGTTACTATAGATACATTAATACTAAAATGATTACATACTTTTATAACATCGCATAATTTATGTAATTCACTATGTATTATACAAAACAATGAATCTACATTCAGCAAAGTCTGCAGATTTCATGAACAGCTGAAAGTGCAGACAGTAAACAGGGTTGTATAGGCAGTTAGTAAGTGTTTAGAATTTATATTTGCATAGAGCATACTTGTATACATACAATGCAATTTATGATAACATTTAGTTAATTAACTAATGACTTATTATACACACTAAATTGATCCATCTTGAATTTTACATATCTTTATGAATCATAATCTTCTAATGCTTTACATTATCATTATAAAGTTTTTCTTCTGTTTTGATGCTTTACATATCTTTATGAATTATAATATTCATTATTCTTAATGTGTGCTTGTACTAGATAGTGTGCTTATACAAAATCTGCCATTATACACCATCTGCCATTGCTTCACTCGTGTCTCAAATTTCACTAATTATAGCCATTATAATCAAACATAATAACCCTTCATTAGACTACATAAGTAAATTTATACAATACCTAAAGCATAAAACATAAAGAAGTGATATACTTATGTATTGTTTTACTATGTGGAAGTTTTAATGTTGTTGCTAAGATACCATCCCAATCTTGTTCCTGTGCTTTTTTTTTGTTTTGATATCTCTAATTTTGTAACAAAATTTTTTATTATTATAGTCAAAATTTTATTTCTTTAGTAAAACTTAACATAAATTAAATAATAATTGATAAATATAACCTTGTTTGTTATATGTAATGTTATAATAATTACACAAATGAGAAGAGATAAATATAAAAATAAGAGAATGAGAAAATAAATGGTATTAGTGATGCCACTATACACTCCACTATACATTTATTTTGCTTAGTTTGCTTAGTTGGCTTAGTTGAATTTTGTTACTGTACTGTACAAGAAAATTATATGTGTTGGTTCCTCAGTATTATTATTTATTCTTTACTTGTAACACTTCAGTAGAAATTTAATACCTGCTTTAGCAGAGCATGTACATGCATACAAAAACATCTGGTATCTATCTTATCATGCTAAACAATAAAACTACATTCAGCGAAAAGTGCTGAATAGTATCTCGAGGTATAATGTCTGCAGATTTCATCTGAAGTGCTGATTGTGAACTTTTGAAGCAGAAAGTGCAGACAATTAAAACAGCGTTGTATAAATGTTTGGAATTTATATTTGTATAGAGCATATGCATGTATAATATATAGTTACTATACATATTACATACCATGTAATTTATGATAAGATAGTGCATTCAGTTAATTAATGACTATTATACACACTAATTGGATCCATCTCTTTTTCTTGAATTTTAGGGTACTATCGTACTTTCTGATAGTGTTGTGAAATATTTTTATTCATTTCCTATTCAAAGAAATTGATGAAATGAACACTTGCATGTAAACATTAATTGTTGAACCTTGAAGGTTGAGTTAGTGAAGAAAATTTAGTTCCTCAAATGAATATCAACACATGCAATCTCAATTATGAAAAATATGTATTTCAATATAGCTGGCATGCATGACGTATTAATTAGAACTGTTTAAAATTGAATCACGAGTATTGAAATTGAGAATATACATTAATAGACAATGTTTTAATTAATATGTGTATGATCAATTTTGTACAATGTGCATTAATTTGGAACTTACAAAAATTTGACTTGAACTGGAATATATTTATAGTAAGACTTAGTAAGGTATGACTTAAATATTGCTGTAAACACATCTTGTCATTTTGCCATGTAATTTATTCTATTATATAAAGTTAAGGAAATTAATAAATGCATTATTTTGAACACAAAAAGAGGTTTAATTATAAGTAGTAAAACAACTGGATTATACCTATAACATAGTTAAATAGACCTGCACATGGTCCTTTTGTATGGTGGGTATTAATTAAGAACTTCATGTAATTAAGCACTATAATTTACATCGATATTTGAAGATATACTTGTACATGTATAACAGACACTTAAGTAGTAAACTTGCCATGGCAGAAACTGATCAAATAGTCCCTGTTGAATAGTAGCCTCTTAATTGCAATTTGTCGTTAATATATCAACAGTAATCGGAGCAATCATATCACCTCAGTTGTGATTCATCTTGTCATTTTAGTCATGTCCTATTATACAAACGAATGGAGGGCATTAATTTTGAACATACATCATTGATAATTTCAAAATAGTGCTAACACAATCAATGACGTGCATGGTCAATTTGTAGGATGGGCATTAATTTGAAACTTACATATTAAGACTTGGTATATTGAAATCATTATGTGAACTGACACTGTGTGAATGGGAGAAATATGTACATCAAGCTAGTAATAAATCAAAAGGACTTACCTGTACACCGGAACTAATCATTTTAAATGTTTAAGAGAGTGAGCATGAACTACACTTACAGTACTCTTAGTACCTAGTGAACAACCATATCACCAGGTTCCAGACCACACCGCTCGTGGAGGTGGTACTGTGTCGTGGTCCACCCTCCCTGCCACCCTCTCACTCTCAGGTTTTATAGTGCTTAGCGTTCCTGTAGTTTGAAGATATCTATTATAGCAGTGAACAGATAGCATGTTATCTCATAAGATTAATATATACAATATCATCAACTATTATGCACAGTTATGGTCAGTGTCTGTACATTTCAACATTATCTAATGGATTTGATGCTGTAGGGTGAAGTCTAACTAGCTATATTCTCTTTGCAGTCACAAGAAAAGCATAGGAAATGTCACTTTCATAACTCCAATTATGGATCCACAGCAGATTTTGTTATACATATATCATGCTTTTCGAACACATTTGTAAAGAATTTTCTTTTGCTCCCTTTAGAGTTTGGTAAATTGATATTGTATGAATCCATAACAATTATAGTAGAAAAGCCATCATATTTGTTGTTGAATACTACGTCAATTGGGCTTTTATTAGTTATCAATTGAATTCAATAATTAACAGGATCTATAGCATGTAGAATTTTGTGTAGATTCGAACATCATGATTCCTTTCACTATTGGGATGTTCATATAGTACATAGTTTTATAACTTTTGTAGAAAACATTTCAATAGACAGAATTTGTTTTCTCCCTTTTGATTTGCTATGGTATGAATCCAGAACATAATTTTAGTAGAAAAGCCATTATACATGGGTTGTATATTATTATGCCGATCGGATGTTTTCAGCTTTCCATTTGAATTCAATAATTAACAGGATCCACAGCATGTACAATTCATATAGATTATATTGGTTTGTCGATTGTCTATAGGTGTTGTGGTTTTAGTAAAGTTCCATCAGAAACATAGCTTTGTAATTTTTATGAAGATATGTGACATTAGCTACACTCTCCATGTACACATACAATCAGATAAACAACTAGCTAAACTAAACCCAAGGACACAAAATCCAATAGAGAAAGAAGAAATGTACTAACACTGAACGTAATTGCTGATATAAAGGTCAGCACCATCAGATCCCAAAAGCATTTCTTTCTTATGACAACTCTCTATTGGTCTTTCTGTTCCAATAGACTCTTTTAGCCATTTTATCATCATCTGCTATGCACTATATGTGCAGACAGTTAGTGGTTGTAACACTTGTCATTTGTTTAACAGTTTGAGTGTTAATGACTGAGTCATATATAGTAGAGACACAGTTAGAAAGGGCACCAACAGGAGCATCAATAAAGATTTCATTATGAATTTGCAGCTGCCTTTACATGTTAAACTAGAGTAAATTCAAGCTCAATGATTTTGTAAGTTATGTGTACATAGCAAACACAGTATTGTATCAAATGTATCAGATTTGTATCAGTGTACAGTAAACAGTATCATAATCACTATAATAGATACCACCATAAACATCAATTAGTGTGCTTATAGGTTTTTGTGGACACAAACGTATACATGTATAAATTGTCATGATGAACATTGTAATGTGACATAGAATAGTACAGTTTTATTATGTACATAACAGTTTAGTATAGTCTATATACAAAGACATTTTTGCTCATCAATTAACCTAATGAGGCTGTTGTATAGAACGTACAACTTCAAAATCATTAGGGGGATGATTAATATACATAGACATTTGTTGGATATCATCATTCAAAGTTCTGTCTACATAAATGAGGGGAATATCTACGCCAATTATTATCATCGGTGTTATATATGAATACACAAGTTTGTAAAAGATGGGCCAAAGTAAACATTTCAATTTCTGTCCCCCAAATGTGAGGTTGGTCCATACCCTTATCTTGTATATAATCCTGAACACTAGAATATTGAGGAGGTATATGATGACCTAATAAGAAATGGGCAATATCTATCATGTGGTTAAGAATGGCTGTGCGTACTGCCATATGTTGCTCTTCAGAACCAGTTATAATGTATGAAAAGGAACGGAATAGACAATTACCATCCCCTTTTATATGTTTAATACGGTTAGATCTACATTTGGACCACCAGGTCTAAGTCTGTTTGATATCACAAACTGAAGACCAAGAGTGGTACATGCATTACACTGCCACTGCTCATCAACTGAATAGAATTTAAATGGCCACACCTGTTCATCTCTGGGGTTATAATCATGTGACAATGACCTTTTAGCTGGCTTGTAACTATCTACATGTGTATTAATACCCAAAGGTCTTTTCTTTTGTTTAGGTTTTGTATTTCTAGGTAAAATCTTACTATAGGTTATTGACCTTTTGGGCTCAGGCTGATCATTTATACCAGTAAGCTTACGTTTTCTGTTTGTCTTAGATTGAGGTGGCAATGAATAAACTGGTAGTTGCGAGTATTTTTCCTTCAATCGATTAGTTTCTTTAAGAGAGCTAATGCTAACCATGATAGATTTGGGATTCCTGTCAAGAATCTTGTCAAGAGTCTTGACAAGATTCTTGACAAGAATCTTTGGTGTTTCGTGACAAGTATTATGCAAGATTCTTGACAAGAATCACCCAAGATTCTTGACATGATTCCTGTCAGGAATCTTGACAAGATTCTTGACAAACATTTTGTCAAGAGTCTTGACAAGATTCTTGATTCTTGACAAGAATCTTGTCAGTATCTTGTTTTGCAGGTTTACCCAAAATTCTTGACAAGAATTACCCAAAATTATTGACATGATTCTTGTCAAGAGTCTTGTCATAATCATGCTTGTACGAATTACCCAAGATTCCTGACAAGAATCACCCAAAATTATTGACATGATTCTTGTCAAGAGTCTTGTCATAATCATGCTTGCAAGATTTACACAAGATTGTTGACAAGAATTACCCAAGATTCTTGACAAGAATCACCCAAGATTCTTGACAAGGTTTACTCAAAATTCTTGACAAGAATTACTCAAGTTTCTTGACCAGATTTACCAAAGATTTTAACCAGATTCCTGTCAAGAATCTTGACAAGATTCTTGACAAGAATCTTGTCAGTAACTTGCATGCAAAAATTATCCAAGATTCTGACATGATTCTTGTCAAGAATCATGTGAAGAATCTTGTCAGTATCTTCCTTGCAAGAATTGTTGAAGATTCTGACATGATACTTGTCAAGACTGTTGTCAAGAATCTTGTCATAATTTAGCATGCAAGGTTTACCCAAGATTCTTCACAAGAATTACCCAAAATTGTTGAAAATGTTTACCCAAGTTTCTTGACAAGAATTACCCAACATTCTTGACCAGAATTACCAAAGATTCTGACAAAATTTCCGTCAAGAATCTTGTCAAGAGTCTTGACAAGATTCTTGACAAGAGTCTTGACAAGATTCTTGACAAGAGTCTTGACAAGATTCTTGACAAGAATCTTGTCAGTATCTTGCATGGAAATATTATCCAAGATTCTGACATGATTCTTGTCAAGAATCTTGTCAAGAATCTTGTCAGTATCTTCCTTACAATAATTGTTGAATATTGTGACATGATACTTGTTGGCAGATTTACACAAGATACAAGACAAGAATTACCCAAAATTCTGACAAGATTCTTGACAAGGAGCATGTCAGAATCTTGGGTATTTCCTGCAAGCAAGATAGTAACAAGATTCTTGACAAGAATTACCCAACATTCTGACATGATTCTTGTCAAGAATCTTCTCAAGAATTTCTTGCTTGCCAGAATTACCCAAGACTCTTGACAAGTATTATCCAAGATTCATGACATGATTGTTGTCAAGAGTCTTGTCATAATCTAGCTTGCAAAATTTGCACAAGTTTCTTGACAAGAATTACCCAAGATTCTTGACAACAATTACGCAACATTGTTGACAATGTTTACCAAGAATTTTGTCAAGAGTCTTGACAAGAATCTTGACAAGATTCTTGACAAGAATCTTGACAAGATTCTTGACCAGAATCTTGTCAGTATCTTGAATGCAAATATTATCCAAGATTCTTGACACGATTCTTGTCAAAAGTCTTGTCATAATCTTGCTTGCAAGATTTACACAAGATTCTTAGCAAGAGTTACCCAAGATTCTGGACAAGAATTACCCAAGATTCTTGACAAGAATTACCCAAGATTCTTGTGAAAAATCTTGTCAAGAGTCTTGACAAGATTCTTGACAAGAATCTTGACAAGAATCTTGACAAGAATCTTCTCAGTATCTTGCTTGCAAGATTTACACAAAATTCTTGACAAGAATTACCCAAAATTCTGACTAGATTCTTGACAAGGAGCATGTCAGAATCTTGGGTATTTTTTGCAAGCAAGATAGTGACAAGATTCTTTAGAATTACCCAACATTCTGATATGATTCTTGTCAACAATCTTCTCAAGAGTCTTGTCAAATTCTTGCTTGCCAGAATTACCCAAGATTCTTGCTTGCAAGATTTACACAATCTTGTCAAGAATCTTGTCAGTATATTCCTTGCAAGAATTGTTGAAGATTCAGACATGATACTTGTCAAGAATGTTGTCAAGAATTTTGTCATAATGTAGCTTGCAAGGTTTACCCAAGATTCTTGACAAGAATTACCCAAGATTCTTGACAAGAATTACTCAAGATTCTTGACAAGGTTTACCAAAGATTCTGACAAGATTCCTGTCAAGAATCTTGTCAAGAATCTTGACAACATTCTTGATTCTTGACAAGAATCTTGTCAGTATCTTGCTTGCAAGGTTTACCCAAGATTCTTGACAAGAATTCTTGACAAGTATTATGCAAGATTCTTGACACGAATCACCCAAGATTCTTGACATGATTCTTGTCAACAGTCTTGTCATAATCTTGCCTGCAAGATTTACACAAGATTCTTGGCAAGAGTTACCCAATATTCTGGACAAGAATTACCCAAGATTCTTGACAAGGTTTACCCAAGATTCTTGACAAGAATTACCCAAGATTTTTGACCAGAATTACCAAAGATTCTGACAAGATTCCTGTCAAGAATCTTGACAAGATTCTTGACAAGAATCTTGTCAGTATCTGGCATGCAAATATTATCCAAGATTCTGACATGATTCTTCTCAAGAATCTAGTCAGTATCTTCCTTGCAAGAATTGTTGTTGAAGATTCTGACATGATACTTGTCGAGAATGTTGTCAAGAATCATGTCATAATTTAGCTTGCAAGGTTTACCCAATATTCTTGACAAAAATTACCCAAGAATCTTGACAAGGTTTACCCAAGATTCTTGACAATCAGATGACGACACAAGCTGCTACTATGCTTGTATTTGTTTCCACAAAAGAACATTGACACACTGATTGACCTGATGCTGCCATGCCATTGTTAACCACACCTACGTCATACCTCTCCGCGTTTTGTTCTATACGGAGAAGCTAACGACATTTTATTAACCACACCCTTTATTTTTAGAAAGCAGAAACACAGTAACACACCCATACAGTTAGTGTAACACACCCATACAGTTAAAGTGGTAGTTAGCTTGATTGAACATCTAAAAGACAAGGGGTACGATCTCTACACAGATCGTTTCTACACCAGTCCCATTCTTGCTGATAGTCTTCAACAGATGAACATTACTTTAACAGGAACAATTATGAGTAATAAACGAGGATTACCTCTACAACTGAAAACGAAAAATAAAATGAGCAAAGGATCTATAGAGATCTATAGATGTGAAGACATGATGGCTTTATCCTGGATGGACAAAAGAAAGTTACTGATGCTATCTACCAAGTATAGTGCAAATATGATTGACGTAACATCAAGGTAATAATCATACTAATTAATTATGTTTTACAACTAGTCATATTTCTTATATTAATTACTTTAGGAGAACAGGAGAACCACCAAAAAGGAAACCAAATGTAGTGCACAATTACAACAAATTTATGCTTGGTGTGGACAAGTTAGACCAACTGATGTCATATTACAGCTTTCTACATAAGTCTGTGAAGTGGTGGAGGAAAGTGTTCTTCTGGCTAACAGAAATGACAGTGGTGAATGCATATATAATTTACCAACAAACACTTACCGAAACAAAACAGAAGTGTACACATATAGCATTCAAAGCCATTATTAATCGCCAAACATCATACTACCAAATCATCTCCAAATCTTATATCTACCCGCCAGAATCAAAAAGCTGTTCACTACCTGGAAAAAAGAAAGAAACAAAGGGACTGTGCTGTGTGCAGTGAACGAAAGGAAAATGGAAAACGCTGCCTTACACCATTCATCTGCACAACATGCCACAACACTCCCGCCCTGTGTCCTGGGGAATGCAACAAAATTTACCATTCTCGAAGATGAGCTCAAATTATTCAATGATATAGCACAACATACATACATACATACATAAATAGATAAACAAATTTATACACAATTATATAATTATAGATATTCATTTATTTGTATATATATATATATATATGTACCTAATTACCACACATTATGTCTATCTAAAAGAGATAATAGGCCCTACAATCATTGTAATAATAACTTGCCTTAAAATCTATTCTGTGATTACATTCACGCCCGCTTTTAATTAATGATCAATTTTTGTGGGCGTCGGTCTCTAAGGGTTAATTTAATTTTAAAAAAATAAAACCAAACACGTACGTGTACCGTATCCGTATCCAGATCCTGATCCGGATCCAGATCCTGATCCGGATCCGGATCCCGATTAGGCCCAGTCCAGAACATTATGCGGGAATTTCTTTAATTAAGAATAATAGGGAATTTTGCAAAAAAAGAATAATAGGAATTAAAATTGGCTAGGGGACGTTCACCAACTTCCGGACACTTAGGATTTAAGTGCTTACTTTTATGAAGCTGTGCAGTCTAACAGCATAAGACTAGTCTATATATTAGTAGTGATCATCCTTCATTGCAGTTATAAAAGTGCTTCGTGAAAGCTCCCAGCTAATGTACAATCCGCCCCTACTACCAATTTTAGGACAAAATTTCTAAATTTAGGACAATGAGGTAAATTTTTTTTGTAAAATCAGCATTTGATTGTGTAATTAACCCAAAATAACAATTCAAAAGAATTTAAACAAAGAGAAACTCATTATTGACAATTAGATTAGCACAGCATATATGATACCATGCATCACAAATATCACAGGCTATCCAAGGGTCAATTCCATTTTCTGTGAATCCACATACAGGACATTGTGATAGTTGAATCACATCCATCAGTATCTATGTCTTCCCGACTTGCATGCATCTTCCATGTGTACTTTCTCTACTTCTACACCTCTGTTTTTCTTTCTCCACCTTCTTAAAATGCAGATCTTGAGAACTTTCGAACTCATACCTCCCTCTTACACATGTACCTCCCCTTCCTCTTCCTCGTCCTCTACCTAGTCCTCTTCCTTTTTCTCTTGTAAGTGTTTTCTTCACACTGTTAGAAATGGGGTGTACATATACACCAGGGATGTAGTATACAAGGGTGTAGAAGCTCACATTGGGTGTATGATGTGGTTTTGGGGGGTAAAATAATGGAAGGTGTACCTTTTGGTTTGTCAAAGGTGTGAATGTTGTCAACCAGGGAGCAAATAATACCAATGACAATACCATGCATGCATGAGTAGTGATTGATACTACTAATTATACAGATAACACAGCTCTATATAAATAATTTTCCATTGCACACAGTCTTTATTCTCTTTGTATATCATCTCCCTTTTAATATGTACATCTTACCCAAGTGGCGTACACCTATGGCTATCACACCAAGAGTACCAGGTTCGATCCCAGAATCTACATTACTCTTTTTTTTTTTTTCCAAATAGCTAATCCGCATGGCGTTTAAAGGGTTAAATACAATGTATATAGATGTAGATAACCACACCTTTGTCAATAAATCTTGTATGAAGAAACAACCAAATCTTATGTGTAATTACAAAGAATACAAAAATGAGATTAAAAAGTAAGACGATGCTTTATTGGAACCATTAGACTGTCACAGTTGTTCTTCAAATGAAGGGGGATATGTGAAACAAGGTTCTCATATTGCACAAAGCATATTTCAGTGCTGTTTTTTACTTCAAAAGCGTGGTAATGTGGGTTGTACGAACATGTGTATAATAGTAACACACTGAACACAATGATTTCATCAATAATGTATACACTAGTTATCTTTCCAAATAAAGGAAACTCCTCATCAATTCCTACCACCACGACACAAGGTTTTTTATATGTGGTACCACAGACTTTTACCCACTTTGACCTAGATGACATAATTAAAATAAATTACATTATACAAAGGGCTCAACTAAGAGTGATCACATATGCATTGGGTATAAGTTATATAAATTACATACTTGTACGGATGAGAGTCTTCATTACCAACTGGAAATCCACTTGGCACTGTAACTACGTTACCTAATGAGCACAATATAATACATGCATCAGTTTATGTCCTTATGATAGTAATATACATACCAGGTCCAACCTCAATGTCAACAGAGAATGAAGAATCATCCAGACGAAGGTAAGATTGTAATTGCTCATGTCTCAGTGCAAGTGTGTGGCAAATATTAATGTAGTTTCCAAGGGAATTATCGCATGGTCCAGTGATGTTTCAAAGGTCCATATCTAGAAATAAGAAAGTATGGACAATATTAATTTTAATATTATACCAGAAGCCCTTAGGTTGGGGCTCATGATTATACATAAAAATATTACATCGGACTTACTGTCGAATTAATTCTGGCATGTGAACCATAAAATGCATCTTTGGGATGACAGGATTGGAGGGGTAGATGACTGTAAACTCATTATGATGATCTTCAATAAGTACTGACAAAAGGGATATGTCCTCTGGAGAAATGTCGGGAGCAAAAAGGATGTCGACGATGTCAAGAAGAAGAAGATATGACAGCCAATGCTCATCCTCCTCTGGTACCCAGTAACCTATCATCAGTGGTAGAAGTCGACCTAATAGCCACATCTGACTAGCTGAAATATTGACATGTTAATATCATCAATGGCATCTTCAGCATCATTACTGCAATCATTGCTACCGAGTTGAAGGTTGGTATGAGTTTGAGTATGACGAGAATAGACATGGTGCTTGTAGGTAGTGATGTTTTGGTATCTCCTTTGGCACTTATTAAGTCCACATACAAAACTGAATCCTGGCTTACTTGAATGAACTTCAGTTAAGTGTCTCAAAAGAAACGACATAGAAGTTGTCCTCAAACTACACAGTTGACACTGCTTAACAGTTTCCATAACCACGTCACGTGAAAGTGTTGAATATTTGACGAATTCAACTATTTTCTTATTGAAAAAGGTTTACCTCAAGACGTTACAACAGCTATTCAGGAAAATGGCGTAAGTGGAGATATCTTTATGGAGCTTTCAGAAGATAATCTAAAAGAAGTTGCTCCACGTCTATCAGACAGAATTGCTCTAAAACAAATACAGCAGTCACATCAGCCCACAAAAGTTTCTACTCCACTCAATCCAAGGGTATGATTGAAATATTTTTGCTTTTCCTTTTGAAATAATTATCGTTGTAGATAGTATTAAACATTTAATGTGTATGGAACTATTATAATATTATTATATTATCCAGCTGCTGTGTTTCAAAATCATGAACATAGTAATTATGACATTACAACAAACAACAGTTATAATTCTTTTTTTTTTTTCTTCCAGAACTTGAAGACAAAGTCGTATGATGATTGTGAGAGCTGGCTTCAAGGTTTCAAGCTTCCTGACTCATTCTCATCCCGAACAATGGAGTGTATTTCGACTGGTATACTTACTCAGAGTTGCCGAACCGAAATTATACAGACACTTGCAGCTTTAATGTGGGTTCACACTCACTACCCATCTAAAGAAGCTTACAACACAGTGTGTGCAAAGCTTGTTATGACAAATCCAACCTTGGCAGATGATGCCGATGATGACCAAGCTACCTATGTTAGTAAATCAGTTTTAAAATTTTTGTTGGCTTTGTATACTAATTTTAATTTTCCCATTCATAGTCTAATTAATATATATATAATTATATATATATCCTATACTATAATACATACCAATACTTCATTTTTGCTTGTATAGCTTTCCTGGAAGCAGAAGCTGAGAGATCGCTTTAAATTCCTAAGACACAGTATGCAAGAGTCGAGTCAACCAACCGAATCACAGTTATTGCATTACTGGCCGAATACGACTCTGCTGATTCCTCAAATGATGAAGGTATTGTATATTCGTAATTATAAATTGTATATTTATTATAATTATATATGTGACTAGGGCTGCACGGTATTCACAAATATAGTATCACGGTATTCTACATGCAAATATAGCAAAATAACTAAATACCTACTATTGCCTTGTTTATTAAATAATAACATGTCCAATTGCAACAAAATTTAATGGTAAGTGATTATTGTTAAGTAAGTGATTATAAAACTGAAATGATAACTGCAACATGATAAATAAGATAATTGTTGATGGACATAATAAAATTAATACGTGTTCACAGGTTCCTAGAAAGAAAAGTTAACATGTCAACCTTTTCTGGTTTCATGCTAGCTCGTAACGGAGTTACTATATTTCCAGCAGTGCTGAAAAAGCCTTTCCGAAGCAGAACTTGTCCACCTTTTGCCCTTCTTGTCATACTTCTGACCTTTCACTATGTATATACCGCGACGGTGTTGTAATAAAACCGTGTTACTACTAAATACCGATATACCGTGCAGCCCTATATGTGACCTGGAATGAGAAAATTAGTATTTTCTACCAAACCTTTAGTATACCACAATTTATCTTTCAATAGTATATAGTATAACTTTTTGAATCTTGAACATTTATAACTAAACTTGCAGGGTAATACAGTGTATACATGCATTAACCCATAGCACTGTTAAGGAGCATGCAGCAAAACTGCAACATTATGGTATTAAATCATGTTTAAAAACTTGGGCATTAAATGGAGTAATAATTCCTTTATTTACTTCTTGTAACAATATGCATTTAAAAGAATAGTATGCCATGTTTTTACATGTAGTGAATTGTTGTAACAAGAAATTACAAGGCATTAACTTGTATCCAGCTGTAATTATTATTGTTTTTTTTTTCCTCCTGGAAATTTCAGACAAGGTGGGTGTGATATGCCTGAAACTCTTGTGCGAGTTACTAATTGCCAGAAGGAGGGAAATGGCTACTATTATTCATTCATTTCCAGTAAGAGTTGATTTAATTATTGGATAAACACAATACATGCATGCATGTTGTGTTTAACTTTCAATTATAATTATTTCATTTAGGATACCATTAACATTGAGCAACAGCTGTTGTCAATGAACAAGAATGTACCCTTTCTTTTGCATCTGGAGTCAGCAGAGAAGAACAATTTTGTCGTTGTTGTTGAGAGGGAAGTGTTCATTACAACAGACAACTTCATCAACGCAATGCTCTACCTGTTTGGAGCCTACTACTCCTTTAATATTGCTTATACACAACTAGCACATCCTGTACTAATCTTTCTACAGAGGTATGTTATGGGTATTGAAGATACCTAAAGCATTCCGAAATGCGTGAGAGAAGCAGTGACAGTGATGAAAAGGTTTACATAAAAAAATATTATAATTATATAACATTGTAATTATATATGGATTCATCTTACTCTTGTGCATAATGTTTACATGTAGTATTATATAGTTAAGCTTGACTTTTAATTGTTCTTTTATTTTTCATGTAGATGTATAGCAACTTTTATTTGATCTTGTTTTTCAGTTTCAGTGTATATGTACAGTATTGTACATGTATATTAAGCTTGACTTGATCTTTACTTTTTACTTCATTACTGACAGCTTATTTTAGTTTCATTGTATATAATTATTATGTTCTATAATTGTTTTACATTCCAAAAAAAATTTACACCCTTAACATAACAACCCACACTTTCATCGGCGACATCATACACCCAAAGGCACACCCTAAGGGGGTAGTATTAGACTGGTATGTGGTACACCCTTTGTGGTGTATGTGTACACCTTTTCTCTAACAGTGCATTTGTTCTAAAGAAGGATTTTCATGAGAACATTCTGAGACACTTGTAGTAGCCCCTCTACCTCTTCCCCTACTTCTTATACATCTTTGTCTTTGTTTCTCTGTTTTTTCTAACTGCTTTATTTTCATTTCTGCTTCATGTTTCAATCATTTCTGTTCCTCTTTCTCAGTTAGGTAAGCTATAACTTGATCACTTGAGAGATGTTTAGGCTTTCTTTCTCTCTCGTTCATCTCGCGTTGCCTTCCTCTTACGAAGTATTTCGAGAAAAGGACTCGCTGTTACATACTGTGCATTACTCGTCAAACCAACTCTAGTCTGCTTAGAAGTCATCTTCGCTTTGGGCAAGAGCAGAATGTCATCAATACTTTTAGATCACACAGGTAAAGAAGAGGGTCTACCATTCAGAGGTGAAGACTGTATGGATAACAAGGAAGAAGACTGCACAGATGCAGAGGACTGTTGGGATTACTATTAGTGTTAGATGGGGAATTAAGCGACCGTAAATGCTCATTCTCCCTATTGTAAACAGTAGAAGGAGCCATATGACGGTCAGTGATTCATCCTGGATTTAAGGGCTAAATCCCACATTTGCAGAAACCAGACTAGGAATGAGAGCCAGTGGAAACGTTTACATGCTTTTCCAAAGTGATTCTTCAAGGCTTGACATAACCTACACATCTAATGGCTGGAGAACATGTGTGCAATGTGATGGCAAACAAAGGTGAATTTCATTTTCCCTTGCCTCCTTCTCTATTACTTCAATAGATAAATGAGATGCATGGCCATCCATATATTAACAGTACAGGTCTCACACTTGGAATATTTGCAATAAAAATGTCTAGCCAGTTGAAATAGATTTCCTGGTTTATCCACCCTTTCGATGACGTTGCAAATTGTGTTCCTGGTGGAATGACATGACCAGATGCTGATCCACATACTAAGATTGTGTGTGTCCTTCCCCTTTCACCAGATGTAAGACCCCACACAGTCTTTTGTCCACGTCATGCTGATGCTTTGCATCGAGGTTTGTGCACCTTTGAGAAGCCCATCTCGTCAGCATTATGTATAAGCATAGGCTTTGATAAGATATTTAGTCTAGAATAGTAGCCAATTTGGCAAAAAAATCTTCTATTACTTTCTCATTGGCATTTTTCGACCTCAAATAGGGACAAACATTCTTCCTTTCTTAATGTCAGACTTGGAAACCTTTGAAGAAAACCCTCATACCAATCCTGCCCAGCCTTACCATCATGAAATGGGTGTGGCCTGCCAGAATTAATCTGAGCAATACAATATCCCACACTCCTTACATCCTCCACAGTGAGCCCATATCCCATGTCACACATGTCAAAGCAATATTTACAAAGTTTTTCCTCTTCTTCCATGGTTAGCACTGTTACTGGCCCCGGTGTTGCATTTACAGGAACTGTACCATCCACTCTTCTTTTCAAAGTGGTCACTGGCACATCAAAGTCCCTTGCTGTCTGTCTGAGGCCTTTTCCCTGTAGTTTGACAGCTTTCATTGCTTCACACATAGACTCCACGGACCACTCTTGCTGCTACTGGAAGACATATTTTACCACGCTTTTAACAGCTATTAGTGCATGTGGTTAGAGTCAAAGGTCAACAACTTACAGGACAAGTGAGTAATTATTATCAATTATCAGTAGTTAACTATTGGAAGACTCCAGCAGTGCATGATCCAGGATTTTCTAATGTGTTTCATAATTGCCACAATACCCTGTTGTACCCTACAACGCACTGTGTTTAAACGATCATTGTAGACAAACTACAGGGATTTCAGCTTTAGGACTCGAACAATAGTTTTCTAAGCACATAAATATCACATCAGTGCGAAGACCTTTTAACCAATACTCTTCAGTATTATCATCACTTCTTATTGTTGAAAGATCTGAGCAACCGTGCAATACCTGTTCTTTTACCTTTGAGACTTGTGGAAAGAAGTGAATCTGATAATCATTATTACAAATAGAATAATGAAAAAGTAAAAATGAATAAATAATAAAAATATATATTGTAGGAATGGCTTCAAGCAGTGGAAAGCTGTACACTGTTGCTAGCATTATTGGTCTTGTTGAAGACGAATTCTGTTGTGATGGAAGTGATGATGAAGTTTCTGACCTAATTATGACGATGTAAGGGTGTAAATTAGTATGATAAATGATACATCATACCTAGTGCTGATGAAAACGAATGTGAGATGGAAATAGATGGTCCATTGTCATCCACAATATTTGCCCAACATGCAAGTGATTTACCTTCATTTGACGAGGTTGTGTGGTTTCAAATGTGCATGAGGAGGAAACTGCTACACAGGATGAAGATGCAGAGGAGGAAATCATTCACCGATACGCTGGAGTAACGTAAGTTACCCTAAAATAAGAAACAAAATAAAAATAAAAATAGAAGTATTAGATTATTTATTATGTTATCTTTCATTGTTCTATAGCTCTGACAACATTCAATGGAATAGTGATCCAAACCCACCTATTTCAATTACACCATTCAAAGGATATTCTCATCCACATGGCCCTTCTTTTGCATTACCAACCTCTATCCTCACTCTCTTCACTTTGGTATTCAAAGGTGAGCTTGTTGAGGAAACTAATCGCTACGCCTGCAAGAAAAATATGAGACATGGGAAAAAATAACCGAGGAAGAAATGTATGCATATTTTGGTTTTTTTAATACTGATGGAGATGGTGAATCTTCCATCCATCAAGGACTACTGGCGGAAAAAGGAGGTATTTTATTACTGACCATCAAAATTTCCTGAACACAGTTTCTTGACATCCATTGTTTTTTACACTTTGTCAATAACGACTGTCTTCCATCTTATGGAGAAACTGGCTACAGTAAAATACAAAAGGTTAACCCTTTACAGGCGATAATTAAACTGGACGTTTTTCATATATTCCGAAATTAATTATCTAGGAAAATGTGTGGGTGGAGCGTGTAGTAACTAAAGATTTTCACCACTATAACTCTCCCGTTTTATGAAACTAGAGTTTCTAACTTACTTTGCTGGAAAGAAGAGTTGTGGAAAAAGCTATAGATGTAAAATTTATGCTTCGCTATCAGCAGGAAGGTAGCAAGGTGAGTGCTTGAATATTTAGTAGTCGAAGGGCAACGCCCACACCCTTACTAACCTGTATAACTTCCACATTTTAAACAACTTACGTACTTAGACAGAGGAGCTTCTAACAAAGTCGTAGATACCAAATACATGCTTCGTTAGATGGAAGAAAGTAGCAAGACGAGTGTTTGAAAGTGTAGTGGTCAGTGCCAACACCCGCACTTAGCGTCTTTGGCAATTCGATCGCTTATAACTTTGGATTTGTTACTCGTATAACTTCACTGCTTAAAAGAACATGTAGTGCACTGTCTTTTGTAAACCTTTGGTTGAAAAATACCGAAGCAATTCAAAAATACGACAGTTAGTACTCATGACGTCTGTAGACGTCATTCACTTTTAACGGTTTAATGTTTATGATGTGTGTAGACGTCATCTGCCGCTAAAGGGTTAAGCCAGTCCTTACTTGCATCTCTTTGAAATTCCATGAGCTTTTCCTTCTCGGATGCTATCTATGGTGAAATATAAGGGAAGATCATCAATAAAACAATACATGCCAAAGAAACCCATCAAGGCGAGGTTTCAAAATCTGGATGATCGCTGATGCCGATACAGGATATGTCCTGAAATTTAATGTTTATAAGGGAAAGTGTGGAAACACAACTCAAAAAAGACTGGGAGCTAAAGTAGTTATGAACTTCACAGAAAATTACTATCATCATATTCTTCGACAATTATTTTGACACTCATCTCAGATTTCTCTCAAACTTTGGAAATTTCTTTTATTCGAAAAATGCTGTTGTAATGACAGTTTGTGTGTGGTACAGTATCATTGCCACAAGGGAGCACACAAGTCAATCAGGATTGGGTACTGGGGACTGTTTCAACTTCTGACATGAGTCACTACATGTATCTCTATATCTCTTTCTGTCTTGTGTGGGCCATAGCTTGAAAATCAGAGGAAGTAGGTGAAGAAACTCTTGTCTCACCTAATCTATCAAAGTCTTGAAGAAATGTACTTTCATCATCATAGTTTACTTCATATTGATCTACACTTTCATCTTGCTCAACAGAATCCTCTCCTTTTTTTTTGATTTGCTTTCACTGGTTTGCCAGAAAGTAGCACTGATGCTTGTCGTCTTTTAGCCATTTTGAACATTTATTATTCAATAATACTCCATGAATAATTTATTCATACATGTACATCATTTTATTTTACACTATTAGGTGCAGAACTCTAAATCTTTACAATGTTATTTGAATTGGTAATGGTTGTAGAAATTGCTGCATCATTCAAATTTGAGACGGGCTGTGCCCCCCAGTTTTAAATTAGGGGGGGGGGCTCAAGCTCCCCTGGCCCCCTATGTGTAAGTCACTTCTACAGTTCTTATCCAGCTAAAGCAAACCATGATGATGGGATATGCTTTCACGCTGATGCTAAAACCATTGATATTGATGAAGGAGAACCAGATACACACATACTGGGGACATACTAGAACCACAGTTTTTATCTTCAAAAATTAAGATTGGTGATATGGTTAACAGATTAACAGCCAACGTCGCCTATAGGCGAGGGTAAATTATACACTGTAAACGCCAACGTCGCCTCAAGGCGACAATTTGGTAACACCCAATTTAAACAATCATAATTCGCCGAGAAAGAAAAGTCTGGATCTGGGAATTCTTCATCATAGAGTCCCATACCTGTTCTTCAACTTTCATGTACTGAGTAACGTGGGTTTCCATAAAAAAAAAGGAGAAACATAGGCTATCCATTCTTCTTTTTTTCAACTTTTAATGGCATCTGGAGGTAGAACATGATATTCTGGACCAATCTGATGATTTTGATGATGAACATCTCTTTTACATGGTACAGATCCAAAACGTCTCCCATTTTAAAGCATTATCCTATTAAAAACAGAACAGAGAGTAAGAAAGGTTTAAGTAGGTGCTGGTACTATAGAAACAGAAGAAAGGAGAAATGTTGATACTGTTATGATTGTGGGAAACATTTTTGTCATACAGCAGAACTCAATTCTGACTGCTTTTTAGATTACCACAAAGAGGAAGGAATGATATATAAAGCTTAGTTAATGTTAAAGATTCAAGAAACATATTAAATAAATCAATGCAAAAAGAAAATTAAAAAAAAAACATTTTACATTAAAAAATTATTATGTTGCTTTTCCTTTTATATGGCTACAACTTTTTCACTTGCTACACTTGCGGGTTTAGGCTTTGATCTATGAATCTCATTAATAATTATATGCAATAGAGTCGCCAGTGTTGGAAATGGGAAGAAGTTTGAAAAACAGACTGGCGACTCTATTGCATATAATGTGGCCACCGTGCAGTTACTGCAGGCGAAGTTGGACAAAGCCTTAACCTTCTGGAAAGTCAACTTTGTTCTTTATTTAGAACTGAATTCTTCTGAGAAAATCCAGCAGTAAACTAAAATCTGGCCATTTGGTTCGTTAACCACGCCCACATTAATTAAACGCAGCAATATAATTATAGTATAGTATAATTATGGTACTGTTGATTTCCTTCAGTTCAAACAGAGTGTGCTGTGTAGTCGAAGTTTTCTGCCATATTGCTGACCACTAATGTGCTGACTAAGCATTGACATGCACACAATCTCACACTTTTACACACACTCTGTTTGAATGGAAGGGAAATCAACAGATCAGTTTCGTACTATGGTCGTACTAAACATAAAGTCATATACTGTATGTTAAATTGCATAAAGTTTTCACGTTATACTGTATATGTCAAACACTTCTCTCATTCATAAATAATTTTAAGGTGAGTTCTTTACAATGACAGTTATATCAATTACCCAAAATAAATAAATTGACCATCTAATTTTAAAAAATGACCAGTCAAATTATGGTCACAAGTTGTCCAGACAATATTGATCTGTTATTTCTGACTCTGAACAACCCCCCCAAAAACTACAGAATCCTCAGTATATCAACCCACAGGTGTATATATTCACCACTTCATTTACTATGAAACTTGAAATGATACTGAGTCAAGGTCACTGCCCTTGTATGTTAATGTTAATTGTATAGCCCTGCATATTCTTAAATACCATGCCTTTCACCAATTCATCTCCACCTCGTAAAACAAAATTTAGTCCGTTATAAAAAAATCATACTATTCAATAATGCAGAGGGGGAATGGGTTCCCATTTCACTTTTCTCCCAGAGAAGAGACTCTTCCGTGGCTGTAATAATTTCTGAGTGCTGCCTCACTGCTATGATACCCTTGCTGTGCAGTTCACGAAACAAGCGCTCCAGAACCACAGGTCACATATTCGAACATGATTGTCAGGAGGACGACTTTCATTTAAAAAAACACTGCAACCCACCCAAAATTTGTGTGATACTATTAGGTGTATAGAAATTATCGTCGTCTTTACGGATTTCACTCACAAAAACACAACCAGTGTGCAAGATTCTCTGGTTCATCTTTCAATATATCCACTGGACATTTATTCTCGGCAATGGCATTATGTTGCTCAATCCACTGCTTGAAAACAGCAACTGCCCAGTCGGTAGCCTTTCTAGTATTTTTGGGTCTTTTCTATCTCCTCTTCATCTACAACAACAATTGTCTGACGTTTTCCCAAGAAAAGGCTTAAAAGTGCTTTCATTCCTTACTGATGCTTCTACTACAGATGGCTATTCTCTGAGTCTCTGACCAATTATCTGGTATGATGACATCATCATTGCATAAACCATAGCTTTGAAGTGTATTCACCAAATATACACCCCCAGGTGGGAAGGACAATGTGGTTTGTCACCTCAATATTTGATTTGGTGGCAAACTTGGGGTGTATATTTGGTGAATACACTTCAAAGCTATGGTTTATATATTACATATTATATATTGGGGCTAGGCTGATTGGGAAGGAAAATAAATTGCACGAGTGTTTGCATTAAGACTTCATGACGCAAACTGAGTGAAATTTGCCACCTTAGGAACAACACAAATAAGATTTATCCTCAATATCAGCCCTTGGCTTCGGGTTGTATATTTGCCATATACACCTCGAAGCCATGGTATATATATATATATATATTATATTGTAAAGTATCAATGAATACACTAGTAGTCAAGAATCATTTCATTGTGCCTAGACATTGTTTGAAATTCATTTTATTTTTCTTTTAGTTAAAAAACCCAAACTTGCTACTGAACAATTGGAATCAGATTCTGAATCAGAATTGGATCCTGGCATTGTGATCCTTTTTGCCAGTGATGTTGAAATACATAATATTCTCAATTTACCATCAGCAGCAAGTATTTCGCCAGCATTACAACGAGGTAAGAAAGTATATATATTTACTCCATTAATACCACTAACAATTGAGTTATACCGTGGAAGAACTGGATAAGTCCATTTTATGTTATTTCACCCAAAAAAATTATTTATTATTACTAAATTAATGATTCAAACTCAAAACAAATATTTTAATGAAATTTTCAAAAGTATCAGTAGTCATTCTGTGCAAGAATTATCACTAGAATCAACACAGGCTTGTATAATTTCATCATAAAATGAACGTGATTCACGAGGAACATACTTAAATATTATCTTTTTTAGATTGAGTTAATGGAAGTATACCATGACTTGAAGGTTCTGAAGGTAAAGAAAGAATGGTACTAGATGTTTTTTTTTAGTCTTTTTTTTCTCAATGGTAAACTTGTGCCATTCACCTTGTACATCATCATAATATTTTGCCCAAACTTCATCTGTGTTCTTCAGAATATTCAAATACTCGAACATCTCGAATTCTAAGTTTTTCTTTTTTTTGCTGAACAGTCTTTTTTAAAAATGTAGAAAAATGTTTTTGAAAATCAAAAAACATGCTTTGATTCACTTCAATTACTTCGAAAGGATGATTACGCCTTGCAGTCTTAATCATGTCAATCCATTGACTTGGGGTATAAATACGATCTATTCTTCTCTTCTTTTGTTCAATTAAGCCAAAGTCTCTGTCGCATGGCAGAAATGAATGCCCTCTAACAGGAAAAACATGTTGGATTCTTTTGAAAATTCCTAGCTTGACGAGTGTGTAAAGGTGAATAATTGTTGTGTTTTTGTTTTGACCACCACAAGAATCCGAAAATAAATACAGAGTATCAATATTCTTTAACTTATTTACGTAATGAAAGAGTAAAGATGCCACTTCATTAGAACCACGGTGGGCAGTAGTTTCAGGCCAGCAGTAAAAATTGGCCTGACCATTAGACATATTATGTATGCAAAATACATATAGCCAAAGCTGCCGTAAATAAAAAATCTCATTAGTAGGGATATGTGGCAGTGGGAGATTTTGCTCAAAATCAAAAGGATAAACAGGCCATGTTGGTACTTTGTTTAACCATTTCAGTACAGGTACGGATTTCTGAGTAAAACTGCTGTGATTTACATAAATGACTTTCCTTTTCTTCCTCTAATCTGCGTCTATTCTCAGTAGACTTAGCATCGTGTATTTTTCTGTTAATTTCATCACACATTCCACAAGTGTCAGAACTGGGAATGCCAAAACCAAGATTGAAATGGGTATTAAAATATTCACGATAATAGTCATATGTAACACGAAAATTTCTATCATCTTTTTTGGCATATTCTTCAGCTTCATACTTTTGGAGGTAGAGATCATGCATGGTAGCAACAGACAGATATGAAGATAAATATTTTCTGCCTTTTGCTTCTTTTGCTCGTCCATAATGGCTTTGTACATTAGGGAAAGATTTTATATGCTCCTGTATTTGTTGTTTAATATTATGTTCTGTTGCATGTGGGTTTGGCTGTTTACCACGTTTATCCACTGGAGGTGTAGGAGATGTTCTAGCATAAAAAGATATATGTTGGACTCTACCAGCTGTGATACCATGCATGTTAATGAATGCTTGCCGACAAACAATTCTTTCATCTCCATTAGCACGAATCTAAATGGCAATATATAATTACATGCATAAGAAAGATTCAATAAAAGCATAATCTGAGCATTGATGGTACTCAAGATAAAATTATGATGGCAGCTACAATAAATTAGACTTGTGATGTACCAATAATCAGATCAGTAATCAGAATCAATTACTTCTCAGTGATGTAACCATTATTGTAAATAATAGTGACATTATTGATGATTATAATGTTATTAAAGCTTTCTTAATACCAATGATTATTGAGAAAAGGCTGAATTTGTAACATTTATCAGTAGTAGTTAGAAATTAAACGAAATTCTGCTTGATTTTGTACAGTACATGTACTCTCACATATAAGAGTAAGACTGAACATAATAACAGGGATGGGTGATATAGTATTGATAGTAGTCTGGCAGAAGCACCCCTTCCCTTGGAAGAGGAGAGGTCTGGTGACAAGCACACGTTACTTATACAAGCTGGAATGTGGGTGTGCTACTTAGCCGCAAGAATGTGCTAGCATAGATTGTATAGACTACGTATAAGGGATTGGAAACACCCACGCATTTCCGTACACTCCGTTACCCCGGCCCCACTAGCACTGTATTACCCTTTAGCCCCTCCCCTCTAAGACTGGTAAAGAACTTGTTTTAAATTGTGTATCATTAAAGAACACTTTTGTCCAACCAACATAGGAGTGCTATACCTTCAGCTAGAAAACTGCAGTGTTGAACTATATGACCTACCACACTGCTTAGAGTCCCCAAAGTGTAAGTACCTCGTAACCGTTTCAACTGGATTTTCTACATCTAAACGGTAACTTTTTTCTCTTTATTTGTTTTAAACCCATGTATTTCTATTGAGTAACAAAACTTAAGTGGGAATATTGCAATAGAACTGTTATTAAAAGAAGTAAGAGTCCCAAAACCCGTTTTCGTTATGATATGTACTAAAAAACAATAGTTTTTAACATCATACATGATTTGTTGCTAATGTTTTAGCAATGGAGATGTTAAAACGATACAATAGCAACATTTGTATCAATAAAAAACATCTAAATTGTCTAGTTTCAGCAAGGAATAGTGTTTTTTTCCGTGATCAGTCCTCACCACCAAGTAATAAAATTTAATTGATTTCTGGGGACACGGAGTGCGTCACAGACTTATACATTGATACTATGGGATCACGTGCGCCGTTTCCAATCCCTTATACGTAGTCTATATAATCTATGGTGCTAGTTAGTGCACAATGCAAATAGTAACACCCCCTTTTTTTAAACAATGCACATGCATAGAATATATTGATATATGGGTAAGCATACCATATCATATCGCCTGCTAACAATATCGCAATTGATTGATATATTGGAGCACCACTAATCACGATAGTGATTTAGCACTATTGCCCATGCCCAATAAATATTATTATAGTCTACTACACAACAGGATTGAAATCTAAATAAGAAACAGTATGGTAAGTTAAATTTTTAAAGTAGTAACATTTATAATAATTATCATGACTTACCACATAAATAAATGATGCACTACGGCTTTTTACTTCAGCTGATTTCCGAGCACGTCTTCTGGCAATCTTTCTAACTCTTATTAAGCCATGTAAGTAAGCATCCTGGATCGATTTATCACCTAATTCCCAAAAAAGTGTGAATATTCTTTGCCTTTCATCATCAGTGAACTTAGAGTAATAGAGTTTCTTACAACTACAGGGACCTCCTTGACACACAGCTACTACTTCTTTACCAGTGGTAGATGAAAGGTAAGTTTCACCACGAGCTCTTTTTGCCTTAGCAACACTTTTTTTCCACAAATCTGGATTTCGTTTCCTTTTCCTTGTTATTTTAGGTGTGCCACTAGTGCTACTAGAGGACTGCTGTGGTAGAGTAAACAAGTCAAGCGGCTGAGAGCTAGAGCAACACTCCATTGTATCCATTCTGTCTTTTACACGTGTTTAGAAGTGGTCCTGCCCATCGTAAATCTGCGCATGCGTAAGGGTGGACTTAACCCTTTTAACGCGACGGCCATTATATAATGACTGCGCGCGACTTCCTGAATGCGCAGTGGTCATTATATAATGACCAGGTGTAAAAATATTATTATAGCAGCAGTCTTTTCTTGTGGTTACTGTGTAAACTATTTCTTGTGGGTTGTTTTTATTATATTATTATAATATATAATGGCAAAGAAATTCAATATTAGTGATGTAATAGATATTATGATGGACAGTGATGGAGACAGTGATGATGACTTTGATGGTTATATAGATGAAGATGAATTGCTTACAAGAATGGGAGATGAAATCGATAATGATAGTGAAATAAACAGTAATGATGATGATGATGATGATGATGATGGTGGTGATGGTGATGATGGTGATGATAATGGTAATGTTGACAAAGAACAAAATGGGATAGACATCCAAGAAGTCAACTGGTCATCTGGCTGCTGTAATGATATGACCAATAAAACTCCATTAGAATTCTTTGAATTGCTTGTGACCGATGATATTGTGGACTTGATTGTTGACCAGACAAATCTATATGCCACACAGTTTTTTGAGAAGGAATCTCCTCCACCTAGGTCAAGGGTAAATGAGTGGAAAAAGAAACCATTCACATCCATTGAACTTATGAAGTTTTTTGCTATGGTAATAGTAATGGGAGTTATACACTACCCTAGATTGGATGACTATTGGGTTACCTCCTGGCCATTTAGTTCGAACACATTCTCTCAAATTATGTCCCGAGACTGGTTTTCTTGTATTCTCAAATTTTTACACTTGAACAATAGCGAAATGATGCCCAAAAAAGGTGAAACTGGTTATGATGCCCTATATAAAGTGCGCCCTATGTTGGAGAAACTTTTACAAAATTTTAAATGTAACTACAATTTGGGAAGGGAGCTGTCTATTGATGAGCGCATGATTGGTTTCAAGGGACGCATATCCTTTATACAGTACATGCCTAAAAAACCAACGAAATGGGGGTTGAAAGCATACGTACTGGCAGATTCCACAACTGGGTACACATACAGTTGGATATTGTATACAGGTTAGTGAAATCACATAAATAATACATTCATACATGTACTGTTTTACCTACTACAATACACCTGTGTACTGTTTTACTTACTATACTATAGGCAAGGATTCATCACTTGATACCAGTTGTGGTAGTGTTATAGATGCTACTGTGTTCCGGCTCCTACAAGGATTAGAAAACAAGGGACATCACGTATATACCGACAACTATTATTCCAACCCTACATTATATACAAAATTAAAAGAACTTGGTTATGAAGCATGTGGTACTGTGAAGGTGAACAGAAAGGGGATGCCAAAAGAATGGATGAAGGACAAAAAAATTGACAAAGGAGAAGTTAGAAGCAAGAACTTGGAGAATAACTTGATTGCTTTACAATGGATGGACAAACGCTTAGTAACTATGATAAGTACTGTACATAATGATGACATGGTTAGTAAGAGGTGCCGAACCAAACATGCAACTGGTGGACAGGAGGAGATAGAGAAGCCTAAAATGGTAGAGGAGTACAATAGCTATATGGGTGGAGTGGACAAAAGTGATCAGCTTTTGTCCTACTATGGTTTCGCCCATAGATCGGTAAAATGGTGGAAAAGAGTAGCTTTTCACCTGTTAGGTCTGAGTATAGTAAATGCGTACATAATGTATCGACAATCGAAACAAGAGCGTTACCTTACACATGAGCAATTTAGGATCAACCTCCAATAAACATTTTAGCCTTTCTAAGTCCTTTCTCAAATAATAAAGAGCAAACAAAGTCAGTGACCTTCAGTGAACTGCTGACCTCAACACACCCTCCGCGTGGGTGAACAATTTGTATATACACGCCCAGCGCGTTAAAAGGGTTAACTTGTTCTTCCGGTGGTATTCTCAATTGCATGTAGCCAAATGTTTGTAATGTAGCTTATAAATGTTGTGTATATGTAGGTGCAACTCCTGCCATATCAAAACTAAATTTTATTAACTGGTTAGATGCTTTGGGAATTGCTGAATCAGGAGGAAGGCACTGTTTGGTATTTTCTAATAGAACTCAAGTGAAAATCAATGGCCTATACCAGAAGATGGAACATCAACATTCCAGTTTTGAGAGCAAACTGCTGGTGTTAGCAGATTTGGCTTTTGAATACAATAATAAGGGTGTCTCTGCTGGGATGTACATATCCATAGAACCTGGTGGAACGGGCACCCTTACCTTGATACACAAAGTAATTGGGCCATTCCGATGATTGAAGTTTTTTTTTTGGCTGTAAAAGTTTCTGCTAGTTTCAATGATTGATTAACCCTTTGAATGCGTTAGTTTATTAATGTTACTATGCACAAAACGCGGATGGTGTAATAATGACTTATTCATAAGCTTTATTAGCTCTGTATTGTTGTTATGGCTATAAATAAATGAAATCTATTTATAGAACAGGAAGTTTTGATAAAAAAACCACAATATTATCAGATGACTTCCTCTCAATTCCTTCGTGATTTTTACCGTTTTCATTGTTGCTCGAGATTTGGCTTTAGAAAAGAGAAAACAGATATCACTTATTGTGTTTGGCATGACACTAAAACTGTACTACTTGCTTCAACTGCATATGCTGGTCATTCTGAAAGTTCTGTCAAACGATGTGTAAAAGATCCAGTTACAAATGGATGTTCCTTGTCTGATTATGCTGATGAAATATAACGAATCAATGGGTGGTGTGGATAAGAGTGACCAGTACATCAGCTACCACAACATCCTACGCAAAACATCCAAGTATTGGAAAACGTGCACCTTGTGGATGTTGCAGTTGTGAATTCACATATCCTGTACAACTGGATCCAAGTAGAAAATGGAGAAAAGGTTTTATCTGTAAACCAGTTTAGAGATGCACTCATTCTCCAAATAATCACTACATATGGGAATCAAATACAGCCAACTGGTAAACCTCGTTTTAGATCTGGCAAAGTTCAGCATGGCAGTCATCTTTTTTCAGCCCAGCATAAAGCTCGCTGTGTGTACTGTTCACTGCATCACCTAAAGGTCCTTGCGGTCATCCAAAAGGCAGCATAAATGGTCGACGAGGAATGTATCGCTCTCGTCCATCTTGAAATAACTTATACCATTCATATCATATATCAAAATCATCACCATTGTCTCCTCTTTCTGTTAGTATATACAAAATATCATGTTCATTCTCACTTTGTCATATAAATATTGTTTTATTATACCTGGCTACATAAGCTGCCTTCTGCTTCTCAGGGTTGATTTTATACCTGGCTACAGAAGCTGCCTTCTTCACCTCAGGATTGACGTCTAGCACATGAAGTAATCAACTTCCGTGTCAGGTTAGCATCATAATTCAACTTACTGGCAATTTTAAACTCTTCAGCATGCTTAGTGCATTTTTAATTGCTCCGCTTTTTTTTCTTCATATTTTGCTATAGATGCTGTTTTCTGTTTCTCAGGGTTGTTTTTATACCTGGCCAAAGAAGCTGCCTTCTGTTTCTCAGGGTTGTTTTTATACCTGGCTAAAGAAGCTGTCTTCTTTTTCTAGGGTTGATTTTATATTTGACTGCAGATGCTGCCTTCTTTTTCTCAGGGTTGATTTTATACCTGGCTACAGAAGCTGCTTTCTGTTTCTCAGGATTGATTTCATACCTAGCTACATAAGCTGCCTTCCTGTTTCTCCGGGTTGATTTTATGCCTGGCTACAGAAGCTGCCTTCTTTTCCTCAGGATTGATTTTATATCTTCCACGTGAAGTAACCAACTTCCATGTTGAGTTAGCATCATAATTCATCTTACTAGCAATTATAAACTTTTCAGCATTCTTTTCTCTGAGCCAAAATTTCCATTTTTTTGGTTTCATAGTAATCCTTATTCCATTGAGACCTTTTTGCTTCAGATTTGCGAGAATTGAAAGATAATCCACAGTTAGTGATGTTTTACATTTTATTGGAACTTGTTGTTCGCATTTTCAACTCAACATCACCAGCCATGATGAGAAGCGCACTCAAAACAGTCATTATTAAAATAAACGACTTTATACTGTAATGTGAGCAAGTGCTTCCCCTGTTTAATACCTTCCCAATGCATTTGCTAGTAGTGCATTTACCAGTGCAAGGTACGAACCAGCCGATAGCAGCACGCCGTTGCTCAGTAGATATCATTGTAGTATTTGTAACTAAGATATTATAGCTATAGGGTGTAGTTTATAGGATATTATTTAGATAGAGTGTGTAACTAAGGTATAAACTTGATAGTTTACAGAATATTATAGCTATAGGGTGTAGTTGATAGGATATTATTATAGCTATAGTGTGTACATGTAACTAAGATATAAACTTAATAGTTTATAGGATATTATTATGAAAAGGGCAATTCACACTAGCATTGCACAACCCAGGTAACGTTCACCGTAATTCCTTACCGTGTCGTAAGTTAACGTATTTGTATTCACACATCACGAGTGATTTTACGTCTTCACGAGTCCTGGTACGGCCCGGTATGTGTTGGGTAGGCGTGACACAGGAAGTAGCATTGAGAAAATGGCGGATCAAATGAGAAGGAGAAGACAGTTACTGCTGTTATTACTTCTACACAGGAGAAGGAAACGCACTCAAAAGCGGCTTAGATTACTCTGGGTGAGAAAGATATTTGAGTCCAGGAAATCAATGGGGGAATACCATGCTCTTATTCAGGAAATGAGACTGTTTGATCACTCCAGCTTTTACAAGTATTTTCATATGTCTCCAGCAAAGTTTGATGAATTATTGAGTCGTGTTGGGCCAGTAATAAGTAGAAGGGTAACAAGAATGAGGGAACCTATATCACCTGGTGAAAGACTAGCTGTTACTTTGCGCTTTTTGGTTACTGGGGACTCTATGCAAACGATTTCTTTTAGTTTTCGTCTGGGCCACTCCACTGTTAGCTATATTATTGAAAATACTTGTGATGCATTATGGGAAGTACTTTCCCCTGAGTTTGTGTGTGTGCCTAAAAGTAGTGAAGAATGGAAGAGAATCAGTGATGGTTTTGAGAGTGTATGGAATTTTCCACACTGTGTAGGGGCCATTGATGGAAAACATATCCTAATGCAGGCACCTGCAAATGCAGGCTCCCAGTATTACAATTACAAAGGCACTCACAGTATCGTATTGATGGCTGTGTGTGATTACAATTACTGTTTTACTCTACTAGATATTGGTGATTATGGGAGACAGAGTGACGGAGGTGTGTTTAGCAACTCAATCTTTGGCAGAGCAATGAAACATGGCTCATTGTTGCTACCTGCAGCTGAGACTATACATGGCCTGAGATCACCAATTCCATATTATTTTGTTGCTGATCAGGCATTTCCACTTAAAACATATTTGCTAAGGCCATTCCCAGGCAATTACTTACCTGAAAACCAAAGAATATTTAATTATCGTCTTTCTAGGGCACGAAGAGTGATTGAAAATGCCTTTGGTATATTGGCCACTAAGTTTAGAGTCTTTCGAAGGCCAATTATTGCAAAGCCTGATAAAGTTACTAAAGTAACACAGGCAGCATGTGCCCTGCACAACTACTTGAAAATATCAGAAGCACACTGCCCACCTTCAGCTAGATATTACTGTCCACCAGGCTATGTTGATCGAGAAGACAGGCATGGCAATCTTATTCCAGGTGATTGGAGAGCTGAAGATAACAATCAACTTAGTTCTATTCATCAAGTTAGCAGTAATCGATATTCAAACTCAGCTAAAGAATTGCGTGAAACATTAATGAAGTATTTTAATTCCACTGCTGGTGCTGTAACCTGGCAACAAGACCATGTTAGTTCCACTTAATATTATTTACTTGAATGAATGAATGAATCTTTTTTATAACATGTATATATGCAACATGCATATTAATTATCATCATTATTATCATTTTCATTTTGTCCATCATGTCCACCATTTTCATAAAAACTATGGTATGGTCCATATGATGAATCACAAATACGAGGATGTGGTACTCCTTGATAAGATAGTAATGCATGATTGAAAGGAGGTAATTGTATAAATTCCATGTCATACAACAACTGTTGTATCTTTATCTTCGCCTGTGCTTTTTGTTGTGGTTGTAGCCTTTTCAAATTCATTGCAATCATTCTGCCATCGTCTTCATCATCAGTTGCAGTGCTGTCTGATGGTGGTGCTTTATTACTTTCTTTCAGCTGCTGTAGTATTTCTACTTCAAATGGGTCTAGTTCAACTTTTCGCTTCTTTTTAGATCTAGATGGTGCAATAGGGTGTGGCCTTGGTGATGACTTGCCACTTGGGATCCTATGGGTAAATGTAAATCACAGGTAAGTAATTCAGTATTATTATTTAATATATTGATTACTAACCTCTCTCCACTTGTGTTCAAACTTCTTTCACCTTCAACACATGAATCTGATTCCTCAAGTTCTGTCTGATTCTCTTGTGGTGGTGGTCCAGGTCCCATAACACTCTGGGTGTCACTATCATCACTAGTTTTGTGCACACTATCATCAGTATTAGTCTCAGTACTGGTGCTATCTCTTAAGTTACCTACCGTGCTATTGCAATTAAATCAAATACACTAGCTAATTCAAATACTTACTTTCTATGTCTTACAAAGTCCTTCAAGAAGTCCATTAAATGGTAAAACTCCCACTCTTTTGATACTTTATCAGTACCAGTATATACCTGTAGGCTTTTTAGCTTTCTTGTGTTCTTTTGTGTATCGCTCTCTTAAAGCTTTCCAACGTTTAGAAGTGACATCAACTATGAGGAACAGTCATTAATCAATGAAATTCAAAGTAAAATTAATATATTTTCTCTCACCATTACTATTCAACTGCTTGGAAATTGCACGCCAAGCGTTTTCTTTTTTCCAATTCACCTTGAAATCAGTCAATTTAGTGTTATAAAGACAAGGGTACTCCTTTACTGCACAGATTAGTTGCTCATCAAACTCTGCCATTTTCTAATCTGTGTAACACATGCGTTATGAAATTTGATTGGTCAGACGTTTGCCGTTTCGTTAAGAAATAGAAAAACGTTCTATTATAACGTTACGTTAATTTACGGAATTACGGAACCTTAATAATGAGTGTGAATCCATTGCGTTGCGTTATGATGCGTTAATAATGCCAGTGTGAATTGCCCTAAACTTATCTCAAGGATCCTTCAAAATGAGAACTCAACTGACAGTTCACCGAAGGAGTACTTTGCAAGGATCCCTAAAATCAGAACTCCACTGACAGTTCACAGGAGTACTGAGGTATAACAGTAACTTCTGAACTCTCAATAACACGTGGTTATTTAAACATACAGGCACTGTCAGGCAGGGCACTTCATATATACTGATTAATCAACAATAAAAAATAATTATATTTAATGGGTGTGTTTATAGGTGTGGTTTATTACAAATGGCGTCCCATGGTAGGCTGCTGTAGTGGCTGAAAGTATTCGTTGTCTAGGTCAGGAAACAGAACAGTATGAAGTTTGTTTCCCTGAATTTAACTTAAAATATATTTGCATTTGTGCTACAACTACTTTAATAGCTCCAGAAACGTAGAAATCAATTTTTATGAAAAAGAGGAATAGTGAAGAAGAATAATAATAATATGAACAATTTGCCAGTTTTCCTACTTGCAGGATCACTATTACATTAACGAAGATCTCTGGACATCTAAAAGGTATTTTTAATGATAAAATTACTCAGTATTATAAGCTTTATGTATATTTTAACTTATCTGTATAATTGGACTCGCCGCGCCTACGCGTGGGCGAGTGTTTAGCACTTTGGTTGTCATTCAGTCATTCATTCTGTCTGTCCCAACTTTTTTAATTTAAGGTTGTAGTAGGGGGAGGGGTAGTTGAAACTCCAATCGGTTTCTAGTCTTGCCAGCTTCTTGCTGCATACAATCTGGTTCAATTCTGTATCTTTTGGAAGCCACACCCACCCGGGGGTATAATTATTGGGCCTAAATGTTTGACTGATAGTTTATTTTCAGAAACAAACCTAAACAAACCCTTCGGGTGGTGGAGGGGGCGGTAGGTGGGAAACCCTGGCAGGGTAATTGTAGTTGCTCTCTGAGAAAGATCGGAGTTTGATAGTGTCTAGAAAGGTAAATTTTATGGTTTCAGTGAAAAGCTACAGAATTCAGCTTTCTTCAGCCTCTTGTAAGTAAAATGAATTTTCAGAAAACGGCTCTATTTGTTTTGTCAAAATACATTGTACTTGGTGCACGCCATGATTGGTGGGCGTGGCTTTCGTGGTTTTGTACTTATTGCGATTGCAAAAATGGCGATTTTAACCATATTTCTTCAATTACAGGACAATATAAAGCTGATCAGAAGATATGAAGGTTGCTATTAGACCAGGTTAGAGTCATATTATATAATATTCTATTTGGAAAGTGAATGGAGTCGCATTCGCCCACTCCCTAGTACTACCTTAAGCGTCGATTTAAAGACTTAATTAATAGAGTAGAGAAAGAAGTTTCTCAAAATTGTATTGAAAAGAAATTTGCCACAGACATTGTTTTAGCAAGTTATTTCATTCCTTCCCAACTTTTTTTACTTTGAACAGTTATAACTTCAAACGCATACCTCCCACAGCCGCCAAACTTTCAGATCTGTTCAAAAACATCGTCTCCTATTGTTCTGTTGTTTTTATAACGAAGTAAACTGTATGAAAAGTTACTTAGAATGGAAAATGCTAAAATCACTACAGATTCTAGCCAGATGCTTTAAGCGTCAATTTAAAGACTTGATAGAGTAGAGAAAGAAGTTTATCAAAATCGTATTGAAAAGGGATTTGCCACAGACATTGTTTTAGCAAGTTACAGACTCATACATTCTATCTCTGTAAGCTCTCCAGTTTCTGCTATTTACTTGCAATAACCCACACCCTCAGCCACACCCAATGTAATCACGTGAGATCAAACGTGGAGGTTAGTTTAGAGCAATACCTTCCTTTCTGCTATTATTGAACTTTTGTTTGACTTTCAAATTACATATATTTGAACTGTACGTTCGATGTTTTTGCTCATTGTAGTTGTAACAATGTACAATTCATTATAGGATAATTATCTTTAGTAACTGACAAATGTGGCATAGTAATGAATGAGGTCATGAATATTTGTTGGAAGAGTATATTATGTAATTTGACTGTAAGTAATATAGTTATTATACTAGTGCAAAGCAGTATAGCTGATGGAGAATCATTCTTAGTCATCTTCCATGCGTTTTTATATTTATCAGAAATAATCTTAGAAAGTTTTTTGTGGCTAGACTGGCTCAATCAACTTTATATAAACAACAAATTCAAATTTAAGCTTGTTACTTTCTGTCTTGCATCTCATTTATTTAATTGTTGCAATTGTAACCTATCCTTAAGCTACAGCGGCGAGGCCACGCACCAAAGGTGCTTCATTATATTGGCAGAGATTTCAACTTACCACTTGCAATTGAAATGCATGGGTGGCCATTTGTTTCCCGGGCCATCCCTACATAGAGAATACTACCGTACTCTATGATGTATAGCTTTTTTAAATTTCAATTTTTCAGACTCCATAGATATCAAAAATAACTTCTTACAATTATGAAAATTATTAAATGATTATTTCATTTCCATGAAAAAAAAATGAGGCTAACTATGGTGTTATGTACAGGGTTATATGGAATTGGTTATTTGCTATTGTACCCTAATCCCTTGCTTGATACCCCTCCTCCCTACATGTTCTATCATGTTTTTATTCTTATTTTATATAATTACCCAACACTGGTGTATAGATGTTATTACATAATTATGACACATCATTACAAGTCCTGTACCAAAACATAAAAAGTACATATTACACTTGATCTTCACCAATTTCCATGATTTTAATACAATCAGGAGCCCATAATGAGAAATGAAATAGCTAGGAGTGTGAATTGCCCACGCAAATTGATTAAAATACCTGATATATAATTATAGGAGTTATTAATTTTTTAACTGAGAAATAATTGTTTTTTGAAGTTTACATGACTGATGATTCCAACTGACTTAGCTGGAAAGAAGTACAGCAGTCAGACTGAATCCAGGTTGTAATGTATTGTGGATTGGTAAATTCTCGTGATAAAGAGAGTGTATGAAAGCTTAGAAAGTCAATACCCTGATTTTCAGGGAATACTTGTATAGTACCTGTATAACTTCATTGATTTAAACAACTCTGTTTTTAACTTGCCTAGTTACATAGAAGACCTTGCAAGGTGGCCAAAGATACTAAAATCAAGTGGCAGCAAGGCAAATGTTTACAATGCAGCCATTTTCGGTAACACAACTCCCAGCTCTTTCAGGACTTTTCATCAAGTGCATAGGCAATTCAAACTCCTAATAAAGTAGACGATATTTCCCTTATTTAATGTAATATATTTAACTTTATTACAGCCCGAAAATGTTATGGTTTACCAAAGATTTCAGGGAGTGGAAATGGATGCTATAATTGGAGATTTCGGCTCCTTCTCGGTGTGGATTCGAAGTATTGAGCAAGCCCAACAATACCTGGGGTGTTTACTAGTCTGTAGAGGGGGTGGTAGAGGGAGTTTGTCAATCAACAAACTCCCTCACGGAATGTTCAACTAAGTTCCCCACCCCACTCTAAAAGTTAATTATACAATTAATTTGATGTTAAATGATGAACTGATTTGAAACTTAATATAAAAGATTTATTTGATGTTACATTATTTGAAACTTATTAAAAATTGTGAACTTATTTGAAACTTAATATAATATAAAAAATTTTTTTTGATGTTAGATGAACTTATTTGAAACTTATTAGAAATTATTAAAATAAATTTGATGTTAGCAATTCAGAAACAGTACATTATTTGTATACATCAGCATAATCAACAAAAATATCAACATTTTCTTAATTTAGTCACAGTAACCCCTGCTGTAGAAAATAATCTTTCACTTGGTGTGGAAATTGGGACTTGTTTTGTTTCCACCATTCCACTTTTTAAAGAATTCTGTACACTAGGTGTCACATCCATTGTTAATAGAGTCTTCAAGTAACCTATCAAAAGCTGTCTTCTTCTGACTGGGAGCCTCAATATTTACAGAAGCACAACCTGGTTTGACTTCTGTTCATTACTCAGTTGTCGTAAAGTTGCAAGGACTGAAACTTGTGTAGTATTGAGATTATCCACCTCCTATCTGGTGACTTTCTAGACATAGGCAACACACACACATTTATTATACACATCATCAATAAATCTGTGTTGGTTTAGGGAAGCATGACTCAACCTTGTTAACCAATAACAGAAGCATGACTAAACTCCTTATGTTGTGACTAAACTCCTTATGTTGATCAACAATGGTAGGTGACAAGGTCAGACTCAGAAATAACAGGCGGCCATCGGCCATTTTCTGTGCATGTCAGGACAATTACCGAGCAAATTACTGCATGCAAGGACATTATGGCCGAATATAATTATTAGCCCCACTCATCAGATGATCATGCAGATTTGTCTACATAATCACCAGTCCTTATGCTAACTTCGAAGCAAGACTCAAGCCTTTCCTAACATCTATAAAGGCAGGAGGCCGAGATTACTCACAGTTTTTAGCAGTCACGCCCATCTTTGTCAAGACAATAATATTGTTCTGTATTTCCACATGGAATAAACGACTTTTACTGCAGGCGAAGTTGGACAGAGCCTTAACCTTCTGGAAGGTCAACTTTGTTTACAAGTCTTCTGAGAAAATCTAACAGTAAAAACTTGGCCATTTTGCTCGCTAACCACGCGCACATTTCAGTAATTAAACGTTTAAACGCTGTTTCAACGTAATGTTAATTATATAGTATGCATGTTACACTTCTGTTCAAATAGTAAGTATTATACAATCACAATATTAATATGTAGTATACATGTATATGTATATGCATAAAGTTTTCACGTTATGCTGTATATGTCAAACACTTCTCTCATTTATAAATAATTTTAAGGTGAGTTCTTTACAATGACAGTTATATCAATTACCCAAATAAATTAACCATCCAATTAAAAAAAATGACCAGTCAAATTGTTATGCCCGGACAATATTGATCTCTTATTTCTGACTCTGCAAGGTGAGATGGTCAGGTAATTAAAGCATTCATAAGTATGGTGATACTACTGTAATGAGTGCTGTTGGGTCGGGATCCTCACCGAAGTGACAAAGCAATAATTTATGTACAAAAAATAATTGTTACATGGAATACAACACGAATCAAAAAAAAGAATGTTTTAGTGGGATGTACTTACTGGTTGAATGCAAAACTTCATTGTTAATATGTTATAATTAGTATTAGTATATAATATTTCTGAATCTTCTACTAGCTAATTAAAATTGGTACAAATTTTTATACTGTTGGGGATACTACTGAAAGTCTGAAATCACTTCAAAAACTGTTAATAAAGTATATTATCACATAATATTTTTCATATGCAAATTTATAAGTAAAGTCCTTTCAACTAGAGTCAATGTCTGTAATAAGCAGAGTCTATTTTGAATATAAGAGAATTTGATGAATTAAACACAGCATAGCTTACATTGTGAACCAAGAAAGCTTACACTATCGCTATATATTGTGACGATACCTCTTATTTATTGTGACAGTTGTATTACTACTATTGCCCAACCCAATACTATCGTGATATTTGAAAAGCTTATTAAATGTTGTAGTTGTCAAGAAATAATAGAAATCAATCATAGTTATGTACATTAGCTTCTTATAATTACTTTAGGTATAAAATTAGGCAAATTCAGATTGCCCACTCAAGTGAATCAATACACTCAAAAGCCAATATTGATTGTATCATGATATTGAATGAAAGTATCAATTTTTCGATATATTGATACTTGTACATGTATAATGTTGAGTAGGTGTGACTCCTAGTACTGTAACTCAGTTGTATCACTGTAGTTTTATTTATATCGTTATGATTTCATACTGATTTGCAGAAACCATTGGATGGTTAGAATGATAAAAATTAAGCCAGAACAAACCAACTGTCAAACCAGTGATACACCCACTCAACAGAACACAAATCAGCTGACTAGTTGGGCTGTATCTGATTTACAGTAACCTCACCATCTGGCTCAGTGATACAGCCCTCATAGAGGTGTTATAACATTGATCTATTGCACATCACTAGTCACAATCGCAAAAACAATGTTTAAAAAAGAACAATTCACATGATATCTATCTTCTAGTGAAGAGGTACAACTCCTGAAGGCACTTATACTGGAAGTGCCATAACTAGAGGTATACAATACATGTAATACATTAGATCATATCAGTATTTACAATGTTTCATTTCACAAACCTGTCTAGTGGTTCATCTAGATTCCATGCATGAAGATAGGACAACAATGTACTGACAGTCATAGCAGTAGACTCAAGTTTAATTCTTCACAACTGCATCTCCTATTGTTTTAGCTTGTACTCGTGGAATTGCACAAAAAAGAAGAGAAAATATAATACTTATTATAGATGTACATTCTACACAATGTCATGTACTGCACATAAAATATGACCACATTGGCCAAAAATGACAGTTTTGAAGGATAATTTTAATAAAACATGTCTCATGTTTCAATGGTCAGTAATTATATTGTTTTGTATAGAAAGTTGCTGAAATTTGATAGAAGCAAATAAAGAACATTTAAACACAAGCATTTAGTTGAGATAGATCTGAATTTAAGGAAAAATTATATGCAGTTTACTTTTCAAGATGTTACTTCATGTGTTGTATATGTACATGCCATCTGAAAAGCACAATAATGATATAACTCCCTTGCTTATTGTAAATAAATAAATGTTCAGAACTATTACAATACAAATTAGGATTTAGATCAAAACAAAGTTGCTATTCTGGAAGATTATGTGCTTGTCCAGCTTTTTCTACAGTCAAAGATGGCAAAGATGGGTGTGGCCACTTAAGATGGTTGAACTTTTTTGATTTTCCTGCCTTCATACATGTTTTAAACTTGCTTCCAAGTTAACATAAGGACTGGTAACCATGTAGATGATGCCCACAAGTAGTGTGTTACAAATCTGAAGTTTTAGTTTTTTCAAGTTTCCAGAAATTAATTTATACATTTGTATTTTTTTATGATCTATCACTGAATTTATATTTATATACACATGTAGTAAAGTGTAGTATGGAAACAGAATGTTATTGACTCCTATGTACTTCAGCTATGAACATGTACACATATAGTACATGCATTGGTGTGAAAACAGCCAGTCATGCAGGACATTGTCCAATAAGTCTAGTGAATGTCGGGTAAATTGAAACTGAACTGTATACAAAGTATATGGGGAGCAGGACAAGAGTGGTGAAAATAGCGAATATGTACTTCAAAAAATATCTTCTGAAAGTCGAAAAAAATTGTTTGCTCATTTTGATTTAATAACATCCCTCTCCATTTTAAGAGTAACCAAACAACTGTAAAATCTCTACAGGGATTTATACAGCGAATCAATTGTTTTCCATTTAGTGTTACCCACTTTACAGAAGAAGGAGTCAGGATTTACCATCACGTAGGAAGGTCACAAAATTTATTTTGTGATGCAATTGGGACAATCGTATCATTTAAAGGAACCCAGTTACAAAGGTTATACACCCTTATATTACTCTCTAGTGATCAAGCATCCATGTGGTGGTGCTCCTGTAGCCATAGCAGAATTCATAGCTGCAGAGCATTCAGTCTTAGCTGTTTCACATTTCATAGAGTCTTTTAGGCGCGCAGAAGCCTACATCTATGGTTATAAAAATGTTGTAGTTGATAGAAGTCTTGTACTGCTTCTTAATCTTCTGAGAGTTTATAACTTTGAGACAGTCTCTGACTACCTCCATCGATGCTTTCGTGTTGTCATGGGATGTGCTGAAGATCCTGATGAAACTGTACATGCTTATATAAGCCATGTTATGAGCAGTGCAAAACGTGACTTGAGGAAACTGTTGTAAGTATTTCAATCAGTCAGTTGTCATTCATTGTAGCTGTTGTATGTATAATAATTATAATAATTATTATATTGCCTGCAGGGGCGGGTCTACAGGGGTGGCAGGGAGGGCAATTGCCCCCCCCCCCACTAAGTTTTTACTTGTATGAAAATTTATTTGAAAATTATAAACAATACATTTTAGTGACTTGTTTACACACATGACATGAAGAGTGGAGTTAGTTTACACAACTATAACAACTGGTCAGTCAGTTTACCCACTGAATGCAAGCATAATTCGTTGACAATTTGGAGGTAATGTATTATTGCGCATAGCCTAAATTAGTGACCACACCCCTTGTGAATAATTAACAATCCAAAAACTTTCACTTTGTACACTGTTTTTGCCCTACCTTACAAAATTTCTAGACCCGCCCCTGATTGCCTGTAGCACATTTTCATATAAAAGACAGCTACAGATATGCCGTGTTTACATTTTCAACACTAGTAAATGCTTGGAGTCTTTAGAGCGTTATTCAGTCTCTTTGTGACATTACTATAGTTTTCTGTTCAAAAAAAAGTAAACAAGTCAGTGGAAGAAGCTTTTCAGAGGTTGTCTGATAAGTTCTCTCATCTTGGAGAAACTGATGTCGAGTTTGTGACAAAGGCGGTAGATCAATTACAGGATGAAGATGATGATATCAATGACGATCTACCAGAGTCAGAAGATAAATTAATTTGCTCTTCTTCACAGAAGCCATTTCTACAATACCTTATGGAACGAACAAAAGATGTCACAACATGTGATAGTAAATCTTTCCCAACTAATTTAATGTTTCAACCACAATTTATTGAAACTTTGAAAATGAAGTGGCTGTCCATGGTACCTTTTTTGACAAACATCTTAAGAGGTGGAGTTCTATAAGATACATTTCTATATTAGGTGATTCAGCTCGATATAGGAACTGGGGAAAAGCAGTAAAAGACAGTCAAAGTGCCTTAATTGAGGCATGTCCATAAGCTTATTACAATTCAAATGAAATTACCTGCTTTTTGTCTAATTATAGGTTTCACTTGACACCACAGAGCGCACAGCTGGTACAATTGAAGCCTGGAACTTCATCGTGAAGTGCACTGACCATTCGAAACATCGATTAAGACCAGATCTATTCATGAAAGAACATTATGAAATTCTTATTAGACATCAAATGTCCTTTGTTGATACAATTAACAAGCATGACTGTCGCAAAATAAAGGTACATATTTTGGTGTTATTGAGTAAGTTACCGGCTTTGCAACTAATATGAGTTCTGAATTTATATAGAAACAACCAGAAGAGGTTACAAAACCTCTAAAAGAAAAATGGAGAAAACAGAAAAAATCAATTTTTAAGAGGCGAAAAAGGTCAATTCCAGAAAACGCCCGATACACAATTTCAACTGGATCTCCTGTAACTACACATTTGATGTTCCTTAATTGTAATAATCATTTTTATATTACAGGCAAAAAGGTAGTAATGATGCTGTTTCTTCTCAATGTACGACAAATTCAATCACTGCAAAAGAATGTGACAAGGTATATGAGTAATGGTCATAATTATAATTACTTGTGTTATAAAGCAAATAATCATGGTATTTTGTTAGTATTGTTTACAAGACAGGAATTATATATGTGTTTCATTATTTAGCAACCAGTAATTTTAAAGAGCTTAGGGATGACAGTGTTCAGTTAATGTGAATTACTTTATTTAATACACTTGGATCTACATAATAATGTTTTGCAGGTCAAGGGAACACTCACCTCTCATTTGATATTGTTAATCTTACATCAAGCACACCTGTTAAGGTATTATTATTTAGTAGTGAAATCAGTGTCTTCATGATGCTGTGCAATTCACCAGAGAAAATGCATCACATACGTCTGCTAAAAGATTGAAATTGTAAGCAATCTGAATGTATGATAGTAAACTGTGTTGTGTATTGTTATTACAGTAGTCCTAACATTGAACATGGATCAGAAGTAAATAAGATATGACTTGTTTCTCAACCACAATCTTTCATTTTGTTGCGCTTTAGCAACATAGATTAATAGTTAATAGTTTTAAAACAAAGGAAAATAAAGGTCTTCTGAACTCGAAAGATCATGAATAGAGGGTAGTCTAACTGATGTAAAAGTGACTTGATGGAGCGGAGACCACACCTCTAATTCCGTCAATATGGACAAATGCAATAATTTTGGGATAAATTACGATATTGACGAAGTTACGAGTACAGTCACACAATCTATAAAAGTGTACTTTCAGGTAGAAGGCAGTCATTCTTCACCTCACATAAATACAAATCAACACCGCTATATTACTATCACTGTCATAAAACATTGCTAATTGACTTATTCAGTGACAATTTTACAGGAATGTCCTTGCGGTTTTCATTATTATCTGGTATGTGTAGATTGATTTGAATATGTCGCTAACTTCACGACAGTACTCCTGTATTATTATAGCTCCATTAAAACACAGGATGGAAATGGAAACGGAAAAAGTGGAGTTTTACGAGCACATGGGCACCTGTATGCTATAGCTATGGATGTCAAGCAATTTCAATAAAGTAAGTTTTCTAATACTAGGTAGATTGCTACTGTATACAGATATCAAAAGAATGAAAGTATTTATGGCAATATCTGTCAAGGTATTGCTTTTGTTTCATTTTTTTCATTATACTGCTATTATGCTTTCCTTTGTTTTAACATATTTGTGTATATATTATATATATATAAACTCAGCTTAGATTCATATCACATACACGGACAACAAACCGATCTGTCACACAATTTTTTGTCCCCCGCAATATTTTGTCCTAGGATAAAAAATTGCTTGAAATTTTTTATCCTACACAGTCAATTTTTGTCCTACTGTGGCTATTATACCAAAATTACTATAATGTAATTATGACAATAATGTGGTACATTATAATTATATATGACAATAATGTGGTGTACATTATAATTATATATGAATTGGTGAAGCATACAGTACAAATCTGTTATTTTGCATAAATTCTATTAACACAGATTTATGATTTGTAATAACATTAAAATCACCTAGTAGATACCTCCTCACCACCTGTGATAGGTCAATGCTCTATGATCCAGACTTTAGATGGTTGGCATATAACATATTCCACCAAGCTAATGTTGAAAGGTGATGATACCACCCCTACTTCTCCTACAGGCATTTGGAGACACAGTCACTCAAATAGCTTCAACTGAAGACAATTGCAAAGACCTGAGTGCTGCTGGTTTACTCTAGTCAGCTCCATTTAATGTACTGTTCAAAGATGGTGTCATACAATCAATTCAAAGGTGACACTAAACACTGACTCATTTACCAGCATCACTTCACTGTTTTACTGATCAATTGACATCAAAATTGCATTCAATAAAAGCTCGATAAATTGCCAAAAACAGTGTTATACTAATCTTAATTATGGTTTAAAATAATTATTCTTTGGAATCACCATGATAATACTTATTCATTTATAATTGCAATTATAATTGTTTGTTGCTGTTTTAAAAATACTAATGATAATAACAATAACAATAAAATAAAAATTGATTAAGATTAAATCTATAGCTATATAGCTAGTACTATATAATGACGTGGAGGGGCTAAAGAAGAGGTGGTTTGGAGCCTGACGGCAAGTTTGGCCAACTCATATATGATTAGTAAAAAATTAATGATGTGATATCAGTACTCATAAATGGATATATAATAACTATGTTGGTTGCTAATGGTGGGGACCGAGTGTACAATACAAAATAAAAAAAATTATGAATTTAATAATGGGATAATGAATAAGGCTGGTCTGTTTTTGATATGTGAAATTATTCTGATGGTGACATAATTGATGTGATACTGAATGGCTAGCTATATTTGGTGTTTTGAAAATCAGAACCCTAATAGTTTTACAAGTTTACTGATACATTTCACACATTGATTCAGTTTTCATTAAAGTTCAATGTACAATAAATAGCATCATGATCACTATATATACTCTGTCATAACAACCAACAATAATTATATGGATCAATATTTCTAGCAAACACCAAGTCAATCCTAGTACCTCTATCAGTTGTAGCATACAGTACACATTGACGAAATCCATTATTTTGCATAAATTCTGTCAACATAGATTTATGATTTGTCATAACATCTTCATTAAAATCACCTAGTACAATCATTGGGTCATTATCATCAACATTATCAATTACATTGCTCAATGTATTCAAGAAATTTCTCATAGGTACTTGCGGGGGTCTGTATACAAGTGATAGTATGATTGGAAAGTTACACATTACTACAGTTCCATTAATACATTCTATTCCATTATTGCTCAGTTCAAAGTCATATAGTACATTGTTTTTACACACTATCATCAATCCACCACCTCTACTACCACATGTTCTGTCACGTCTAATAACAGTACTATCATCAATAACATTTGGTGTTTGTTGTGAGAGAGTTAACCATGTTTCACATATACTCAATACATCTACAGATTGCAAAAATTCATCACACCTAGTATAGTCAATTTAGCAGATATAGATCTAATGTTCAAAAAAAACACAAAGTTGACAGCAAATGTTTGTCATGATCATGTCTGACATCAATATCTGGCATTGGTTCAAAATCAACGAGTCTATTAGCAAGTCTTTGCATTTCAGATTCAACTTTAACATTTTTCTTAATGTGTAAGCCTTTCATCCTTTTCACTCTACTACATGCTACATAAGCATGTCCAGGACTAAAACGACCACCTTTCATGTCAACAACAATTTCATCAAGTGTCAGACCTTGTACTTTATGTATAGTAGTTGCCCATGCTAATGTTATTGGAAATTGTATTCGAGTAATTTCAGCACCTTTTTTTACCTCTAGCAAGAAATTGCACTTCATGTTTACAGATAGGAACGGCATTAGGATATGTTTGCTTATGTGGACTAGTCTGAATACATTTAATACCAACTTTTGTGTTATCAAAGTCAATCAATATTGTTACAACTTCATTCTTATCATTTGTAATCACATGTTCAATTGTACCCATTGCACCATTTACTAAACCATCTGATACATCTACACGAACATTTACAGCTATTTTCAGTATATCATGAAGGCCACCAGTTTCAGATCGTTTCTTTGACAACTGACCCAAATTAATATGCTTAGTTTGTCAGGCTACAAAATCACGTGCTTCAATAAGATACTGATTGTCTTCATTTGCTATTGAATTAAGCATCAAATCATTTCTAGTGTCAACATCTACATTTAGTCTATAAAAACATTTTCAAAAAAATGAAAGAAAATGTAGGAATATCAAAACCGAAAAAGCACAGGAACAAGATTGGGATGGTACCTTAGCAGCAAAATTAAAATAACCACTTCCATATAAAAACCTTACACTGTTAGAGAAAAGGTGTACACATACACCACAAAGGGTGTACCACATACCAGTCTAATACTACCCCCTTAGGGTGTGCCTTTGGGTGTATGATGTCGCCGATGAAAGTGTGGGTTGTTATGTTAAGGGTGTAAATTTTTTTTGGAATGTAAAACAATTATAGAACATAATAATTATATACAATGAAACTAAAATAAGCTGTCAGTAATGAAGTAAAAAGTAAAGATCAAGTCAAGCTTAATATACATGTACAATACTGTACATATACACTGAAACTGAAAAACAAGATCAAATAAAAGTTGCTATACATCTACATGAAAAATAAAAGAACAATTAAAAGTCAAGCTTAACTATATAATACTACATGTAAACATTATGCACAAGAGTAAGATGAATCCATATATAATTACAATGTTATATAATTATAATATTTTTTTATGTAAACCTTTTCATCACTGTCACTGCTTCTCTCACGCATTTCGGAATGCTTTAGGTATCTTCAATACCCATAACATACCTCTGTAGAAAGATTAGTACAGGATGTGCTAGTTGTGTATAAGCAATATTAAAGGAGTAGTAGGCTCCAAACAGGTAGAGCATTGCGTTGATGAAGTTGTCTGTTGTAATGAACACTTCCCTCTCAACAACAACGACAAAATTGTTCTTCTCTGCTGACTCCAGATGCAAAAGAAAGGGTACATTCTTGTTCATTGACAACAGCTGTTGCTCAATGTTAATGGTATCCTAAATGAAATAATTATAATTGAAAGTTAAACACAACATGCATGCATGTATTGTGTTTATCCAATAATTAAATCAACTCTTACTGGAAATGAATGAATAATAGTAGCCATTTCCCTCCTTCTGGCAATTAGTAACTCGCACAAGAGTTTCAGGCATATCACACCCACCTTGTCTGAAATTTCCAGGAGGAAAAAAAAAACAATAATAATTACAGCTGGATACAAGTTAATGCCTTGTAATTTCTTGTTACAACAATTCACTACATGTAAAAACATGGCATACTATTCTTTTAAATGCATATTGTTACAAGAAGTAAATAAAGGAATTATTACTCCATTTAATGCCCAAGTTTTTAAACATGATTTAATACCATAATGTTGCAGTTTTGCTGCATGCTCCTTAACAGTGCTATGGGTTAATGCATGTATACACTGTATTACCCTGCAAGTTTAGTTATAAATGTTCAAGATTCAAAAAGTTATACTATATACTATTGGAAGATAAATTGTGGTATACTAAAGGTTTGGTAGAAAATACTAATTTTCTCATTCCAGGTCACATATAGGGCTGCACGGTATATCGGTATTTAGTAGTAACACGGTTTTATTACAACACCGTCGTGGTATATACATAGAGAAAGGTCAGAAGTATGACAAGAAGGGCAAAAGGTGACAAGTTCTGCTTCGGAAAGGCTTTTTCAGCACTGCTGGAAATATAGTAACTCCGTTACGAGCTAGCATGAAACCAGAAAAGGTTGACATGTTAACTTTTCTTTCTAGGAACCTGTGAACACGTATTAATTTTATTATGTCCATCAACAATTATCTTATTTATCATGTTGCAGTTATCATTTCAGTTTTATAATCACTTACTTAACAATAATCACTTACCATTAAATTTTGTTGCAATTGGACATGTTATTATTTAATAAACAAGGCAATAGTAGGTATTTAGTTATATTGCTATATTTGCATGTAGAATACCGTGATACTATATTTGTGAATACCGTGCAGCATATATAATTATAATAAATATACAATTTATAATTACGAATATACAATACCTTCATCATTTGATGAATCAGCAGAGTCGTATTCGGCCAGTAATGCAATAACCGTGATTCGGTTGGTTGACTCGACTCTTGCATACTGTGTAATACAATTTCTCCACAGCTCCCAATTTTCAAAAAGAGAGTGCAGTCGTCCATCTAGTTTTAGCAAGGATCGAAACTCTTGTTTCAACTACAGGTTATAAAATTACAAGAAATGTTTAACAGGGTTACATACAAGGAGGGGGGATATTCTCCTCCCAAGATTTTGAACTATATACATACATTAATATATTAGCAATAATACAATGTAAGTTGACTCAAAAATGGCATTAGAACCAACCACGAAGAATGTATGAAACAATTTTGTTTTCTTGGGGCATGCTCCCAGACAGCACATTTACATACACCACTACCCCCATACCCCCCAACTTCGAATCCTGTATGAAGCCCTGATCAAGGTGATTTTAACTAAAAATTTTTTTTACCACTTTTGAGTGTTTTAAAGCAGGATACTTGGAAAGAATCTCTTGCACTGGAGGCTCATCCTGCTGGATCCATTTTTGTCTCCTGCTATAAGTATTAGCCATCATCTCACAAAGGTATTTGCTGTTCTTCTTCCTTTTAACCATCTCTTCTGCCATAGCCTTCACATCCTTCTCATAGTCTTCCTCTGTATAGTAAATGGGAAAATTAAAATTGGTATACAAAGCCAACAAAAATTTTAAAACTGATTTACTAACATAGGTAGCTTGGTCATCATCGGCATCATCTGCCAAGGTTGGATTTGTCATAACAAGCTTTGCACACACTGTGTTGTAAGCTTCTTTAGATGGGTAGTGAGTGTGAACCCACATTAAAGCTGCAAGTGTCTGTATAATTTCGATTCGGCAACTCTGAATAAGTATACCAGTCGAAATACACTCCATTGTTCGGGATGAGAATGAGTCAGGAAGCTTGAAACCTTGAAGCCAGCTCTCACAATCATCATACGACTTTGTCTTCAAGTTCTGGAAGAAAAAAAAAAAAGAATTATAACTGTTGTTTGTTGTAATGTCATAATTACTATGTTCATGATTTTGAAACACAGCAGCTGGATAATATAATAATATTATAATAGTTCCATACACATTAAATGTTTAATACTATCTACAACGATAATTATTTCAAAAGGAAAAGCAAAAATATTTCAATCATACCCTTGGATTGAGTGGAGTAGAAACTTTTGTGGGCTGATGTGACTGCTGTATTTGTTTTAGAGCAATTCTGTCTGATAGACGTGGAGCAACTTCTTTTAGATTATCTTCTGAAAGCTCCATAAAGATATCTCCACTTACGCCATTTTCCTGAATAGCTGTTGTAACGTCTTGAGGTAAACCTTTTTCAATAAGAAAATAGTTGAATTCGTCAACAGAAAAACCTCCTAACGCCTTTTCTTCTCTCCTTTCCATCTCTTAAAGATTCTCTTTGCAGCTGCACTTTTTCACATGTCTATTGCGCATGCGCCTAATATTCAACACTTTCACGTGACGTGGTTATGGAAACTGTTAAGCAGTGTCAACTGTGTAGTTTGAGGACAACTTCTATGTCGTTTCTTTTGAGACACTTAACTGAAGTTCATTCAAGTAAGCCAGGATTCAGTTTTGTACGTGGACTTAATAAGTGCCAAAGGAGATACCAAAACATCACTACCTACAAGCACCATGTCTATTCTCGTCATACTCAAACTCGTAGCAATGATTGCAGTAATGATGCTGAAGATGCCATTGATGATGTTATCATTAACGCAGATTGTGATGACTCTGCAGACAACAGTGATGAGGAAGTTAATCTTGAGGATGAATATGAACTTATGGGTAATGTTGTATAATATAGTTAGTGTCAACTGTAATACACAGCACCTCATTAATATTCATAGGGCGTGTTGTCGATCCTATAGTCTAGGGAGAGTAGGGGTTCAATCTGTATAATTTAACATGCCAATACAGGTGCTAAAACCCTTTTAGTAAGCCTAAAATTAATTAACTATAACTAACTAAATTAGTGAGCCTAAAATTAATTAACTATAACTAACTAAAAGTGGTCATTATTGTCAAACTAAAACAACACTAATATTATAGTTGATCCTATAATATATATATTTGTACAATTTTTATCACATAATAGTCATATTTTAACAGGTCTTTTTTTTTTTCTTTCTATAGATGACCAAAGTAGTGTGGTTTAAAATTCAGATGCTCTGAAGAGAGCAGCAGCTAAGTGGATATTAAAGATCAAAGAAAAACACAAAATATCACAAGTGGCAATGGAATCAATCATTGAACATGTAACAGATCTCTTCCAAATATATCTGTCAGACCTTCACAATGTAACAAAAGCACAACTGAGGAATTCTCAAGTTAGTGATGAAATAATCTTATCACTTGATCCTGTGTTTGATGTTGATGGACAGTATGGAAGACCCTTCAAGGGACTTGAGTCTGAATACCGCCAACTGAAGTATTTCAAGGAAAAGTTTGCAATGGTGGTAAGAGTTACAATATTTAATAATGTCATAATTACATACATGTATATCATGTACCTTGTGATTTGCTACAGGATCCTAAAACAATTGTATTAGGATCTGAGAGAAAGATGAGAGGAAGTGGAAGTAAGAGGCAGTGTGTAGAGGTAAAAGATGAAATGAAATATATACCACTACTTTCAACACTTGAAAGATTACTGCAAAACAGCAATTTGTTAACTGAAGTAAACTACTGTATATTGTATACATGCAGCTGTACACTGTACTTGCTATTGTATATGTACACGCAGTGATAGTTAACTATAATTGTAATAGATTGAGAAAGGTCACAAAAGCAAGGATACAATTCTGAGAGATTATTGTGATGGACGAAAGTTCTCTAAACATCCACTTTGCAGTGTCAGTATTCAGTGGCTACAGGTAACATTAGCATCCATGCACACTATCATAATTATCTAATATAATACACATACATGTAGGTGTTTCTGTATTATGATGATTTAGAACTATGTAATCCACTTGGATCTAGAAGAAGTGTTCACAAAATTGGTAATAATATATTTAACTTTACAAGATCCATTATTTCTATAATGCAACTGTATACAGGTGCATTTTACTTCACCCTGGGTAATTGTGTACCGAAAGTGCGGTCTAAACTGAGGTCTATTCAATTGTTAGCACTTGTCAAGAGTACTCTGATTAAGAAGTATGGCATGAATGTTATCATGAAACCAATTGTTGAAGACCTTAAAAGATTAGTATGTTTGCAAGTGCTATTATATTCATAATAATGCATAATCATTGTAATGGTATTTGTAGTTAACTTGTTATTCATAAATCTTTAACTGTACTATGAATATTTTTCATCTTAATTAGGAGAATGGTTGTACTTTTGTAATTTCTGGAACTCCTAAAACTTTCTATGGTACACTGTGTGTCCTTTCAGCTGACAACCCAGCTAGTTGTGCATGTGGTGGATTCAATTCTTTGAAGCAGAGTGGTAAGTAGTGTCATCATCTTGTGTCATACATGTATTAATTGAACATGTCAATATTTCAGCTAGTCAGATGTGGCTATTAGGTCGACTTCTACCACTGATGATAGGTTACTGGGTACCAGAGGAGGATGAGCATTGGCTGTCATATCTTCTTCTTCTTGACATCGTCGACATCCTTTTTGCTCCCGACATTTCTCCAGAGGACATATCCCTTTTGTCAGTACTTATTGAAGATCATCATAATGAGTTTACAGTCATCTACCCCTCCAATCCTGTCATCCCTAAGATGCATTTTATGGTTCACATGCCAGAATTAATTCGACAGTAAGTCCGATGTAATATTTTTATGTATAATCATGAGCCCCAACCTAAGGGCTTCTGGTATAATATTAAAATTAATATTGTCCATACTTTCTTATTTCTAGATATGGACCTTTGAAACATCACTGGACCATGCGATAATTCCCTTGGAAACTACATTAATATTTGCCACACACTTGCACTGAGACATGAGCAATTACAATCTTACCTTCGTCTGGATGATTCTTCATTCTCTGTTGACATTGAGGTTGGACCTGGTATGTATATTACTATCATAAGGACATAAACTGATGCATGTATTATATTGTGCTCATTAGGTAACGTAGTTACAGTGCCAAGTGGATTTCCAGTTGGTAATGAAGACTCTCATCCGTACAAGTATGTAATTTATATAACTTATACCCAATGCATATGTGATCACTCTTAGTTGAGCCCTTTGTATAATGTAATTTATTTTAATTATGTCATCTAGGTCAAAGTGGGTAAAAGTCTGTGGTACCACATATAAAAAACCTTGTGTCGTGGTGGTAGGAATTGATGAGGAGTTTCCTTTATTTGGAAAGATAACTAGTGTATACATTATTGATGAAATCATTGTGTTCAGTGTGTTACTATTATACACATGTTCGTACAACCCACATTACCACGCTTTTGAAGTAAAAAACAGCACTGAAATATGCTTTGTGCAATATGAGAACCTTGTTTCACATATCCCCCTTCATTTGAAGAACAACTGTGACAGTCTAATGGTTCCAATAAAGCATCGTCTTACTTTTTAATCTCATTTTTGTATTCTTTGTAATTACACATAAGATTTGGTTGTTTCTTCATACAAGATTTATTGACAAAGGTGTGGTTATCTACATCTATATACATTGTATTTAACCCTTTAAACGCCATGCGGATTAGCTATTTGGAAAAAAAAAAAAAGAGTAATGTAGATTCTGGGATCGAACCTGGTACTCTTGGTGTGATAGCCATAGGTGTACGCCACTTGGCTAAGATGTACATATTAAAAGGGAGATGATATACAAAGAGAATAAAGACTGTGTGCAATGGAAAATTATTTATATAGAGCTGTGTTATCTGTATAATTAGTAGTATCAATCACTACTCATGCATGCATGGTATTGTCATTGGTATTATTTGCTCCCTGGTTGACAACATTCACACCTTTGACAAACCAAAAGGTACACCTTCCATTATTTTACCCCCCAAAACCACATCATACACCCAATGTGAGCTTCTACACCCTTGTATACTACATCCCTGGTGTATATGTACACCCCATTTCTAACAGTGTACATAAGTATACTTTCTTTTTTATACTCAACAGCTATACTTATGTAGGGTTATATGGAAGTGGTTATTTTAATTTTGCTGCTAAGGTACCATCCCAATCTTGTTCCTGTGCTTTTTCGGTTTTGATATTCCTACATTTTCTTTCATTTTTTTGAAAATGTTTTTATTATTCTTGTTTCTTTTCATTTTTTTGAATTGATAACTAGAACAGTAATCATTATGAAAAGGATAATTGGTGGGGGATTGGAATGGAATATTTGTGTTGAAATGTTAGCTTTATTATAATTCTTGTGTCAATTTGTTTTTAATGTAATGAGTATATCATTTCATAGTTGGATGCTAATCAATATCTGGAACAGAGAAGGTCAGTCTTTTGTTATGTTTCAGTATCAATTGCGTGATGACTATTTTTTATTTTATTTAAAGCATTAATGTTTTCTGTAAAATCCAGAAGAAGGAACAGTACCATTATTTACTGCTAATAAATTAATCATGTTTGTTTGTTGGTTAATGAAATTTAAAATTATTAATATTGATAATTTTTGTGAATTTATAAATTATTCATATAATTTTGCATTTAGCCACACCCTAAATGCAAGCCAGGCCTGATTTCTTATGGGGCGCCGTTTGTCTCAAAATCTTTTAAAAAGAGGCACTTTATCCACAGCGGTTATTTACTAAATAACCACCTCAACAACTTACTAAATAACTGTTTATTTGCTAAATAACCGCTTCAAATAACCACCTCAACAACTTACTGCAAATAACTGGTTATTTGCTAAATAACCGCTGCAAGCTTGCAAAATAGCTTGCTGCAGTTATTTAGCAAACCGGATTATTTAACCCCTTTGTAACCAACATAACACTAAATTTATTTAACTCCTCCTACTACTGTATGTTATAATTATCGATATATCATGGCTCGAGGAGGTGGTTTGACAATACCGGTATCAGATTTGGGGAGAGCTATAACAGAGGGGGTTAGAGATGCTCTCAGAACACAGGGAATCTTAATAGATTTCTCTGAAGAAGATGACAGGTAGGTATAATATTAATAATATACATCATATATATATTATTTATATATATATATATATATATATAATTATATATATGTATAATTATTTTATATAGAATTATATATGTATAATTATTATAGTTCATTTTGTTACTATCAGAGGTCCTGGCTGTCCAAGAATTAATGTAAATATGGATGAGGTGGAATTCCTTCGAACTCTACGCTTTACCTGGACTAAAATTGCCCAAATCTTGGGTGTTAGTAGAGCTACCCTATACAGAAGGTTGGAAGAAGAGGATGTGAGCCCTGAATTGTGGTATAGTGACATCAGTGATCATGACCTAGATACACTTATTGCAGCTTTCAAACACGAGCACCCAAATGATGGAGAGAGATTGATGGCTGGGCATCTCTGCTCTCGTGGTGTTTTTGTACCACGTGCTCGCCTGAGAGGATCAATCCACCGTGTTAATCCCATTAATACTGCACTTCGGCGTAGTGTAACTGTGCGTCGAAGACGCTATCATGCAGAAGGCCCGAATTATATTTGGCACATTGATGGCCACCACAAATTGATTAGATGGAGACTAGTGATACATGGAGGAATAGATGGATATTCAAGAACTATTGTTTATCTCAAATGTGTTGACAATAACCGTGCCTCTACTGTTCTATCAACATTTACTGGAGCTGTTATCGACTTTGGAGTACCTACACGAGTAAGAACAGACTTGGGAGGTGAAAATACAGATGTGTGGAGATTTATGATTGAACATCATGACACTGATTCATCTGTAATAACTGGATCCTCAACCCACAATGAAAGAATCGAAAGGCTTTGGCGAGATGTGTTTCGTTGTGTAGGTGTTATCTACTATGATGCGTTCAGAGAATTAGAGGAGCAAGAAATGTTGGACCCGATGAATGATGTAGATGTGTACTGTCTTCATTATATTTTCATACCACGTATAAATGCTGCACTTAACTCCTTCATTGATTCCTGGAACAATCATTCTTTGTCATCAGCCAGGAACCTAACTCCAAACCAGTTGTTTGTCCAAGGTGCTCTAGAGTTTAACATTATCCCTGAAATGGTTGATCATTCAGCAATTCGCTCTCAAGTGCAAGTACTACAGCACATAGCTTCAAGTAGGGTTGAGGTCCCCAGAGTAAATTTTAGTCCATGTATGCAACTCCAGCACTTGATGATGCAAACTAATCCGCTATCCCCAAGTGTTAAGGCCTTTTCACACTAGCATAGTTTGGTGGATTAAATGCGAATTAAATGCGCATTGATCGCGTTCACACCTAATGCGCATTCATTTAATCCGCATTAAATGCGAATCAAGTTAATCCACCTCAAGAGGTGGATTACAAACGAATCAAAAGTGGATTCAAGTTTAATTAGTAGGCGTGACCATGTAGTCACGTGCAGATAAGCAATATGGCTGCTGGTTGGTTGAGTGATGAAACTAGAACGCTAATATCAATCTGGGGAGAACAAAACGTCCAAACACAGCTAGATTCTGTAAAGAGAAATAAAGATATCTATGAAAAGATTGCCTTTGAACTTTCTAATATGGGGTACACAAAAACCTGGAAGCAGTGTAGAGTGAAAGTCAAGAATCTTACACAGAAATATAGAAAGGTAAAATGAAAATCATCAGCAGTCATGTATGTGCTATCATATATACTTTCATTACTTTGTATGTATTATATGACTAAATATTAATGTCAGATGCAAATATTTATCTAAATGTGTGTCCTTTAATAATAGGTGAAAGATAAAAACAGGGTGAGTGGGACGTCTAGGATTTCATGTCCATTTTATGATGAGATAGATGCAATTCTTGGGACTCGAGCAGCCTCTCAGCCACCAACGTTATTGGAGAGTGGAAAAGATAAAAGTGATGATTTAAGTGGAGGAGTAATTATGGATGACGATGATGATGAAGTGAACGAAGGTCATCAAGGCAAGTGAAATTAGTGACTTTTTTGTTGTAGATGGTGAGATTATCTCACCATCTACAACAAAAAAGTCACTACTGAGATTGTTTATAAAATAAATAGATACTAATGACCAAGTTAGTGATACATCCTGTGGAGAAAAAGATTCATTATCAAGTTCATTGGACATTAATGATGGTCAGTACAATTATTAATTTTGTTCATACTGAAATAAAAAATAACACACTTGTATTAATTTATAATTTTAATTAAATAACTACCACAGATTATGATATCTCAGAAGTATCTCCAAGTCATTCTGTAACCACTAACAATAGCATTACCACAGAATCATCAGGTAATTATTATCATTACTATGTACATATATTTAGTAATAGTATCTTTGTCAAGGTACATGTACAAGTGGTAGTCAGATGAATGAACCCTTGAAATTAAAAAGAGGAAAGAAAGGTTTGTTTATTACTAGCATTATAAGTTTAAAATATTTCATTACTTCTAAATCATGTTTAGGCTCAAAGCGAAAAGCTACATGTATGCAAACTGACTCACAATTATTGAAGGAAATGGTGACTTTGTTTAACGAATTCGACAAGGCAGCAGAAGAGAGGTATGAGGAAAGGCAGGAAAATAGAATGAAAATGTTTATTGAGGCAGAAGACAGAAGACAGAAGGCTTGTGTGGAGGCAGAAGAGAAACAAAGACAAGATGAAAGAAGACATGAAGAGCACATGCAATACATGTTTATGTCCTTTATGCATCAGACACTCTCTATGATGAATGGTAATCAAGCTTGGAATGGATATACGAAGCTATCCTCATCCCAGGAATCTCCATATCCACAGGTACCACCATTTCCTGCACCATTTTCAGAAACTTCATTTGACAATACTCAGTGATACTCATTGATGATACTCATTATACTTATTACAACCATTTAGTTACTATCATTACTCAACTGTTAATTAATAAAATATTCATTTGACAATACTCAGTGATACTGATTATACTTATTACAACTGTTTAGTTATGATCATTACTCAACTGTTAATTAAATTTATTACTATTACAATAATTGTGAAAAATTTGAATAAAAACAATGAAAAGAAATTGACTAATAAAATACATAAATTATTGGTTACTCAAATAATCTTTTATTGCATTTCTAACTTCCACAGCTAGTGGAGAAATAGCTGTGTGGTTACCACCAGATGATGATGTAATGTTGAGATCTGAACTGTTGGTAGTCCACTCTTCACAGAAACTATCTCCATATTTTTCACACACATTGTGTAGTACAACACAAGCAGCAATTACCATTGTCACATTTTCAAGCTTAGTGTCCAATCTCTTCAACAAACATCTCCAACGTCCTTTTAACCTCCCAAAAGCGTTCTCCACCAGCATTCGTGCTCTGCTTTGCCTATAATTAAACAGTTTCTGTGCTGCTGTAGTTGTATCATTCTCTATGTAAGGCTTCATTAGCCAGGGTAACAATGGATATGCAGGGTCTCCTAAAATTACTAATGGAACATCAACAGAACATAATTTTCGAGTCCAAGATGGTAACAAAGTTCCATTACTTCCTTTTGTATAAACAGATGAATTAACAAATACTCTGGCATCATGTACCTTGCCAGGCCAACCAATATACACATCCATGAACTGCCCTCTGTAATCAACAAGTCCCTGAATAATGACGGAATAAAAGCCCTTACGATTGTAATAGTCAGAGGCACTCTCTTGAGGTCGAATGATAGGCACATGTGAACCATCAACTGCTCCTGCAGCTTGTGGGAAACCCCAGCATGTCGAAAAACCTTCAATAATATCCTTCAATAAGTTCCCTTTAGGAATGTAAACATATTTTTGTAAAAGATGGTTTGATATTACTTGGCATGTTTCAATAACAATTGAACCTACAGTTGAAAGACCAATTCCAAAAAGATTAGATATGGTCCTATATTCCACGTTTGTTGCCAGCTTCCAAAGGGTAACAGCCACTCGCTGTTCGACACTGATTGGGTCCCTCAAAATTGTTGTTTTCTTTTGTATAAATGGTCGTAACTCGTTACATAAAATGCTGAATGTTGTTTTGTTCATTCGGAGATTTTCTTTCCACCAATTAACTCCAAAATCATCATTCTGAACACTCATCCACCAATGTTTGCTTCTTGGCTTGCACCATATTGTGCGACAAGGCATTCTTTTATCTTTACGTGTAATTAATATTGTTAACAGTCTTCTGTAAATGATACCAAACATTAGTAAACTTTAAGGTTATATTCCAAGTTATTGTATAACATACAATACACAAACTTAGATATTAATAAAATACAAATAATTATAATAAATAGTATAACGATTCAAATTTCTAACCTGAGACTTTTCTTTCTTTTATTGTTGAATGATCTTTTAAAAACATCTTCATAATGAAAAAATAGGGCTAGCCTTCTTTTTTCTTCAAATCTTCGAAACATCTCTCTTTTTAGCCTGTTTTCTCTGTGCTTTCTGACTAACTTTATATTTTCAAGCCACAAAAATAGAGTCATGTACACAACTGTTTCTTCTACAGCCATTTGTAGACCATGTGACAATCTAATGACACGCCCCGTCTTGTGACTCCAATTCGTATTTATCATGATCACAATATGAACGCAAATAAATGCGCATTCAATCTGCATTGTTTCTAGTGCGTATTCAATTCGCATTAATTTGATTCTAGTGTGGAAACACCTTTAATCTTGGTGTTGACCTTTTCATGCAACTTGTCAATATTGTAGGACAACATTTGTCAAATGGATGTCCAGACTGCTCCGATTCTTGAAATATTATCTGTTAAACTCAATACATCAACATTATTATCTACAAATGAATTATAATACTGAGTACTAATAATAACATATTCAATGATTAGCATTCATTCCTGTTGTTTTCTTTTAATGAATAATGATGACTATGTAAAATAAGTGACCATAAATAAATGGCATTGAACTAAATAAGTGATTATAGATTAATCATTCAGCTGCTTGCTACACTTGACCAAATCCTGCAGCATTGAGAATACCAAATGTGCAGTTGTACACAAAGGCTTCATATGATGATGCCAATAATGGTAAGTAGATGGTGTTGATACATGTGTTTGCTCGAGGAAATGGGCTGCTATTCTGGAAATCAATTCCTGGTTTAGGTGAGAATCCTAGGGGTGGTTCAGATGAAATACCAGTTGCAAAAATCAAAATTTCTTCCAGTGAAATTTCAAGAGTTTCTCTGACTCCTGCATATTGGTTTTGATTCTGTGCTGCAACTTCAATGCTACCACCACAACCTAAGGAGTCATACTAAATATATTACAAAAATGAATACAATAATACTTACTTTCAATTTGTTGGAGGTAGTTTGCCCAGTGATACAAGCTAGTTTCTTCTATATCACGTTTGTTTGACCCAATTGGAGATAGATTAGGATAGAAAAGCTCAAAGAGGTATTCTGATGTAAGTGGTTTACTGTCACTGTACACAAAAAGTGGTAGCAGTTCAGGAGTATAATCCATTACTAATTGAAGTATATCACATAATTCAAGACCTTCCCGTAGCTGCTCTAACTGAGGCAGACAGCGAGCCACACTTAGGTACTTTGCAAACAGTGTCACAATGTGGTCTTTGTCTTTTAATCCAATAAATGTCAGAGGTTGTGTAACTCCACAGTCATAACGAAAGTCAAATTCATCTTCATCCAAGAGTGTACAAAGTTCACTATCACTCTTTGTATTCTGCAACTAAAATAAATATTGTTAAACAATTATTATATCATATACAAATATATATGTACCTCAACTAGTTTAACAAGCATCGACTTGTTGGGCACATCAGCAATCTCAGCCTTCACTCTTGACATACCATTTACTAAATAGCTACCAACAGCACCACAGAAAAAGGATGGAGCTGGACCACCATGAAGGAGCGAAAGAGCTAGCATCTGTCCAATGTAGAAGTAAGTTTTGTTCTCAACTGCTGCCAGATTGGAGGTTGGTATTCTCCCTCTGTCACCCGTAAAAAGGTTGTTATTGCCAGCTACAGCTTTCATTAACAAATGAAAAAACTCTCTCAAAGGGCCTCCTGTGTCTACTGCTGGCTCTCCAATAAAAGTGACACGAAGATGTTTATGAAGTTGCAGTCCACGTCGAAAAGCATGCAAGGTGTCCTCCCAAAGCTTTGTCCTACGAATGTTAAGTCGACATGTCTCATCTGGATTTAATGGAAGTACTTGTAAACGATGGGTATTGAGAATACTTTTCACAGAAATATCTCCACTATAAAAAAGAACAGCATTAATCTTTCAATTAAAAGTTTATAACATAACATAATACCATTGACGAGGTGGAGTAATTGGAGATCCAACAGGGGGAGAAGGACTCCTATCTTCTGAAGAGTCACTCAACAGACTCACAAATGCACTAATAACAAAATAAAGTCACATAATCACAGTAGGTTTAGCTCAAAAACGCTAACTACAATAATATATATTTCATGCATGTATGCTGTACAAATAGCAAAAAAATGGCTTACTTGTAGTTTGCAGATCTGAACAAATACTGTGAGCACGTTGGTATTTCATCGTCACTAATTATAATCTCTTTCTTCACTGGCTTCTTATTATCCTTGCACTCATCCTTTTTTGAATTTTCAGTTGTGAAATCTGGGAGAGTGTCTGAGAGTTCATCACTATCTGAATCTGTAAGCTAAAGAATATAAATACCACGAAAGGAGTTATGACCGTATATAATAATTATTATGTATAATGTATATACAATTACATGTATAATTACATAATTTTATACTTTTTGTATTTCCATACTGACCTTCAGATCATCGTTTGCTAGAATATATATTGGAGACTTGTTGTTTTTCCCAGAGATGGCACTTGCTGTCCATTTAAAGGATGATGACAATGCTGGCTTGTTAAGAGATTTACTAGAGCCACCAGTTGGCTGCAGAACAGTGAATGAGAAATCTTCACGTCCTCCCATTGGAACAGAAAATACAGAAGAAATTTCCCTCATTATATCTGATTCTGTCATGTTAGAAGTGAGACGTATCTTTCCAATAAGGCCATTTTTTCCCATAAACTCCCTAACTTGAGCCCCTCGTGGAATCTTTATGGTCGATCTATCAGATCCGTAGTGCTTGGGAAGGCACATTATATCTCTATCATATACTATAGCTTTAGGTTCAAGTCTATGTTTTGACCTCTGTGCCTTCTTGGTCAAATAAGTCGATGGTAGTAAAGATCTATACACCAAACATAGTAAGAATTAATTATAATTATATCCTACTTATGAATACATAAACATTATATATATATATATATATATATATATATATTATATATATATATATTTAACTATAATTATATATAATTATAATGTATTCCCACCTTTTTTTTAAAATTGGAGGTTCTGCAAAATCCTCATCATCTCTGCTGTCAATATCCTGCCTGTGCCTACTTCTAGGAGTCAAGGTTGAGCCACTTGAGCTTCTTTGATTTGTATGATCAATCTGCTGCAGCACATCTGTAACGAGCTGACTCACAGCTGATTGTACAGTAGCTTGCAGTTCAGCAATAGATTTAGAGTCGGAGTTCTTAGACATAACAACGTGAAAGACTGAAAGTTTTCATATACGCATGCGCAGATTACGTAGAAGCCGTTATTTAACAAACAACCGCTCGTTTGTATTTTGAAGCGGTTATACGCAAATAACCAGTTATTTAGTAAGTTGTTGAGGTGGTTATTTAGTAAATAACTGCTGTGGAGAAAGTGCGTCGTTTTAAAAGATTTTGAGACAAACGGCGCCCCATAATTTCTAGGGCTTGGTACATGTTTTACATCAGGAGTGAGAGTATAAATAGCAATTGTTTCTACTGTTTGCTATTTTTGAAAGGTAATGGATAAAGAGCCTGTAAGTTCTTGTTTTATTACATTCTATAGTGTGAATGTTAAATGCTTTCAGTTTTCTTGTGATGAATTTGATGATTTCCTCTCGTTTGACGAGAGAGGACTGGGAGTCGTTGGATTTAGGAAGTGAGTGTTCTATTATTAATAATAACTATAATGAATAATGTGCAATTTGTTTTCCATTGAATTCTTTTAGCTTTCCAGTCTACAGAAAAGGAGAAATAATGTTTTTTTTTACCATAATTATAATTCAAAATCATTTAAAAAAAAAAAAAGTTATAAAATTATTCTATTCAGTTGTCAATTTGTAAGATCATGAATGAATTGTGCAAGAAGAGAGTAACATATGAAATGAATGAGTAAAAACTTTCTGAAAGCATGTGTATGTGCAGTTACATAGGTGTATATCTTTTCATGCAAAGGGAAGTCATATAAACAAATTTAAAATAACCACTTAATGCTACTTTCTTTTTTTATACTCAACAGCTATACTTATGTAGGGCTATATGGAAGTGGTTGAATAAGTTGAATACTCAATGGATCTAATTTACTGATTTCTGTTGGTATACTAATATACTGTAAGCCATTGATGACACAACATGGGGGGCAGAATACTTTTTTTTTGATTAGAGGCTTACAGTAATTACAGATGTACAATGTGCCGGGTACATGTACATTATTTTGGGTTATAAAAGAGGTTAATCTAGGCCACACCTCACTGCTGAGCTTATCAGAGAGTTTAATTATTGTTACACACTTTCTCTGATCCAAACGCTCACAACTACAGCATGCATATTCTGGGAAATCCTCAATTTCTTTCTCAAAATCTTTAATAATTTTTGCATGGGTTATCAGGTGGTGTGACTCAAGATTAGGAATCCTAAGCATACTGTCATCTGCTACAATGTCAATAGGTTGCTCATACCTTGACTCATAATTTAGCAGGCTATCAAAACCTTCTATTTTGGTAATTTCCATCAAGGAATAGAAGTCACCAGTACATAGGGCATTGTCTATAGTAGTAACATGTAGATTGCTTGTGATAGCAAAGCATGCAGGAAATGTCTTAACACTGGATAATGAGTAGATGCTGCCCTTAATATTCTAAGTTTACTCACACAATTACTATCATTAAAACAAATCAGTGGATTACCTTCACGATCTACAGCATAACAATCTTCATGTGTCATTGTTGGGGAAAGTTTCAACACTCTTAGTGAAGTGTTCATTCGGGCAGCCATCATCACACACTTGTAAAGTGTGTAGTACTTCTTTAATGGTTTTTTGAAATTCTTCTTTTAGGGTCACAATAGCACTAACCTCAGCTATGGTAAGAGGTTTACATTGACTATAGCATTGCCATTTTAGGGTTTGTTTGTGTTTTTCAATTTCATTATCTAGATCATTGTCTGGATTTTCTGTAGAAGTAATTGACAAAGAGTGCATGCATCATGAGAGAGAGTTTAATCTGACTTTACAAGATATCACCAATCATTCATTTGAGGTGGAACCCACACAAATGGAGACGAGAGCAGCTGCACAGATCATCTCAAGAGCTCTTCAACATACTGACAACTCAATGGTTAGGGTGTCTACAGGAGGAAGAGTAAGATAATAAGTTTAAATTTTGAAGGACATAATTATTATAATCAGGAGCCCATAAAAAAAGAGAGGGTAGGAGCGTGAAACTCCCACGCAAACAATGAAAATTCGTGTGCACTGCATATTATAATTACGTTACTATAAATAGCGCGTGTCAAACCACGCCCCTAACACATGGCACGGCATGGCTAAAAGACCAGCTATAACAGCTACGAAGGCCAAGCGCCTTCCAGCAAAAAAAAGGAAGCTTCTGGTGGCCGAAATCCACAACGAAGAGCAAGATATCTCGGCCAAAGCACTGGAGGCTGTATGGAAACTCAGACACTTCGCCGAATATCCAATTCAAGACAAGTTTCGAGAGCTATTCTTAAAGAACAGCAATGTGAGTTCGGTAGGCCTAGTGAAATGTATTGAAGAAATGCAATATGCGTACAAAAAGCTCCTCACTAAGTTCTGTGTTGGTAAGAAAATTCTGGAAATGCAGCAAGCATGGATAATGCACATCAATTTTTACATTGAAGGAGAAGAAGCAGATGATGTAAGTGGTCTTGACAATAGTGATAAGAAGAAGATGCATGAGGTATGGAAGGCTGTAGTTGATCAAGCCAAACAATTTGAAATTTCTATTGGTGTTGAAGACCAACGAATAATTGTTAGTTCACTTGCATTCATCGTGTTTGACATGATGGCTAGTGAAGTCAAAGCAATAAAATTGAATTCAGATCAGTTTGTGGAATCTACCAGTACCATAGATGAAAGGAGATCTATGTGTGAAAGCAGAGTAACAGTGTATCGGTATGCAGGTGCTGCTCTTCATTCCATGATAGAAAAGTGACAGAAAATTTCCAGCAGTCACATTGAATTGAAATATTTGAATTCAATAATATCTGGTTGTAGTGATGTTGAGCCCAGTACATTAAATCAAGGAGGCCTTGTCAATGTTTCTTCAGCTATGCTACCATTTTTTAAACTTCTTTTGACAATGACAAATGAGCTAATCAATCACAATATGCTGAAAAAGCATGGGCAGGAAATGATAAAGGTGGCTCTAGAGAAAATTCTTGGAAGTCGAGACCTTGACCTCTCATTCAGTTCTTGCTTGGACAGTATTGTATGTGATGTATCAGATTTACACGAGTATGATAAATCAGTGATGGATCGAATCAGGATAGAAATGATGAAGAAAGTGTTTCACTCAAGAGTAAATGAATTCATGGAAGCTGAAAAAGAGTTGGACTTGGAAAGTAAAGGGAAGGTAACAGATGCCTATCAATCACTTAGAGACATTTTGAAAACCTATAGTAACAGCCAAACTCGTTAATTAGTATAATAGGTAATACCTTTTTTTTTTTATTACTACTGGGATATAAATCAGTTGAATAATCCTTAATTGTTTTTTTTCATAATCAATCAATCACACTTATGAGTTATATTAATGAAATAATTTTCCTAATGTATATTCATTGACAGATTGCGATAGCCATCCTCTCCTTTTGAACCACCTGAGATTTCACGTTGAGTAATTAATGCAGAGAGGGATGAAGCATAGTTGATTGATGAAAGATTTCCACCACTAATGTATTTCAAACTACTAAACACAGTTTCGATGGCACTTCCACTAATTCGAACTGGAACGATGTAATATTTAGGATGTTGTGCAAGGAAATCTTCACATAGTCCTTTGAAACCATGATGCATAATTTCTAATAAATCCCATGTCTACAATAGCAGAAGAAAAAAATAAGTGCATGCATGTCTATTTATACATTGATTCTTCACTTGCCTGCCAAGCTAGAAAGCATGTCTGGGTCGGTGATCTAACATTTCTTCCTAAACAAAATCAATGGTGGATGGTCACATAATTTTTTTCAAATAACAAGTATTACATAAGATTATTATAATAATAATATATATACCTGCATTAGAAAAATGCATCTTCCAAGTGTTAAAAAACTCAAATCCTGTATCCATGTTCTTTAGAACTTGTGAAGACATACCATCTACACGTTCATGCGACAAGGTTCCTTTCTCGAACAAAAAACTACAAGCTGTAAGGTAATTCAACACTGCTGTATGCTCTAACTGCTCCTCTGGTCTAGCTTCAGCCATTTCTTTAATAGCTCCAAGCATGTAGGGTTGCTACAATATAACACAATGTGCCTACATGTTATTTTAATTAACATGTACATACATGTACCTGCATAATCTTGGCTGGCAAGACATTGAGCCGAGTCCAAGAATCACGAACAATATATGAATATTTTAATTTGGGTACTCTTCTGCTTTTCCCATTCCTGGCCCTCATTATGTCTGTTCTATATACATCTTCTACTGTTTCCCATCCAAAATGAACACCAGAAGCACTGACAAAATCTTTGGCACCATTTTCTCTGGAACTGTACAAGGCAGCAACCATATTCTTCAACTATAACGACAACAGGAAATCATAAAAAAAACAAGATTTTATTGCATGTATTATTTTACTTGATGACGACAAATGATGAGGTACACTTTCTGTCCATCAAACAGAGATACGAAACTGGGGGAAATCACGTTAGCATCTTTTGTATGGCTGCATAATTGTTTTAACAAAGACAGATTACTACTAGCACCATCACAAACAAGACCTCTAACACGGAATTTATATTGATTAAACACCAACAGACTCTTCATTACAAACGAATGAAGTTGTTGTGCATCAATTGAACCAGCTAATGTAAAATAAGGTCCAATTACATCGTAGTTGGATGTCAGATCTCGCCATATGAATTGAAGTATATATTCCGTTTTCCGACACTCTTCTTCTTCGTCTATTCCTTCATAAACATCATGTAGTGAAGCCATATCGGACGAGGACATGGCATACCCTGTGATCGAAGAGTTAGAACTGTTCCATACAATTTTTGATTGAACCTACATGAAATTAGACATTATTTTCAAAAACATCAATATAATGAATTAAAAATTTGCATGCCTTTGTCTCATCCCATATCAAAATTCCTTCCTTTAAAGGGGCATGATGCCCAAGCTTAACTCTCTCCTCTACATGATTGCTGTACTTCTCTGAACCCTCTTGTATGGACAATTCACTTATACCAGGTGTACTGGCATGCTGATGCATGTACCCTCTCAGCGTCCTATCACATGGCAAGTTAAGAATTTCCAAACTTTGTAAAGCATGGAATGCTGACGGGCTTCTTGAAAAAACTGCCAATGCTGTAAAAGTATAATATTGGTAAATTGCCAATCATTAATTAAGTATAATCATACCCAAGCGAATTGTAACCGGACTCCATCTATTCCCACGCTTTCCAGCCTCTATGATAGAGAACAATAAAGAAGTTTATGACATTAATTTATTACTATGATAATTTCGACTAACCATTCCTTTTTTGATCACTGAAAAACATTTCCACATCATCGTCCCATATGTGTTTTAAAGCTTCACCTCTTCCGCCAACTGTTTCGTCAGCTTCTTGATAAATCTTTTCCAACTCATGAACACCAACATCAGATTCGAATATCCCCTGTACTAACTGAGCCATTTCTTCATTCTGTTCATCCCTTAATTCCATTGAATGTTGGCTGATCGAAACAAGCCTTCGACTAAGGCTAGTTATTTTGTTTCTCATGTTTTTCAAACGTCGACACTTACTGAAAGGACTTAAATAATCTAACGAAAGTGTTGAGCTTATATCCTGACGTCTTTTCCTATCAGGTGTGGACAACGCACTTAGTGTCTGCTTACGTGAGGTCAAATAATATTTCAGTGACAGACATGAATGACACACATTTGACTTCTTTGTTTTGTCTGCGATGAAAAATCTACTACAGTTCTTGTGTCGTACTGAATCAGGAGGTAGTGTCATAACAACGACATCTTTAGAATATACATTATAGGAAGAATAGCCTTCTACTCCATGACAAACAGTCCAAGAATCATTCGATATTTTCGCTAATACTTCTAGAGAATCATTATCTTGGGGACTTGACAGATTTCCTTCAATAAAAATCTCACAAAAAAGGTAAACAGTATAGTGAAGCTCATAGTCAATTACAAGCCTCACGGAGTCAAGAGGGCCAGCAGACTTACTATAACTCTTGATACTCCTGGAAACACTCAACAATTGGCTTAATTGATTTGGAGCAAACTCGATACAGTTTATTGACACTTCCAACGACGGGTATTTCTTTCTAATTAATTGTTCTACTTCGTAGATACCTGATGACGATGACACTGAGTCGTTATCCAATATCTTTCTTCTTAAAGCGCTTCTAACAATCTCTCGACTACACGATGCCATTTAATTAATTTTGCAAATTAGGGGCGTGGTTTGACACGCGCTATTTATAGTAACGTAATTATAATATGCAGTGCACACGAATTTTCATTGTTTGCGTGGGAGTTTCACGCTCCTACCCTCTCTTTTTTTATGGGCTCCTGTTATAATGTATATAACCTTCACAGCCAATCAGTTTGATGAAAGTCACCAGCTCATCTGTTCCTTCTGGTGAATCTTCTCAAGACACAAGGCGGCGCAGGAGTCATGAGATGTCCAGGATAAGAGATGAGCTTAGCAGAGGAGACATTCAACAGCAAATGGCAGATGAAATGAAGTTGTTGCCCAGGGATGAAAGAGACACACTCATGAAAGAGGCTAAATTCAACATATACGTTCCTCCTGAACAAGGGCTGGCAATGAAGGCAGATTTGTGTCTACCTTGGAAGAAATTGAGAATCATGAGAAGGTAAGTCTACAAAAATAAAAGTCAGGTAAAACTTCACATGCATACTCGTATATAGATGGATGAAGTCATGGAATATAGAAGTAGCAAGTGAAAGGAAACAACGAGAACTGATGAAAACTGGCCTTGAAGAGCTTTCAATCGAAGCTGAGACAGTTCCTTTGCCAGAAAATGGAAAGTTGGTTGTGGATACATGGGGGAGCAAGGAGCTGAGTCTCTCCATGCTGCCTTTAACTACACTGAACGGTCATATAATAATATGAAAGATCGAGTTGAGCGGCTAAAGGCAGTACTTCAAAATCACCACCTTCGAATCTTGCCTGTGAATGAGTCACTGCAACCACCACCTCTAAAAATAAGAAAAAAGAAGACAACAGATGAAGGAGAATAGCCAAGGATTTTACAAGCTGATAATAATAATTATTATTATTAAATGACAGGATCAACTGAAAAGAACAATCACAGCATCGGGCGACTTAGCCACGCCCACCAAAAGTCATGTGGTGAGCCACGCCTATCATGTGACTTCCGGTGGGTGCGGTTTAAGTTTTGCTGTGTCTGCAAATTAATGCAATGCAAACTCCCCGGTAGCGTAGACCCAACCTACTACGAAGGAAGTAGGTTGGGTCTGGCTCCGCGAGACTACCGGTAGCGGGAATACTTTCCGCGAAATGCGAAAACAAATCCAGTGCACAATGTCTTTGATAGAGCTTGGACCAGTTATTTTTGGTGGAAATGACAAGATCATTCAATTTTTACAACAAAAACAATTACTTGCAAGGAATTGCAACTGTACAAGGTAGAATAATTATGCTTATTTTTTTGCATCATTATAATTATTATAAATCTACTTTCAATAAATGTGAGCATGCAGTCTGACAAAATCATCCTTTTAACAATTTTTACATTTTCACTTTATTGCTTCATAACTTGATAGTAGTTTAATGTATTAAATGAAATTGCAGGGATTAAATTAATAGTAAACAACCTAAGCTATATTAAGGGAACGATATTGCAGTACATGAAGCCTTACATGCATGAATTATGTAAAACATTGTTGTAAAGGTGATTTTGTCAGGCTCAGTCTCAAATAATACATTAAAATAAGGAACGGAATAGAAGTATAAATAGTTATTCTTGTAACACAGGTGTGGTACTCAGATGGAGTTCAAGACTAGGAGTACAGAAGGGTCCAGTGATGGGTTTACATTTAGATGTCCGGATTGTAAGACCATGAAATCAATCAGACACAATAGTTTTTTCACCAAGTCACGGTTGACCTTACAGAAGTGGCTATTAGTGATGCAAATGTGGAGCAGAGAAAGGCCAGTTGGAGATGCTGCTGACGAAGCAGAGATTTCTGAACGCACTGCTATTGATATATATCAGTGGTTCAGAGAAGTTTGCTCAACAAAACTACTCAGTGAAGCACGAGCCAATCCAAATGCTGTCAAACTGGGAGGACCAGGAGTGGTTGTTCAGATTGACGAGTCAATGTTTTCGCACAAGCCTAAAAACCACCGTGGTCGGCCAGCAAGATCTGAAAACTGGGTGTTTGGAATGGTAGACACATCACGTAATCCAGCTCTTGGAGTGATGAGACTAGTTCCCAGAAGAGATGCAGCCACACTCTTGCCAATTATAAGAGATTGGTGCTTGAGCGGCACCATTATTCACTCCGATGAATGGGCAGCTCACAATAGAATCAACACACTACCTAATATTACTCAACATCAACACGTCAATCACCCCCTACACTTTGTAGACCCAGCAACTGGAGTACATACTCAAAACATCGAGAGTTATTGGAATAATGTAAAAACTAAATTAAAAGAATGCGGGGATGTCATAGTGATCATTTAGAATCCTACCTCGATGAGCACATGTGGAGGGAGAGGTATGGGTCAACACATCGACAAGCTATCCAAGGTCTCTGTCAATGTATTGCTGAAATATACCCAGTGTAGTGTAATATATCCAGTATCTACCTTGTACAGTTGCAATTCCGTGCAAGTAATTGTTTTTGTTTACCAGCTTTTTTAAAAGCTTCTTTTCTTTATATCTTTTCTTTATATCTTTTCTTCGTTCTCCTTCAAAGGTTTTTATAAAAACCACCAACTCACAAAAGATCTGTCACCTTCACCTTGAAAAATGTTGAACCGCGCCCACCGGAAGTCACATGATAGGCGTGGCTCACCACATGACTTTTGGTGGGCGTGGCTAAGTCGCCCGATGCTGTGATCGTTCTTTTCAGTTGATCCAAATGACATGCATAACATAGCTAATAAACATTACCTTGATTCCCCGTTAAAAAAATTGTTAGCACCAATCCTTTGATAGAAACAGATAGGTAGATCAGTAGTCTTCGTGTTTTGACCGTAGTCAACTCTAACAAAACTTTAGTATTCCAAGAATAGCATGGTTTTCCTAGTAAACTGACTGAAAATACAGGCGCTCGCTAGTTAATGACAACACAAGATACAAGGATGTTTCAGGTACCAACTTGTAGCTTGACCTTTCTTTTTTTTGCAGAAACGTGCAATTGAGGTCATCAGGGTTTTCCCCTAACTGTCACATGCTTATTTTTAGTGAACAGTTTAGTTGCCATGACGTTGCTAAGGTGTTTTTAAAATTTCTGTATACGCGGAAATATTTTGATATTAAACACCCGTGAAAAGCCAACGACGTCTACAGACGTCATGAGTACTAATGGTCGTATGTTTAAATTGCTTCATTATTTTTCAACCAAATTTTACAGAAGACAGTGCACTAAATATACTTTAAGCAGTGCAAAACTTGAAGCTATACGAGTAACCAATCCAAAGTTATAAGCAATCGAATTCCCAAAGACGCTAAGTGCGGGTATTGGCACTGACCACTGCACTTTCAAACACTCGTCTTGCTACTTTCTTCCAACTAACGAAGCATGTTTTTGGTATCTACGACTTTGTTAGAAGCTCCTCTGTTTATGTAAGTAAGTCATAAGTCTGTGTTGTTTAAAATGTGGAAGTTATACAGGTAAGTAAAGTGTGGGCGTTGCCTTTCGACTACTAAATATTCAAGCACTCGCCTTGCTCTCTTCCTGCCAATAGCAAAGCATAAATTTTACATCTATAGCTTTCTCAACAACTCTTCTTTCCAGCAAAGTAAGTTAGAAACTCTAGTTTCATAATACGGGAGAGTTATAGTGGTATAAATCTTAGTAACTATACAATAATATTTTTATTAATAATTATGATGATACAAAATCTTTTTTTTTTTGTTCTAATGTATATATTAATAAATTATGATGATACAAAATCTGCTCTAATGACTATAATTGAACACCTTTCCTGTATGTTGACTTATTACTTATTACTATTAACTTCTGTCTGTCACACATTTTCCTAGATAATTAAGGTGGTACTAGGGAGTGGGCGGATGCGACTCCAATCAGTTTCAAAATAGAATATTATATAATATGACTCTAACCTGGTGTAATGGCAACCTTCATATCTTCTAATCACCTTTATAGGGTCCTGGAATTGATAAAACATATATAAAATGTCCATTTTTGCCATCTTAATAAGTACAAAACGGAGAAAGCCACGCCCACCAATCATGGCGTGCACCAAGTACAATGCATTTAGAGAAAACAAATAGAGCCGTTTTCTGGAAATTCATTTTACTTTTATAGTTACAAGAGGCTGAAGAAAGCTGAATTCTGTAGCTTTTCAGTGAAACCATAAAATCTACCTTTCTAGGCACTATCAAACTCCGATCTTTCTCAGACACCAACTACAGTTACCCGCCATTGTTTCCCACCCACCGCCCCCTCCACCACCCGTGGGGCGTGTTTAGGTTTGTTTCTGAAAATAAACTATCAGTCAAAACATTTAGGCCCAATAATTATACCCACGGGTGGGTGTGGCTTCCAAAAAATACAGAATGGAACCAGATTGTATGCAGCAAGAAGCTTGCAAGACTAGAAACTGATTGGAGTAGCATCCGCCCACGGAAAAGACTACAACCTTAAATTCGGAATCTATGAAAAAGGTCCAGTTTAATTATCGCTGCTAAAGAGTTAACTTTTGGCTGGGATGAAATCTTGATGTCTTTATAGACTATAAGAACTGGCATCATGCATCCATCTCTGTTGTATTACATTAAAAAATGCTATTCATGATGGAGGTACATTTAGCAATTTTTTGTATAATACATGTAACTTGCTCTGTTTCTGCAAAGTTTAATGTGGGGATTTTATATGCTTGTGGGTTTACTAGTATTCTTTTCATATCTATCCACAGAATTTTAGATGGAGGTGGCAACTCGGTTACCTGAAGTAAAAGTTGTGAATTCATGAAAATAGACATAAACCAATAGCCAGCCTTACCTCTTCAATGGCCTGTAATATTCTTTCCCTCCACCCTGTTAGCCCTACCGCTTCAAGCTGAGATTGTTGTTGTTTAGAATTCAATTCTAGAAAATTTTAATCCCAATCAATCTGGTTTGCCTGAGTGTGCTATCAATTAAATCTGTTGAATTCCATTTTTTTTTTAAATTTAATTTTATTTATATATCATAAATACTCAATAGCCAAGGGCTAATATGAAGAGTAAGTTTACGTAAAAGAAAAACAGAACTTAATTATATATTTAAGATATAACTTTATTACATGTAAGATCTAATATAAAACTTCAGTTGACTTAATGATTTAGATGATTTAACATGGTCCGGCAATGAATTCCATAATTTAATCGAATCTGGGAAAAAAGAATTCAGAGTAGACTGAGTCTTGTAAGTGATATATTGGAGATTCTGAGAAGAAAAGGCACGAAGATTATAGGAAGGAACAGGCCGAAATTGAAGAGGAGGATCAGGGAAATCAACCAGATTATGGAGAATTTTGAAGAGAAAAATCAGTTTTGCATTCTGGCGATGAGAGTGAAGAGTGGGTAGTTGAAGTTTGGAAAGAAGAAAGGTGTAATCAGAAGACCAATCTTTGCTGCAAATTTTACAAGCAAAGTGTTGGACTTTTTCAATTTTGGAAGAGAGATGAGAAGAATGAGGGTCAAAAAGAAAAGAGCAGTATTCCAGATGAGGACGAATAAGGGAAATATAAAGATGTAAAAGTGTAGAGGTATCAGAATAGAAATAAAATTGTCGATACAAAAGACCAAGTAATTTACGAGCCTTTGCACAAATATTAGAAACGTGGGGAGACCAGGATAAAGAAGAACATATGGTGACACCTAAATACTTAAATTCAGTAACTAATTCCAAAGGTGAACCAAAAAGACAGAGAGGAGGAAGCGAATTAATAAATATAGAACGCCTATAAGACAGAAACATATACTTAGATTTCAAAAGATTCAGAGAGAGGAAATTAGTGGAAAGCCACAAAGATATAGATTTAAGGTCATTTTGGAAAGTAGAAAGGTCCAATTCATTATCTATTGGGCGAAAGATAAGGATGTCGTCAGCATATAAAATTAGAGTAGAAGCGGGGGATAAAGGAACAGAAGTAATACCATTAATGTAAATAAGAAAGAGAAGAGGTCCAAGAATGGATCCTTGAGGAACTCCAGATAGAACTGGAAGAGAAGAAGAGGAGGATCCATTAAGAACGACTTGCTGAAAACGAGATGATAAATAAGAATGAAGCCATTTAATTAAACTAGGAGGACAATTAAGAGAGGAAAGAAGGTCAATTAATGGAGCATGAGGAACAGTGTCGAATGCTTTCTTGAGATCAAGAAAGCAAGCACAAATTGCTTTATTATTTTGAAGGATTTTGTGAAAAGAGTTGATAGCAAAAAGAAGAGCTGAAGAGGTTGAACGATTAGGTAAGAAACCAAATTGATAGGGGGACACAAGATTGTAGTCTAAACAAAACCTGTAGAGTATGGAGTGAACATGCTTTTCAAGAATTTTACTAACCACAGAAAGTAAAGATATAGGACGATAGTTGGAAGGATCACTGGTATTAGAAGAGGATTTTGGTATGGGAACAATAAAAGAATTTTTCCAATCAGAGGGGACACGGCCTAAAGACAGAGATAAGTTAAAAATATGAGTGAGAGGGGAGACGATAGAGTGAGCAGTGTGTTTGAGCATACGAGTGGAAATGAAATCAGGACCAGAAGCAGAGTCAAGAGGCAGATTAGCAATCAAAGAAAGAACTTGAGACTGAGTACAGAGGTAAGATGGGGGAAGAGAGGACTGGCCAAAAGCAGGTAAAAAAGAGGAAAGGGGAGGAATGGATGAATTAAAACAACCAGAAAAATATTCATTCAAAATATCAGCTTTATCACAATCAGAGGTAAAGATTTTACCTTTAAAATTGAGAGGGGGAACAGATGAGGAAGTTTTTCTTGTAGACCGAACATAAGACCAGAACTTCTTAGGAGAAGAGGAAGATAGAGAGCGAAAGAATTGGAATTTTTTTAATCTAATAGTAGAGGTTATGTGATTTCGAAGAGAACAATAGGTTTGACGAATTGAAGAACTATTAAATCTCTTGGCTTGTGTAAAGAGCCTTTGACGACGTTTAATTTTAATTTTCAACTCAGAATCAATCCATGGAGGGAAAGAAGATGGAGAAGAATACTTCCATGGAATACATTGATCAATTACTCTCATAAAATTATCCTTAAAAGTATTCCATGATAGATCTAAATCAGAAGAGAAAAGAGTATCCCAAGGAATTGAAGATAAAAGAAAATTGGCCCTGTCAAAATCAGCAAGATGATATAGCCAAATTTTACGTTTCGAAGGCTGTCTGTTAAAATGGGCAGAAGATCTGAGAGAAACAGTAGAAAGTACAGAGTTATGATCAGAAGAAGAAACTGGAGGTAAAATTACCGATGAGGCACTTAAACTATCAGGAACAAGAACAAGATCAATAATAGAACATGAACCACATACAGGAGTACTAGTAGGTGAAGATACTATCTGGGACAAAGAAAAAGAGTTTAAAAGGGAGGAAAAGTCACTAAATAGACGTCCACTTGGGGAAGACATGTCAACATTAAAATCCCCAGCAATTATAAGATTTTGAATAGACTCAGGAGGAATAGAAGAAAGGAGTTCAACTAAATCAGAAACGCCATTAAGCGAGGAGGGAGGTCTATAATAAGAACCAAGAGTAAATGTTTGGTTGAAAACTTTAACTGAAACCAAAAGCAGTTCAAGATCACAAGAGGGACAGCAAAGATATTAGAATGAATGTAAAGAAGAACACCTCCACCATGTCGGTTTCTATCTTTACGAAAAAGTTGATAATTAATTAGAGCAATTTCATGGTCAAGAATATCTTGTGACAGCCAGGACTCAGACACACAAATAATATCCGGAGAAAGGGAAGCACAAACAAGACAGAATTCATCAAACTTGGGCAATAGACTACGAACATTTAAAGAAAGAATTTTGAGTGAGCGGGTGGGAACAGAATTAGGATTAAATGCAGAGAGATTACTAGGTACAGAGGAATGCAGGTGAGGAAAACTAAAAGTCATATGACAGGAAGAGGGTGATGATTGGATGGAGTCAGAAGAGAAGAAGCGAGATGTACAATCAGATTGGCTAAAACTGAGGGATGAGGAAATGGCAGAATGGGGCAATGCTTTTGAGCAAGATTGAGTGGAAGAGTGGGAGCTGTTTTGAAGGGGGGAGCAATGGGAAACGATGGTTGTAAGGTAAGAAGAGAAGGAGGGTAGACATTGGGGTTGGTATTTGGAACAGTAGCGGGAGAGAAGACATTGGGGAAAAGAGGGATCTGAGGAGTTGGCAGTAGAGGGGGTTTTGATGAGGGAAGAGATGGGTAACAATATGGGATAGGTTGAAGAAAAGGCTGACGAGGAGGAATTTGGGGAGTTGGAAGAAGAGGTGGTTTTAAAGATGGATGACAAATTGGGAAGGGTTGGGAAGGGTTGGAAAGGTGGTTTGCAAGGGGGGCGAGGATGAGACAAAAAATGCTGTGGGGGATAGCTAGATTTAGAATTTTGTGAAGGAAAATGTTGTGAAGGGAGAGGTAAAACTGGAGGAACAGAAGGAACAGAAGAAACAGGCACAGCAGAAACAGGAGGGACAGAGGAGACAGAAGGATTGGTAGATGAAAGAATAGTAGATGAAGTAATGATAGGAGAATTTGTAGGAGGGAGGGAATTGGATAAACAAGATAAAGAATCTACATGTTGAGAGAGAGACATGGAAGGCTCATGAACAGACATGATTTCAGGGTTAGGAGAAGGCTTATTAGCATTTTCAAGTTTAATGACCCTAGCTCTAAGATGAGAGATCTCAGAACGAAGGGTAGGAATCAAAGTAATAGAAGCCTTAACACAATGAGGACAAATAAAAGGAAAAGAACTAGCTAGGTGAGGAGGAATATTAATACAATCACTGTGAGACCAACAAAGGCACTGTTCACACTCAATCATGCGACCAGTCTCTCCCAAGGAGTCACAAACACATTTAATTATATCCTTACCAGTATCAGGTCCAGGATTGGATTCTATATCACCACAAAGTAGAAGAAGGAGAATAGCAGCAAAAGTGGTGTGATTGAAATTAGAGGAACATCTTGCATGTTTTACACGCAAATACTTAAAATGACGGGGAGGACGAACAATAGAAAGACGAGTAACTATGGAGACATGAGTAACAGTAAAACCATAGCCATTTACAGAACGATAGGAAGACTGAGAGAAGATACGGACAACTGTTAACAGAAGCAACACTCCCACCATCTTAACCGCCATTTAATGACCCAGCCAAAGAAAGACTTCAAACCAAAAACAATCAAGGTAATGGTTGCTACTACACCACCATTGATGCAAAATAGCTACTTAGTTTCACCTATTACAAGGTCATTACAAGTTGCCAGTTTGCTTCTGTAGAAACAAACACGTCATAAAATAATAAGACAGTTTCATCCACATGTAATTTCTTAACTCCAAGACTACACATTTGTACATTAGATTATCTACACCCCTCCCCTTCTATAGGTATGACCCTACCCATGTTCAGAACAACCTCAGATCTCCAATCTATATACTGATACATTTAGTCTTGTCCCCAGTTGGGATTAGGGACATAGTTTGTCAAATTGTAGTATACACGTGATCAGAGGAGTACTAACAATATGCAAGTTACAATCAAAGACCAGATTCCACCAATCCCGTGGATATCAGAAAACTTTCTTGAAGTTAGCATTCCCTTCTCACTAGGAGTTAGCTTAATTAAGGTTGTTCACGAATTTTTAGAAAAGTGAGGTTGTTTGTTCACTTCACAAAACAGACAAAACAGTATGGGCCAGAGATTTAATTGCTACTGTAGATAGCCTACAAGCACTAATAAACATACGAGGTGTAGTGCTTTGCTCGTCAATAGTAATCAAAAATCAAGGTATTGATGATGTCACCAAGAAATGATGAATAAGTGAAAGTGTACCAGACACCCTCCTCACTCATTATGGAATTACAAATTGCAGTTCTATTAGCGTTGTTACAGAAAATCCTGAACAGGAAGTTTTGATTAAAAAACCATAATAATGGCTTCCTCCCAATTAGAAGGTCTTTCATGGAAGTAACATGGTAGTTTAAACTTGGTAGGCACTTAGTGAGGTTTGACTAAGATAAAGGGTATATGCATATATGCATGCAACGTTTATATTTTAGTTAAGTCAGTAGAAACCATTTTAGTTTTGGTTTTAATTAGCAAATCCAAACTCACATAATAATAATTAATTAAGTCGGAAGTTTCCTTACTTTTGTTAATAACTGAGATTGCATCTAGTTACCCTCGCCGCATAACATAGGCGGAAGGGTACGGTAATCGTTTTGTCTGTGTGTGTGTCTGTCTGCATTTTTTTCTGGAAAAATAAAAACATTGACATTTCAAACGGGGTACTGGTAGACTTCAAAGAAAAAAATAACATAGGAATTCTTCAAAACCTTTTGCTTCTAAAATTATGACAACTTTTATAACTCACAGTTACCGTTTCACATTTAACGAGAGTAAATACAGACACACAACACAAGTGATCCTGTTTCATGGCTGTCGCTAGCCAAGAAAGACTTCAAACCAAAAACAATCGAGGTAATGGTTGCTACTACACCACCATTGATGCAAGATAGCTACTTAGTTTCACCTACAGGTATGTCACGTGCATTCTTGCAAAGCGTAACACGTGATAGAGGTGATTCAATACGTTTTCACACGTTGGAAAGTTTAGAGGTAGACTTGAGAACTTCTTCATTGTTTTTTGAAGGAAAACAGAGAATAGTATGTAAGATATATATACAAATTATACAGTTCTTTCATTGATATTCTTAATGTTTTTTAAATTTATGTGTATTCCATGTAACAAAGGTATTGTTCATTTCATACACAAACTTTATTATATTTTGCCAAAAAAATGTAGTGCTTAGTATTACATTGCCACGTAGACTAGGGTCCTGTCCCGACGGCGCTCGTTTTAGTAAGTAATTAATTAATAACTGTAGAATCATGTGAGTATATTACAACATCATTGATTGGAATAAGTAATGTGTTGTGTAAACTGCCATTTACTTATCAAATGACAGTGAACTAGTTTTCCATGGCCACAAAAACTAATTTAGTATTAATTACCTCACAAGGCAATTACAATTTAATTTTGGTACTAATTAACTAGTACATGGAGTCACTAACTAACATTATTTAGTTGTAGTTAACTAAAACAACACTACTATATATATGCTTATCGTGCTCAATGGGTTAACTTAATAATAAAAGAACATGGGCAGCTTGGGATGTGGGATGCTGTAGATGTCAAAACGTTAATGATGTCTGTAGACACCAACAGGTTATAAATAATGTATATACATTTTTGATGAGATTTAGTGTGTGGTTATGAAACATAACTGTGGTCAATGTAATCTCATATGAAGTTTAAACATTTTTGATGAGTAGATGAAGTTTGACCACACCTACAGTTTCGTCAAAAATAAATAATAATTATATTTAAATAATTATGCAGAATGCAATGTGATAATTATGAAACTTCACCTGTTTTGGTGATGTACGTCCATCTTATTTAATGGTTGTGGTCTATCACAAATGGCGTCCGATCGTAAGCAGGTTGCTGTAGTGGCTGATTCAAGAAACGAGATATCTTGATACTTGCAGACCAGAATTTTACAATAACTGAGATTGGAATGGTGCTAGAATCATTGTGATGTTTCAACAAACAAAAAAATGATTTATCTAGAAACTAATAATAATCTAGTGTTTTTATGACTACCAACACCTTTAAAATGGCCAAAGATTGTTGTTAAGGTAGGGAACCCGGCAAGTAGCAAAACTGGCAAAATGTTATATGGAAAGGTATTGTGTATTAAAATGTTTTTCTGCAAATTACCAGATATTTCAGCTCATCACTTGCAATTGAAATGAATGGGCGGCCATTTTTTTCCGTGCCATCCCTAATACTACCATACTCTCTGATGTACACATTTATATACATATTACTGTGTTAAATCATTGTGGTATTGGAATGTGAGATCGATTTACACACCTGTAATGATTTTCAGCTACAGACAAAATGTTGCCGGCCTAGATTTCAATGGGAGAACATCCCATCCCCAAAGATAATTCACATTCACATACTCTTTTGTTATTCTCCCTACACCCGACAAATACATTCCTGTATCAAGCACCACACAATTTACTTGCTGTATTTAATAATTAAATTTAGGGACTTTAATTACAGTCCCACCAAAAATTATATTTCCTAATTGTGATTCATTAATGATGTTTTTTTGTACCTCCTTAATAGAGTTCATGTACCAGGGCCCCCACCATTCTGATCACATGACAATTAGATGACACTCACATGACATAAGAGCATTTCACATACCTTCATATAATCAGCTGGTGTTAGATAAAGATATCTACCCTTAAGGAAATTTAGGCCTGTGACAGGCATTTTGCATGCACGATTTGTGTTACCTGCTACAGGCATGTAACACAACTGTAATTGAGAATAAAAGCCTGTATCATCCCCAATACAGGCCTGTCAGACCAACCTGTAGCAGGCTTGCAGCAAGCTTGTGGTACACATAGTCTAAGCCTGTATTCAAATTAAACAGGCCTGCTACAGGCCTGTTAAATTTGAATACACAGGCTTGTGACAGGCAAACATAATCTATGCCTGTCTATTCAAATGTAACAGGCCTGCTGCATGCCTGTTACATTTGAATGCAGGCTTGTGACAGATTTGAACCTTGATGTATTACATTCGTAATTGTTATGCTAGACAGATTTTACAAAAAAAAATTATAAATTACATGATTATAATTATGGTACAGGTTTATAGCTTAATTATATTTTCGCCGTGTCTGTCCACATTTATCATTAGCCTGTCTGACTAGGGCTTCTTCACTAATTGGACACCCCCACTCATCCGCCTTTGTCATAGTAAAACCTACCACATACATATGCATTGTTCATTTAGAAATTAAGATTTTAGCCATATTCAATTGAACTCACACAAAATAGCGGTCATTGTTTCTGTGTCTAGGGAAGGCTTTAAGCCTTTACCCCCGACTGTGGATATTTGAAGTTCATCCACCGTGAACAGACAATCCAATAATTGGCAAAGAACCCTTGTGGGTTGCCTCTTAGATCTTCTAAGGCAACTTAAGAGATCTGTTGCCTTAATTAAAACTCCTATGTGTTTTACCAGTTCTCTATTTTGGTATTGGGATCTGCACAATACTTAAACTAATGATAGATATTACAATATGCATGTACCTTCTCTCTACAATCAGATTCTGGAATGCTCTTTTTCTTCTATCATGATCAGTAGTATGTTGCATATGTACAGTAATGTTATATATGTTATATTGAAGCACTCGCATTCAATGTCTCATCTATAGTCGACTTGTCTACACTGAGATGGATACTCGGCTAGACATCATAAATTGTAAATTATGTAAATATTAATAATGTATTATAATCACTGGTAGAGGAGAAATAACTTCGGGAAGTACTTCGTCAAAAGGCTAATATACATGTATGTGCATGCATACATTGCACATGTAACTCCACATAATACTATAATTATTTTACTTACATCAAAAGCATTGCTACATATCGGTGATGTGTTCCGTACAGACCTGCTTGCTGCATACCAATATGATTAGAACAAGTCGGTCATTCATTCAATGGATTATTTTACCTGTTTATATTTCTTGAGTGGTGGTTCGTTTTTTTTTCAGGCCTCATTTAGTTAGTAACACTTGGTTCCGCTTTCTACTGTTGTAGTTCAAATTTTCGTAGTCTGAACAAGCATCATCACCATCACTACTGACATCACCAGTGATTATATCATCTTTGTCACCATCAAATATAGCAGTTGAACAGGAAGACTATATTTATCAATTGATTGCATGCATGGAAATGAGAATAATTACATAAGTATATACATATATATAAATAATACACCTGTTTGGTTAGTTTGCTTTGCAATGCAGCTATTTCTTTTTTTTGGCAATTCTATTTCTGTATTATGAAATAACTGTTGTGCAGCCAAATTAGTAGCTGCCGCTTTAGCAGCCTTAGTAGATTTAGCTAGAATTAATTATAGGGTCAGTTATACAATTACATGTGCTGTTATGGTAAATAGTGTATGTCATGACCTTTGTGCTCGAGTGTAGCTGTACTCTTTGTTTTCAATCTGGATTCTAAGCATCACAAAGATAGAGTCAGACTAATTAATTTATGTATAAGTGAATTACCTTTACCAGAAGTGAAGCTTCTCTTTGCTTTCTCTAATTTGTTTAAGCTCTGTGCACAACGTAGTCAATGAAGTATATATAATATATGCATAGGCACCTTCAGTCTTGTCTTGTGTACTGGACTGAGCTTTGGAAAAGGACATACTCTTGGCATTTTCATCAAGTTCCTTCTTGGTATCTATCAGTTTACATAGTAAAGTACATATTTACTGTTTACTGTTATCTATGAGTTTACAAAAGTTTTCAAATAAAGAAGGCTGGCCTTTCAAGTGCTTTTTACACTCACTTGACTTTTCAAGTATTGTCCCATCAAACAAGCCCAGTCTTGGCCACTTCATTTTCACAAAGTTTCCGCTATTCTCTAATATTTGCTTGCTGCAATGGAGACGCTATCGTCTTCACCGTAATGACCAGCAAATATTCAGCCATCACCAGAAAGATCTTCTTTTTGAAAATGCGGCTGTCTAAGTATAATCCTGCTTAAAACTGTTTGCAAGCTGCTAGCATTTAAACAGTAAGTACTAGAAAGTACAGTGAGCCAGTTACTGTTAGTCTGTTGTGAGTTAGTAAAATGGCGCAATTTGAAAGTGAACTAACGATCAATCTTGATGTTGATATCACTGAAGAGCCTATGGTTCTAGAGCAGTGTATACCTGCCACCAGAGTGTTTGAAGAGAAAGACATAAAGCAAGCTAAACATCCTCGCAGAAGCTCAGGTATTCGGTCTAAAGAGGCAGCCACTCCTGAGGTGCAATTGTATTTTCATTCATATTTCATGTTGTGATAGCTATCATAACTGCAGCTAAATTATATTGTTATTGTGCAGTACGTATAAATTATAATTATATTATAATTACATTATATATATATAATTATATAATTATATAATTATATATATATTATATATATATATATTTTATCTATGGTACATAATAATAATTATTAATAATATTATAGATGCATATAGAGACTGAATATACGATACATGTACATACATACAGAAAGACAGATAGACAGACACATACACACATGTATCACTTACACAAATGGAAATGGAAACTTTAATATAAGACTCCTAGGTATTTATTTGTAAATCAATTAAAATCTCCTATACCTAACCACAAAACTAGTTATGAATTCCATTCGACTGCGCTGACCAGCCCATTGGATGGACTTTTGCATTTTGGGAACTCCAATAGTGAGTAGTTCTGGGCATCAAATATTTGATGCCCCAATCAGCTCACGTTAGTCCATACAAGTAAAATTATATTTTAGAAAATGGAGGTTATCGATTGCTTGGGCAAAAGCCGTGGACATTTCCCTCTCAAAATAGAATAGAGAGAGGTTGTGAACATGTTTTTGAAAGGGAATGAAGTGTCCATGTATGTAAAGTACAGTAGAAGCTGGAATTCCAGGAACATTTTACAAACTCAGGAAGATCTCTAGTTCATTCACTGGCTGGCATTCTTTTTAGGTATAGTAGTATAGAAATAGTTCACGTGCCGTGCGTAGTTGATGACAAGTTTTGTGGGGGGAAAAAGTCACAGTTAAAAGTTGATTTGTGAAATTTCACGTCTCTTTTTCCTTGCTTAATTATTCTCTATGGTTAATCATTATTAATTATTATGAAATGATGTACATGTAACACTCAGTGAAATAATTTCCAAGTCACTATCAACACTTGAATTTTTTTCCCAAATTGAAAAGCAAAGAAGTTTGAATACTGCAGAGCAATGTAAGTAAATGGAATTTGACATACATGTGTACATGTATTTTATGTGTAAGAGACTATACATGAGCAGAAGTTGACTATTTTCGCTGTGATCCAAAAATGGTGTATGTATTTATTTTTAATATTTCTGACACACAAGGTACAACTACAACAATAAAGGTGGAAATGTCTGATGCATCCATATAATCTTTCTTACCAACAAAGTGGAGCAGTTAAGGAACCTTGGAACCTTAGAACCTGCAAACACATCACATAAGGTGGTGTACACAACTGGAAAGGACAGGTTCAAGTACACAATTATGCAATGGGAGGTCTTTTGCACATTTTGACCACCTCTGGTTAGTCCTGCAAGGCTTGATTCATATCACTGCAGAAAAGGCAGGTTGAATCCCTGTGAAATCAAGGGCAAGGGAGGGTCTTGGGTAAGAGGCAAGTATTAAATAATAACCTTGGAACAGTAAAAAAATATCACAAAAGAAAACATGGGAAGTAGTGAGTCGTATAGAGAGGAAGATACAAAAAAAAAGAGAAGACAAAAAGAAACAACAACAATACCAGAAAGAAAAAAATAGAAGAGAAAAAGAACAAGAGAAAAGGAGGAGAGACTACTACCAAAGGAAGGAAGAAAGAAGGAGGAGACGGGAATGGAATAGTCTAAAAAGAAAGTTCGATGAGGAAAATGAAAGATTGAGAAGAGACGAGAACTTGAAAAAGAGGAGCACGAAATACAAAAGAACGAAGAGGAAAATCAAAAGATTTTGTCTTTTTACCCACCCTCAGGTACCTCATCTTCTTTGTTCAAATCATCTTCCCGCTCCTTATCTTTGGTGTTCCTCAAGTACCAGTTATATGTGTTAGTCCTACTGCTCCTCTTCTTCCTCAGCATGTGATGTCCAGAAAATGTTGCTAATCAAGAAGGTTTGTACATACATATATATATATACTAATGTCTATATTTAATATTTTGTGTAGTTTGGTGTACTGTACTATGCTTATCAAATAACAAAGAGTACATGGTGAACTCGAAGAAATTAGAAACCATAGATGGATTGCCTTTTGACGATGACTTAGTACCCGGAGTCTCTGCTGTGTGGACACCAAGAGACAAACCTTTTACAGTCAAAATCTTACAAAAAGCAGGTTAGCATGAAAGATTATGACAGTCAAATTTGGCATCAGTGATCATATTATCATCATCACTATCACTATTTATACATTTCAGTTAACAAAGAAGACCTTGCACTACACAAAGCAAGTAAAAGGAATGGAATTGTAGAAAAAAGAAGATATGAAGAGGATAGTGATGACAGTGACAATGACCAGATTGAAATCAGCAAAAGAAGAGAACAAAGTGATGGAGGAAAAGCAAAGAGAAAGTCCAATGAAGACAGTGAAGATGATGATGTTAAGAAATTTAAGCATTCTAAGAACAAGGAGGTATGTATAACTACAAAATTCATTAACAAAGGGGGTAATCATGAATTATCTACTACTTGTAGATCATCCATTATTAAATGATTATGGAGATTTTAACTTCACCTCGTGTGATAATAACGAAAGTATAAGTTTATACATATCTTGTGCCATGTAAACTGATATTGAACATCTTTTACAGCAAGCACTACGATGTATGCAACAAGATATCACCTCGCTCAAGGAGTCCATGACCGAGATAATGAAACAACAGAATCAGAATTCTGCTAGACTTGAAAAGTGTATGCAATGCTGAGACATCTAGTTCATAGTCAAGCTCAGAATCAAAAAATGGTAAATCCCTCTCCATCATATTTTATTTCATTAGATGCACCAACTTCACTGTGTTTAATTCTTTTCCTTTGGTTATCTATTCAGAGTCCAACAATTGTTGAAAAGGAAGAGTCTTCTCCATCAGAGGTGGACAATCACGATGAAAGTGAAGACTTCATTTATGTGAGTAGTTTCGAGGTACACATGCATGTTTATATTATAGCTTTCTATTCAGAATGGAGTCAATCTTCTACATTTACAAGGAAAAGATGTATTTAAATACGCATCGTCATTAGTGAATGTAATATGCAGTGCGGAGGAAATGGCAGAATGCTGTTATACAGCAACAAAGAAATCAAAAAAGAAACCTCTACCTCAAGAAAAAATCACTCTCATTGAAGGTATACAAAAAAAAATTAATATCAATGATTTAAAATTGTTTCCTTATGCACACAGGTTCGATAGACAGAAAGTGGGGGAAAGGAACTGCTGATAGAAACAGAGATACCATTAGAGCAAAAATAAATCAAAAGTTTCTCGACCAGCAAAAAAAGAAAACAAACTTGAAAATCAAGTCCAGGAATAAAAACAATTAATGTAGCGAAATAACTGTAATTTATATTCTCTGAATTTTTATTCATTATAATTATTTAATCCAGATTTAAAGCAATCTTACTTAAGATCTTAATAAAATCTGATTAAGATCTTAAATATCTTAAATAAGATCTGAATAAGATCTTATCAGATCGTATTTAAGATTTTGATACCTTTTAGCCACATATCTTACATAAGATCTTATATCGGATCTTACTATAAGATCTAATGTAAGATCTTGATAAGAATTTCTTGCTGGGAATCTTCTTATAAAACTCTTAATTCTCTCTCTTCTGAGTTTCCTGTAGTCTGGCAACTCTGTCATCCAAAGTGAACTCTATCTCTCAACTTAGTTCGTCAGCTAATCATGTTTCCAATCAACAAATCCCTGAACTTGCAACTGAAATGCAAAGCTCTCCATCAATCTCATGTCCACCTCCCAGTTCTGCTTCTATTTCATCTCAGAATGATGTCCTATATTCTAACCAATCAGCTCCCAACTCTTTACAACCTATGACCTCTTCTAATAACTCTACAACAATTACCCAGTTGCCACCCCCTTCTGTAAGTTCATTGTCCTCATCTCTAAAAGTCAGTCATACTAATTCTACTTCTGTTCATCCTTCCTCTCTCAATGTAAATCCTTTTTTATCCAGTTGTTCCCACCCTCCTCGCAAGCCACATTTACTCCCCACTCCCAAATTTCCTTTCCCTTCTTACCCTCCTCTCTTTCCCCCGGCCCCTCAAATACCTCAAACTTCCCATTATCCTCATTTAACTCATCAGCCAATAACCAACAACTCTCATCTTCCTCTTCCTTATCTTTATCCTCCACCCACTACAACATTTCCACCAACATCCACAGTCTCACCAGTTTCTCAATATCATCCCCTCTTTCCTCCTCATCATCCTCTTCAGCCCATAACCAACAACTCTCATCTTCCCCTCCTTATCTTTATCCTCCACCCACTACAACACTTCCACCAACATCCACAATCCCACCAGTTTCTCAATATCGTCCCCACCTTCCTCCTCATCAACCTTTAGTTCACAATCTCATTTCCCTCTTGACAACCCTACTAATGGCTTCACCTCCCTTAGTCCCTCCAAATCACAAAATATCTTTTACTTTAATGCTAGAAGTCTTCTTCCTAAGTTTGATGATCTCCTTCTGTTTTGTGTTAGTCATTCCCCTGATATTATTTGTGTTGTTGAAACCTGGTTGTCCCCTGAGATCTCTGACTCTGAAGTCTCAATACCTAATTATTTGTTATTCCGCCTTGACCGTAGTAGACACAGTGGCAGCATTGCAGTCTTTGTTAAGTCAAATCTCTCTGTATCTCTTGCCCCTAATCTTGAATTCCTTCCCCTTTTAATTACATCTCATCATTATTCTTTTACTTTGGGCACATTTTACAAACCACCTAACTCTGATACTGCCTTTGGCCTTTTCAAAGATCACATTTCCTTTCTTTCTCCCACCATCCTTCATAATCTGGTTGGTGACTTCAATATCGATCTTCTTAAATCTTCACTCAGTAAATCCTTGATTGATTTTACTAATTGCTTGGGGCTCAATCAAATTATTTGTGAGCCTACTCATTTCTCACATTCTGGTTCTCCTTCTCTTATTGACCTAGTGTTTGTCTCTTCTGATCTTTCTTGCCCTTGACGTGTTCTTCCTCCCATCTCTTCTTCTAATCATTTATCTATCCTCTTTTCTCTGCCTCTAGTTCGAAAAGATCCTGACCCTCGTCCAACCAATGGCCGCAAAGGTTGGCTGTACAACAAGGCTGACTTTTACTCAGCCAACTTACTTCTTTCCTCCTTCTTTCCTCCATTTCTTGGAAGTCCCTTCTTTCTCAGACTGATGTAAATTACTCATGGTTGATTTTTAAAGAAATCTTCTTAGATGTTATGAAATGTACTATTCCCTCTAAGCTAGTTTTTCATCATAAATCTTCCCCCTGGTCTAATGACCATCTTTTGGCATGTATCAAGAGAAGGCATCGATTGTTTTCTCTTGCTAAGTCAACCAAGTCTTCTTTCATGATGTCCCTTTATCAGTCTTGCAGAAACAAAACTTTATCTTATCAACGTTTCTTGAAAGCTGCTTTTTTTCTTTCTTCCGCTGGTAGTAAGTCTTTTTGGTCCCTCCTCAACAAACTTAAAATGAAGCCTATCATACCCAATTTATGGTTTATCTTTTTCTACTCCCATCTCCAAAGCTAACTTTCTTAATGATTTCTTTTGTCGATGCTTCAAACTCTTCTACTCCTCCTTTGTCAAATGCCTTCATTCCTTTGTCTCCTATTTCTTCTATTTGTCCTTCTGATCTTCTCTGTTCTCCTACTGATATACAGCATCTTATTTCTCAATTACCCTCTTGCACCTCCACCGGTCCTGATGGTATCTTTGCCACCATGCTAAAAAAATACAGTCCTTTCTATGTCAGAACCTCTTACAATAATTTTTAACTCTTCAATTATGTCTGGAACTTTCCCTGACGAATGGAAGACTTCCAACATAGTACCTATTCCTAAAAAATTCTCTCCTTCATCCTTCGACTTCAGACCTATTTCTCTCCTCCCTCTTACAAGTAAACTTCTTGAAAGACATCTTTTTAATTGGCTCCAGAAGTTCTGCGATGCCAATAAAATTTTGTCTTCCTGTCAGTTTGGCTTCAGGCCCCACTTCTCAACTGAATCCGCTTTATTAACTACAACCAATTTATGGTTTTCTCTCCTATTTGTTCTATTTTCTTTGATCTGCAGAAAGCTTTTTTCTTTCTAAGTACAATTTACCTTCCCACATTACTAGATGGTTTAGAAGCTATCTAACATGTCGCTCTCAATATGTAGTAGTTCATGGATCTGTCTCCTCTAAGCATATGGTTACCTCTGGTATCCCCCAAGGATCCATACTTGGTCCTTTATTATTTATCTTATACTTAAATGACATTTATACTTTACCGTTTCCTTCTTCCATCTCCCTCACTCTCTATGCTGATGATATTCTTCTTTCATACCCTTTTCAATCTTCCTCTGACTTCTCACTGGCTCAAGACAGTATTGATCTCTTTCCAAAACCAAATACATGATAATTTCACGTAAATCCTCTTCTTTCTTATCACTTCTTCCTTACTCCTTGATAATTCTCCTCTTGAATGTGTTTCGAACTGCAAATATTTAGGTGTAATCTTGACTTCACAACTCTCTTGGACACCTCATATCGATCATATTTGCTCTAAATCTAAAAAACTTTTGGGACTTCTTTTCCGTCAGTTTTATTACCTGTGCTCACCCCATGTTCTTCTCAAACTCTACTTATCTTTACTTCTTCCTCATCTCACTTACTGTTCTTCTCTTTGGGACCCTTATTCTAACTGTGATATTAAAAAGCTCAAGAGTGTTCAATTCTTTGCTCTTAAACTTTTTTCAAAGCAATGGGATTGTGATTACCAATCTTTACTACTCTCTTTTCACTTATCTTCTCTTCTCTACGCGAGACTAGAAAGACACCTAACATTGTATGTTTGTGCTACTTGCACAGACAACCCAGCCCTTTGTCCCAATGAATGCTTCACAATTTATCATACAAGAAACTACAAAATAAATTAACTCAAGTACTATGAAAAAGAAAAAACTTCATATTATCTCATTTCACTTATTTACCTATCAATAACATTCTTATCCACCTATATAAATATTGTTTATGCATATATATATATAAATATATAAATAACAGTGATTATACACACAATATTTAAGTAATAAACATACTTACCTATCATTTGACACTTTGTTTCAGCAACAATCACATCTACAATAGTTAACTGCAACGTAGGTGACTGAAAGCGTTAAGAAAAGCTCTCCCTAAGCAACAAAAGTCTTGGTTGTTTCACACGATTATTCAATAATAATTAATTATAACCAGGATATAGGGGTTCGGTCTCTAAGGCTAAAAAAAAGTACAGAAGTCAGTAGTCTCGTACCCAGACTGTCACGCCCCATGGCGAAAACAGTCTGGTAACTTGGGCAAACATTCCTGGCGCAGTGACGTTACACCGCGTTTTCATCACATGACAGGTGTTTGTAATAATATGGCGTAGTTAGAGTTGTGTTTTATTTGTGGACAACTTCAGCGTCCCTGCAGTGGAAGAAGAGTGATCATAGCTACTTCTACTAGTTTTAATATTTTCGGCGTCTGGAACTTTCTTCAGAGAGCCAAAATAGTACTACCAGATAAATCCTTTTTTTGTAGAAAGTGTTTTATGACTGTTGTTTTTGTTTCCAGCCCCAGTCGGGAGAGAAACAAAAACATCTTTACCCCTTACAAAGTTAATCATTGTTTCGTGTTGTTCACACGAGACTGTTATATCCTGCTTGAGAAATAGCCATTTTTAAAGCATCTTCTATAGCTTCTAAAGGGAACGCCATCTTTAAGTATTTCCAGTCACCTAATGACACCTATTCAAGAGTTAATCACATGATTCATACTAATATTTGAAATCTGATTGGTTATTTCGTTTTCTCTGTAATAAACGTCACTGCGCCAGGAATGTTTGCCCAAGTTACCAGACTGTTTTTCGCCATGGGGCGTGACAGTCTGGGTACGAGACTAAGAAGTCAGTGAAGTAGGGTGTGGTAAAGGTGTGGTTATGTAATTAATTAGGTGTGTGGTTTAAATGTACTGCATGATTCACAGAGGTGGATCTATGGGGGGGGGGGTGTGGGGGGCCAGGGAGGGCAAAGCACACCCTAAAATTATACTAGCATTAGCGACAGGTCGTTAGCATCTCTGTATAGCACAAAACGCGGAGAGGTACGACATAGGTGTGGTTAACGATGGCATGGCTGCACCAACTCAATCAGTGTGTCAATGTTCTTTTTGTGGAAACAAATACAAGCATAGTAGCAGCTTGTGTCGTCCTCTGAAGGATAAACATCATGACAAAGAGAACTCTCAGACTGGAACTATTCTTTGTACTGAAGCTAAATGTGATGGAAGGTAATTATTTTAATAGTCTTTATAATTATATTGTATTATGTATATTTATATAATTATTAATATGAAAGACCTAATTGAACATTTGGTAGAAACTCATAATCAATCAATTAATGTAACAACAAAGAGTTTCCCTAATTTACACAGCTTCATGCAGTGGAAGGAAGAGATTGAAGTTAAATCATCAACTTTATTTGTTTTGCACTCTTCTCCAAAGCAAAGAGTTGACTGCACCTGTTACTATTATTATTGCAATAGAACTGGCCAATATAATTCAAAAGGGAAAGGTAAACGAAATCTCAAGATACAAGGAATATCAAAGATTGGATGTCACTGTACTGCTTATATAAGAGCACAGAAATACTTATCAGGAGAAGTCTATGCAGAGACATGCAACCATCATACACATCCAATTGAATTAGCCCACTTGAAACTTCCTGATTCGGTCCGACAAATGATAGCTGCGAAATTAAGTTGATGGTGTTACAATATCTGTTATACTGGATTCCGTGAGAGACAGCATTGAAAAGATAGATCGTACTGCACTTTTATGTCGACAAGACATTCATAACATTAGGCATCAATACAACATAGCTGGTACTAAACGAAAATGATCATAGAAGTGTTTCATTATGGGTTGAAAGTATGAGGGATCAAGCTAATAATGATGGCAATGATCCTATTCTTGTATTTAAACAACAAAGCCATGAACAACCCAGTGATATTGATGATATGTCAAAGAATGACTTCCTCATTGGAATCCAAACTTCATTTCAGAGGGACATGCTGGTACGGTTTGGCCCAACAGCAATCTGTATGGATAGCACTCATAGCACCAATGCATATGATTTCTTTCTTATAACAATCCTAGTCCTTGGTGAAGGAATCCCTATAGCATGGATAATATCCAACAGAGAAGAGGCAGCTACAATCCGACAAGTTCTTGTTAAAATGAAGGAGAAATGTGGTGACATTCATACACAGTTTTTCATGAGTGATGATGCTGAGAATTTTTTTAATGCATGGAGGGCTGTATTTACTGTCAAGAACACAAGAAAGTTAATCTGTGCATGGCACAGACAAGAGTTGGAGGAGAGGAATACAAACTCATATTTCATCACGAACAAAGCAAATAGAAGTTAATCATCATTTACGCATCTTACTTAATGAAGGAAAAGAGGTATCGTTTCGTTTACTTCTCCAGCAATTCATTTCTTATTTGTCAGATGATGAAGATTTAGCTTCTTTTTTGGAGTATTTTCAGCAGTGGGCACCTTGTTACAGGGTAGCAACAGTTGTTAACACAAACATGGCTATAGAAGCCTTTCATCACTCTCTTAAAGTCTGTTACTTTGAAAAAAAAGCAAAATTGTAGAGTCGATACACTACTATATCTTCTTCTTAAAATAGCACGAGACAAAGTATTTGAAAGAGTGCTAAAACTCAGAAAGGAAAAATGACACATTGTCTTAGTGAGATAAATAAGAGGCATAAAGCAATTGATAAAATGAAAGAATCGAGTCAAATTACTCCTCTGAATGATACATCTTGGAAAGTTGATTCATCAGTAACAAGGGTGATGGTTGACAGCTGTTCATGCTATCTGCGTTGCCGTACTTGTGGAGTATGTGTGCATATTTTTATGTGCACATGCATGGATTTTATTCTTCATGCTACTGTGTGTAAGCACATTCATTTTGTCAAAGTGTATTTGGACTGTTTATTAAATGAAGTCTCATCAATTAACACTACTAATAATGTCAATACAAGTAATGCTGTTTCACAACATACATTTGCTGCAGAGGAAGGGGAAAGCAGTGTTTTAGTCGAAACTACTTCTGTTCATGAGGATGAAATATCTGATGTTCTTGTACAATATACTGAGGAAACAACTAAATCCTGCTCTGCAGTTGCAGAAAATGATAATCCAGATATATCATCTGTACAATATTTATGGAAATGTCTTCAAACAAAGCCAACAACTGCCTCTACTAGGGATAGAGGAATATCACTATGTAAAAAGATCGAGGTTGCATTACTTAATTGCACAAATATGGATGCCACTATGACAGGAACGAAACACTTAAATGCAGCTTACACTGTAATTAATGCAATGGAGTCACATGTAGTAAATGACAGAGAATTTGCTACCAGAAAGAGAATAGCTCCAAATACTAATTTTGAAAAGCGGACTCATTTTAAATCCACAAAAAAGCAGCGTACTTCATCTAAAAACTCCCAATGATCAAGAGAAAGGCCAGTGTATTGAGAAACTGAATGAAGTTGACATTGCGGTATGTGGAACTTGCTTAAGGGAGGAAGATGGAAGTGGTAACAGACTTGTTCAATGGATTGAATGTGATAATTGTAGTATTTGGTATCACAAGTCATGTGTAGTAGAAATTAATGATGACGAAAATGATGTTTTTATTTGTCATTTTTGCTTACAATAGAAATTAGAAAATTAATAAGATTAATAAGATTTAATTATTTTTTGTCATTTTTGCTTACAATAAAAATTAGAAAATTAATAATAATAAGTATTGGGGTAGGCCGCCATTTTAGTGGTCACGCCCACTATGTTTTGCTCCGATTCCTTAAGTTTATGGAGATGCTAACGACCTGTCGCTAATGGCTAGTTAAAATTATGCAAGACGCCATTTTGACAATTATAATAACTGGAATTTTCCACAAATTAAATTCATGGGTTTCATGCCCACGCCACATCATTATGTCAACTCCACGTGTGTTTGTATAGTACAAGAGCACCAGCTGTTAACCTAATTGGCTATGTCTATTTCAAAGGCAAAACAGCTTACTTTGTTTGATTGTGGAGGTACATATTAGGTCTATTAAATGTAATTTTTTTTTATTTAAAACAAAAATACATAGTAGGTAAAAGTACAAATAAGAGTTCAAGTGATGACACTGGTATAGCAGGAACGAGTCTGGAGGTTGAGGTGAACTTGGTCAAGCAGCTAGGCTTAACAACGACACTTGACTCCTTTGGTAGCCTTCAGGAAGTATCTTTACTCGTGTCAACCAGCACTTTACCACATATCCCTGACAATAGCAGTCACTAGTGCAGAAAGTGAATGATCCTTCTCTGCTCTTAAACGAATTAAGACTCGCTTCAGAAGTAGGATGGTGGAAGACCGTCTCTCAGCTTTGACTATCTTGTCAATAGTAGAGAAAGTTGACCGCAATGAAGTTGACAAGTTTGCAAATTATTTTGCACTGACCACCCATCTTATTATTTATAATAATTACATTTATAACTAATCAACCACACCTTCTAATTAACTCTGCCCACCCAAAAATAAAATTCTAGATCCGCCCCTGATGATTCATGTATATGTACTATTGTGATGAAGTGACTATTGTTAAGCAACAAGTGTACTTTGACCTGTGTGGTCTTAACTGTTACTATAATGATTCATCTGTAGATTTCTGTATGTTTCTGTAATGTTCTAGAATATTCTGTTATTTTATTGTACTTTCTTTTGTGTAGTTATATAAGTAGGGAGTTTGTAGTTGTGAAGTAGATGGAGTGAGTGTTGAAAATAATTGTTTGTTATTGTTAACAAAAGTTTTGAACCTATGTAGCACAACAACTATATTATATAGTCATACTGTAACTCTATATGTACTATATGCGAGGGCTATATCACATCCAAGGACAAAACGAGGGTCCTATATTCAGTATATAGGACCTATTAGCATACTATATACAATATAATGTATGATGGTGACATCTCCTGCATAGTGTGCAAATGGAAGGTCTATATACAATATATAGGGCTCACCACATCAAAGGGATGGGATCAACTAGAATATTCGCCACTTATTAATTATGCATGATAGGTGGGGCATTTCCTCCACAACACACCCACAAGTGTATGTGACTTCCTGTGATCATGTGAAAGCTGCTAAGCATTTTGCGCGCACCACCGCACGAACGAAACACATGAAAACACGCGGGCAAGCGAAGTAATAGAAATTTCTTTACTACATCTAGGACCTGTAATCTTTGGAGGAACAGCCACCATTATAACAATTTTAAGAACCCGTGACCTTCTTGCAAGGGCTTGTACCTGTACCAGGCAAGTTAATTTTTAAGTTATCAATTTTATAATTATAATACATGTAATTATAATTGCATAGATGTCAAATTCCCATGCTTGAGAGACAAAAGAGCTCAGGCAGGATCAGATCGAATCTCTTGGTACTGTCGTATATGTAAGACTACAAAGTCAATAAGGAATGGTAGTTTTTTCTCAAAGTCTAAATTAAGTTTACACAAGTGGATGATAGCTATGCAGTGGTGGACGAGAGAATATCCAGTTATTCAAATGTCAAAGGAAGCCGAGATTACAGAGGATATAGCATGTGACATTTATCAGTGGTTCAGAGAAGTTTGTTCTACCAAGTTATTGAATACACCAATCACTCTTGGAGGACCAGGTGTAATTGTACAGATAGACGAATCACAATTTAAGCACAAACCTAAAGTTAGTAGAATATTAATATATTTCACAAATATAAATATTATTGTTTTTTTTTCTATATCATAGGGGAAGGCCTCCAACAACAGATATGTGGGTATTTGGACTAGTTGATACTACTTCCATATATCCTAACAACTCGAAATCCTGCCACACTTCTTCCAATTATTCAAACCCATGTTGCACCTGGTACAATTGTGCATTCCAATGAGTGGAGTGCATACAGGAGAGTATCACATTTACAACACGTGGCTTCACACGGAACCACTCTGTAACCTTTGTTGACCCTACCACTGGCATCCACACACAACATGTTGAATCCTAATGGAACCGAGCCAAATTAAAGTTGAAAAGGATTAAGGAATGTCACACACACCATCCAGATCCTAGCTATCTGGATGAATTTATGTAGCGGGAACGATATGGAAAAACTGCAAATGATGCCTGGGTCAGCATAATTCTGGATATAGCTGAACTCCAGGGTGTAATGGTACCTTTATCCCAATTAGAGCAATATCTGAAGGACTGGGTGGGGCTATCAAAGTAGTAATTGCATGTAATGGTTGTAAAATAAGAACCCTAACATTTGATAGTTCACCATTAGTTGAATCATCACGTCGTACAATGGTTGGACTAGCTTTACAAGTAGCATTTTATGCATCTGGTTGTACACATATGCAATATTATCGTACTCTTAGGCAATTTTTAGGTGTTTCAGCTGTTACATGTAAACCATTTTATGATATGATAAAGCTAGTATGTCCATGTGTATTAGATATGTATGATACAGGAAATGTGTGATGAAGCTAGGGAAGATATGTACAAGTTAGGATCAGCTAATTTAGGTAGTTATCATCATGCAGTAACAACAGGGGATGGCACATGGCTTACTAGAGGGTTTTTAGTCAGAATCACACATTCACATTACGTATTTACATGAACAATTCACTTCTCTATGTTGTGCATTTATGTATGCGAGGTAATGATAATGTAGTTGATAATGAGTTATTTGAAGGTAAGGTCATGCCACTGAAATTGCCTTTGGTTTAGCAAGAGATGATAAAGTGCATATAGAAGTACATTGGCAAGATTGTGATTCTTCTTCTGCTAATTCTTTACGTGTATATTATCCTGACAAGACAAAAACACGTGTTATGCTTTGTGGTGGACATGTTGCTCGTGCTCACATTAATAAACTAAAGAAAATGGCTGGAATAAAAATATTTACTAAACGATATAAGAATAAGCACAGAGTAAAATTTCCAAATATTGACACAGTTGAGTGTTGTTGTGCAGGTGCAGGTGGTAAACACAAGAAAAAGTGTGGTTGTTTATCAGATAAATTCGTTAGACAGGCGCTCATTCATTTCTTTTGTTGCCTTGTTGAATCAGATAAAGATCATATTCCTTTCAAAAGAAATTATGTAACTTAGGTAAGTACCATGCTCGCAATATCCATCAGTGGGAGGATGGAAGTTGTGATTTCCATAGCCTAATATGTAAAAAGTGTGATGATAAAGATGATAAAGATGATAAACTGACATGTGGTGGTAAAGTATGTTACCAAAAATCCACTCACTTGTCCCCTTCATGGCTTAGCCTATGAGATTGAGTGTGATGAACATGCTTCTCATGCTCATGTCCTGTACTGGGGAGGGGACATTCAAACCTTCCTGAAGCCTCACATAATGTGTTGGTTAGATTTAGGTCAAAAAACCCTAATTTGTTGATGTTATGTAATGCAAGATTACATTACATAACATCAACAAATTATCAAAGTGGTTAACAGGTAAAAGGAGGATACAGTACCATTGGTTGTTAGATTTGTTCCGCCGACTTAAGTTACCTCTGTTTGATGGAATGGAAGAAGCTCTTAAGAAGGCAAATGGTGAAAGGGCAAAAAAGCTGGAAAAACTTAAAACTGATGAATCAAAAGGAAAACGATTGCACTGAAAAGGAAGAGAGAAATAGAACAAGAGGTAAGAAAACAGTGGTTACAGGAACAAGAGACGATTCATGGATATGGAGACGATGATGAACTAGATGTTGAAGCACATGACAATGAAGGTGCTAGTGATCTAATAAATGTTACTGGACCTGATGGTGCTTCTGTTGTAACAAGCAAGAAAACCTGTAAGTGTGGTTCTAGTAAACATCTGCGTACAAGCCATTTAGAGTGCCCTCTCAGAAAAAAAGACAAACAGCACTGAAAAGTGAAGTTGTAAGTGTGGTTCTACTGAACACTTATGTACACAGCACAATCCCTTGGAGTTCACAGAAATAATCAGGTTTGTGATACTGTTAGTATACAAGGGATTAGCAAGCTTAGTCGTATGCAGGGTATTCAAGTTTGTGAACATCTTAGTGATGTTTAGTTGACAAAGAGTTGCCAAGTTGCTAAACTAACTTCACCTTGGAGGGTGGAGCACATTAATTGTATATTTGTGTATACAATCATTAATAAGTGTTACACCATGTTTTGAAAGATTTGATATTTCAAAGAGGCCTTTGTGGCTAAGTGGAGACATCAATATTATATTTTCGTTTTTCAAGTTGGCTAGTGAATAATTAATATAATACTGATTCATTATTTTGTATTACTTTTGCATAGATTTTACTTTTTATACTTTTGGAAATAAACACATGCATGCATCATGTCCAATTCATTACTGAAGGCTGCATGGGGATGAATTCAAAGTATAGTTCAATGGTCGTACAATTCCTGACTATAATTTATATTATTGTGCTACATGAGTGTTGGCATTCGTCTGCACACATTTGACTCAGTCTGATAACTTATACAGTGCAGTGCTGAAAAAAAAACAAGGATTAGTTATGAGAGTTTCATACTCTTCTACAACTTGTTTAGCATTTTTTGTTAAGTAGAACACCATTAAGCACTCCATATAATGTCTGAGAATAATTATGTATTTTGCTTCGTTTATAATATTATATATAATTATAATTATAATTATTACATAATTAATTAGTTTGTATATTGCTCACCTGCAGTGTGTGAACTTGCAATAAGCACAATTGGGTCAAATATCAGCTAATGTTAAGTCATGCAACCATTTCAATATTATACAACCCAATCTGTCAGGGGTCAATCTATTCATATCAAGCATGCCAGTGAAACAATACTGCTCTTTATGAATTGCTCTTCATAATTATTCATACACAACGATTAATTACTAATGGCTTGTTAACAAAGAAAAGTATCCTATGTGTGGTCAACACGCATATCAGACTCACAGTTTAACCACAACAGGAACAATAACATCCAACGAGACAGTCAACACGCATCCAGACTTACAGCTGACCTCATTCTGAACAGGATGATAGGGTAAAGCAATAACAACAATGTGTATAGAACTGAATAGAGCAATTCACAATAACAATTTTTTTATTATGAATGAGGTATATATACATGAACATTGTACACTTAGTCCAAAGTCGACCCATGAAGAACTCTTTCTATATTCGGGCGATCTTACTATGATAGCTAAGAATCTGCTTGATAAATGGTGATAGCTTAGCTGAATGGAGAAAGACTGAATTGCAACTCTTAATAATTCTCCCTAATGAGTAAACATCTGTTAATATTGACTGTGCAACAAGGCCATCACGAAGGTCTGGTGCAATCTGTGAATGTTCCCTCTTGTATACATCCCTTTCTGTATCACTGAGACTCATTGTATTACCAATTACTATGTTGTCCAGTTTCAAATCATTATGAAGGAATCCTTTGTTGTCCATACCATTACATACACCCACCAGGAGATTGATACAAAGCTGGTATATGAGATGGATACAATTTTGTATTTTTTTTGTATAAGAGTGACTTAAAAGTAACTGGTTTACCATCAATGTTTACATACGACATAATTATGGAATGGAGAGCTAAGCAAATACCAAAACAGTGTGGTGTGAATTCACAGGTATTCAGTGCAAAGAGAACTGCTGCCTCAGACTTCACAGCATGTAATGGTACATCTTTTTTCATTTTTTTCACACACACAATGAACATATCTTTGTAAACCATTTGCGAGCATGACCCAAAGCAACCATTACCAAACACGCTATCTAGCAATTGTAAATTTTCAAATAATTTCACTTCAACAGATGGAGCAGGGGGTACATTTAGGTGACTACTTGGCAATGATGGTGTAGCTTTAACTACTGATTGGACACTTAGCTGTAGTGAAGCACTGTAGTGAAGCATTCATAATTGCCAATGAATGAGCCCGAGGGGATTGCTTCACTAGATTTGAAGCAAGCTTATTACACTCCATCTCATTAACCTTCCTATTTCAAAAACAAGACAATGACTGAATAATTATTATTTTTAATTAAAATAACCTTCTATAATTAAGAGCTTTCTGCTTCCAGTGTTTGGCAGTTTTCTCAGCTGAATTCCTCAGCACCTTTTGCTGGCGTAATTCAGTCTCTACTCTCAGACATTTTGCCTTCCTATTCAATCTTTTAACTTTGGATCAACTGACAGTCTTCAGCTCTCTGGCAAACATTACCAGCACGTGGATATCAAATTATGAAGTGAATGCGGGGGCGAAATTTCCAAACAATCCCACACATTAATGTTAAAATTAATTACAATACATGCATAATTGTAGTTATTATTATAGTATTAGTATATATAGTATAAATGTTTTATGAGAGTGATAAGAAAAATAGATGGCAGATTAGTTAACAAGATTAAGCTCTATGGGTGTGGCTACAATAGCTGGACCACATCCAAACACTCTACCAAAGTCTATAGATGTTTTTGTGTACACAACACGAGATCTGAAGTTCTCAAATGGTATGAAATCCAGCTGTGAACGTTGTGTACATGACCAAACTTCTGTAGGATAACCATACCATACTCTACAAGGATGTTCCATATGCCACATTACTGCAATGAACCAAAGAGATGATTTTTCTGACATGCAAATTCAAAATGACATTCAGAATAATAAACCACCTCACCCAGAGCGAAGTTGGAAGTAGGAGGTTTAGCAAAGATAAGATTGGACTTTGAATAACGAGATGTAGTACATGATATTAAAAAACCATTGCATATCACTGCTTTCGCTCGTTTCGTCACCATACAAACATGAACTTTAGCTGAATCATCCAGACAGTTGATGTCTCTAATTACATGTGTCAACACTTGTATTTCTTCTGGCAGCCAAATGCACTCGTGCACAGGAGCTAAAGGTGATACTCCATCTTTGCTGTTTGTTTCAGGGGTATTCTGCATTAAAGATCCCTACTGATATCGGAACTGTTCTAAAAGAGGTAGGAAATCTGTAATAAATTCTGATGGCCACTTATTACGTGCATATGTTTTGCTGTCTATGAATCTATGTGTAAGCTGTACAGATATGTTTCGGCAGTTAGTATGATAGGACCCCATGATTCTGTTGAATCACTCATAAGCAAAAAGCCAAAAGGCATATATTGGTCCATAATCTTCTACACACTCACTCAAATGGCAATGAAGGTGTAGATTGATTGTACAGTGGTGTTGGCCATACAGTGTTACAAAACACTTACAGAAATTTTCAAAAAGTATATTAGCTTGATATACCTCATCAAATGTGATTTGCTGCCAACAAAGATAATAACAGGCCTTGCTGAAGAGTTTTCAGCAATTGTCACACAACAGGAATCTATGCAAAAGTAGCAGCAACATATCCTTCAGAAACAGAAGGAATTTGAAATCAAATTTTCAAATCTTGATGAGAAACTCTCTACTTCACTGTCATCAACATCGTCTGCATCAGATGGTAAACAAAAGGCTAGGGTCACATGACAGCTTACGGTAAAATAAGTTATAGTCATATTATTTTAAGAAAGACATATATAATTATTAATTATATATAATTTATACTCTTTGCAGAATTTAGTGACATCTGCCCACGATACTCTTGAAAATGTGTTTCACCCTAATGAAAAGTAAGTCTAAGTATAATAACTATAGATTTATACATATATATGTATATTATATTACATATATAATTATGTGTTATGTATACTACTATAATTAACAGCTCCTTATCAGTGCATAATCAAAGTGTAAAGAAACACCTGATTAAGAACATTGTGTCAGACAAGTACACAGGAGCAAGTCAAAAGTAGGTTGAAAATGTATAGTAATGTTAATAATCATCACTGAGTGGGACTGTACAGATGCAGTTCAAAGGAAATATGAATCAATGAGGCGGCTTTTGGAAGAAAAGGAGAACAGTATGGAATTGGTTGAAGAGCAAACAAAAATAAACAGGTATCGTGCACGACGTGTTCGTGTAAGTCACCATATATAATATGTAGATGTACACAAATACATAAATAATATTTATTATTATGAGCATAATTATGTTTGTTGAAGGCATAATTAAAACCAATTTTAAAGATTAACATATAGATGTTGTGTAAGAATTAATCAATACATGTTACTACTATTAGAATTTTAGAATTAATACTATGTATTTTGTTTGTACAACAGAAATATAATAATTGCAGTCAAGTTGTGAAATCTGCTGAGATGCAGTATTGGTTACTCCTCTCACATGCTTATGTGACAGAAGAGTCAGATGATTCTGAAGATGAATCAATAACATTGGAACACAAACTTTCTTGGCGATCACAAAGTAAGTGTAATCATTCACATTTAAATAGAAAATAATTTTTAAAAAATTATTTTTGAAGGATTAAATGAATTCATGAAAAAACGCAATAAGAGGTATGACACTAAAATTAGGAAGGAAGGAAGGAGGAGCAATTATGGCGAAGAAGAAAAGGAAACCTGGGCTTCCTTCCAGTTGTACTCAGCCTCCTTCAAATGCTCCAAAATGGGCTGTCCGTGCTACAAAAGGTATATCTTCATACATAGTTACATGTTGGACAAATACTATTTGAAAACATCACCATGTTCACGAAGTGTGACATCATGTCACAAATAATTATATTTTTCTGATTTATGCACTTATTCTTCCTGTTTTGCCATAGACATTTCTAAAGATGTAGAGGTTACTGAGGATGCAATGTTAGAATCAGATGATCTTGATTAGTGAATTTCCAAAATTAATAATGACTTGAGAACCATTAATGTTTTGTTTATTATTGATTATCAATTTAAGTGTATTCATAATATTATTCATAATATTAGTCAAAGAGTATTCATAAAGTATTCAAGAAGTAACTGTATTCTATTTAAGGTATTCATGAAATATTCAAGTAGTAATCAATCTGTAAATGGGCTCTATACAAGTTCTGTGAACTGTTTGCATATTTTAGTTCACACATCAGGAGTATTCCAAGCTATATATGTCCAGTTTTACAGATCTGTGTACTTCTTGAAAATGCAAGTAAACAAGGCAGTTTACAAGCTGTTAACTGTCAAGAAAGCTTGTGGTACAAGCCATCATCACTGTCCTTTTAGTAAATGTAAGTAATTCAGTGTAACTTTATTTTGTATTGTGTAGAGATAACTGTCATTTACATGGCATGCTTTAACTCGGGCAGGTTTATATTGCAAACATCAAATACTTGTATACATAGTAATTATGTATACATCATGGTCTTTGAAGCAACAGAACCCCATATACACTTGGTGTGTTTCTAGCTTCTGAACCAACATATATGGACTACTGTACATAGTCTGGAATTAACAATAAGTTTTTTTTTCTTTTTTTGTTCTATACCAAAATTGTGTTCAGTAATTTGATTTTAATTCTAATTATTCAATTGTAAATATCATTCAAAATTGTGTCTGATTATCATTCGAGGATTTCTGCATGGAACTCGTCATGCTTCATCAAGGCCTTTCTGCATTAACTGGCTTATACCAATGGTAGATAGTAGGTCAATACTGCCTAAAGACATTCCAGTGCCAGCTGTAAGGTTGATGTTGTAATGTTGAACAGTAGATTGGGTAGATGATTGGGTAGATGATTGGGTAGATGACGATGATGATGACGATGAAGATGATGACGATGAAGATGATGACAGTGAGGAAAGATGAACAGCTCGTCCCCAACAAAGTACAGTGGAACCTGTATAATGCGGACACCTATGGGGACCAAGCACAGTGTCCTGATTAATAGAGGTGTCCTGATTTCCTAGGGTTGACTAATTAATAGTTATTAGTTATTAATTTTAATATTTAATAATTTAATAATTATTTTTTAATGCATTGATGGACGTGTATAATTATCTATAGTGCTAGTGTTAGTTATTATCAAAAATGCAAAGCGTTGAGATTAACTCTTTTGTCAGAGGTTACCATGCATATATGAGCGTATGGGATCCAGTGGTCAGAGAAAAGCTTCAGCTTGAAAGGGAACAAGAAGAATGGTCAGGTTGTCTGTCTTAGAGCAGCTTGGATTTGTCTTAGAGCAGTGACAATCAGTATTGGTGTCTATTATAATCATTGTTTTCTTTATTATATGTGACCGAATTTGCAAAAATCAGGCTTATGGGATAAAATTTCAAAATTGATATTTTGTATTACCTTAATAGAGTATTCAATTAGCTCCAGAATGATATATGATACATCCCAATCACACAAAAGACAAAGCTACAGCAGGGGATTAAACCGTTGTAGTCACAAATCCTTCATTTTGAGAAAAACGCAATTAAATCAATTATTTAATCATTAAATGTAATGACTAAAAACTTTTTTAGGAGTGGCTAGCGAAGCACAGAGATGTCTCCGAATTTCTCTGAAGGTATGAGTGAATAGGTAAGATATTAATGAAGCTTTTTATGTAGTAAAACAGTAATCACCCAAGTAAGCCATAACTGTCTATTTTCACTCATATCTCAAAATTAATAATTATCCCAGAAGCCTGATTTTCGCAAATTCGGTCACATATATTATATAGTTTATTATAAATTTAAACTGTTATATATATATTTGACTGTCCACAATTAAAGGTGTATATGCATGCATAATCTTCACACGGACAGCGATTTACCGTCCGGATTCCGGAACTGCTTTTTCCGGGGTCCGAAATAGCAGGTTCCACTGTATACCCTACATGACAAGAAAGTCAGTTTCAATAAATATGATTATAACATGACTGAGAAGTACATTTTGGACATCATCAGATATTTCTGATTGAAATTGGTACATAATAATTAATATGTACTGACTGGAATGCATATTCTATTAAATGTCCCACTCACATCATGGTACAATTTACAAGTCTTTCAATATTCATGCTATTACACCAACTCGCATGAATTGTCAAGGTCTTTCTACATTCTATTAAATGCCCAATGGTCCAACCTACATTTGGTGTCAATTTTATGACAAATGTACCTTTTGGCCTTCTACAAATAGTCCCAAGTGACCAGTTTCACTGACGCAATTGTTTTGTACTTCTTCTACACAGTAACATAATAAATAAAATAGCAACTGTCCTATTGGGCATGTCTGAAGGTTTTTAATCTTATTTCCTGTAAGAGATCCTTTCTTTCCCTAATTAAATATTTTATATTATATGCATCAGATGTGTTCAAAAATCAATACCTCAACGTAAAAAGTAACAGTACGTTTAGAATTCTCAATTAAGCAGCATACATCAGGCTTTCCCTAGACAAAACAAGTAGATATGACACTAATATCATGTGGTGCTGCTCAGGCATGCAATAATAATTCCGTTTAGAAAAGGCAAGCAAAAGAAATGTATTGTTGTTACCTTTAAGAAATACATGTTATGTGCACTGTAGCATCCTTCCAATTCACTGCTGTCTGGTTCAATGTTCTGTAAATATGACTCTACCATCAAGCTTATTCCCACGATATCTGTAGCTTGCTGTGGTTTGGAACTAAAAAAAAATGTCAAGAATATCTGGATGCTTTACATTCTGGGAGTTACACCTCCACTCTAAGAATACATGTAATACAGTATGCACATCAGCAAATGGAACAACTTACATGCGTATAAAGTCAGAATGTTCTGCACATATGTAATGGTTCCTTGTATGCTGGATTATACTGGAAAGATATTGTTTAATGGCTACGTCACCAATCCTGGTGACAGCAGCTGCTCTGGCACAACTTGCCAAATCCTTTATTTGTATTGCCTGGAAAAGAAAATATCTACAATCCATTCATTTAGCTACGTCATTAGGTACAGGATTTTGTACAATGGTTGGCCAGGGATATTGTAAAATGAAGTTTCCAAAATTAGATTCAATTTGCTGCAATTTGCAGTTAATCACAGCCCTGGAATGAACCTGGGCAATCCAAGACACTGTAATACTTTGTGTTATATACTCCTCCTTGTCTCTTATAATAAAAGTACAATTTTCGGCCCAATCTTTAAAAGAAGAGAACAACTGTAAACCAGATCCATTTTGTATAATGAAATCTACAAGAACGTAATTATTAATTATTGTTCTCAATATAAATTATATAATATTATGTACAATTTTACCTTTATTTCCCAATTTCACCTTTTCTGAAATGCGAATTAGCAACAGGCTATAAGCCAATTGCACGCAAAATTGCTTTATCAAAAACCCTAATGGGCACTTTCAGTTAGTTAACTATAACTAAATCCCTTTTAGTAAACCTAATACTATTTTACTATAACTAAACTAAAATCACGAGAAACCATTCACACTATAACTACAACAAAAAGTGGTGATTATTGTCCTATACTAAAACAACACTAATTCATATACATAGTTACATACCTATTGTCACACTTGTCCTTTAACTCTCTGAATACAATGAGCATTTATGGGCTGTACTTCGTTAAATTCACATACATATTTATATTCTTTAACTTTCAATTACTCCTTGCAAACCTTAAAATATCTATTATAACACCACATGCAGTTTGGGCATTGTAGCATTCAATAATTAATGTGCTCAGAGAGTTAATATGGGCATTGCACAAACATTATAGATACAGTACATTATAGTACAAATTTTCTTTGGGGGACAAACACCTGGTGGTCAAACATCATCTAACTCACTTTTATGTTTTTTTAGGCCTGGGGAGTCACTCACTATAATTAAAGATAATTGAAAAGTAAAACTGCTTTCTGTACAGAAAATAAATTACCTTCCTTCCAGTGTTTCCTTGCCAATATACGTTATAATCTACAACAGAACACAATAAAATTATTTGCAAAATGAACACAACAAAACCTACTTAGTTTCTGAGCTTGAATTTGATGTATCTAAAAGGAATTACAAGAGGGTAAAAACAAACAAAAACGAGCGCCTGTGACTGTCAACAAAAGAAGTATTAGAAATAGCACCATCTTTGATTGCAGGTTGTTTGCGAAGGTACACCATAGTGGTGGGCGATACTAGATGATGTTGGTAGTCATAAAAACACTAGATATGAATAGGTATGTGTGTATTAAAACTTATATGTATAGATTACCAGAGATTTCAGCTCATCACTTGGAATTGAAATGTATGGGCGGCCATGTTTTTTCCGTGCCATCCCTACATAGAGAGTACTACCGTACTCTCTGATTTTGAAATGTCAATACTTTTCGTAGCCTGTTACTAGACATTTCAGCTTCTTATTCAATGGTGACAATGTGTAGAAAAGTACCAATCAATTTGTATTGATGACAGGAAATTAGTTCACTGAGACAAATCAATGCTTAGCTTTTTCTGAGCTCCAAGGATATCATATGACTCCTACTGTCTATGTCATAAGTGCTACTGTCACTATCATCAGTGACTAATACTTGTGTAGGTGTTGGTAGCAATGTTGATGGAGTAGGTGAGCCTATTATTCCCAAAACATTGCCTAATATTTTATTCTGAATTTCCCAAAATAGTATCCTATTATTCTTAATGAATTCACCGATTATTTCCAAAACTCACATACATGTACATTGTAAGTGGTGGATTCAATTGCAATCGCAATTATTTTAACCCAATTATTCCTGAAATTATTCTTATTCTGGGAAGCTCCTATTATTCTTTTAATTATTCCGGAATAATAGGCGCAGGCCTAGTAGGTGGTGTTGATGAAGTAGAAACCGAAGGAGATGGAGATGCTGGGGGAGGTGAAATTAGTATACAGTCATTTTTCATACTTACCATTGCTGATAATTGGCGATATAGAATGAAATTGATTTGCCCTCTTTTTTGTTTGCAGAGGTGCAAATGCGCATATGCAATTGCACAACATAGATTATAGGACTTTACAGCATTAATTTTGATGATACTGGTGAATACTTCTGTGATAGTGTCTTTTGTATTGGTTGTTTCAAAAAGCCTAAGCCGACTAGGATTTTTAGAACTAATGCCTAATACTAACTCTGATGTCACTAAATAATTGCTTCTGCAGTTGGTATTAAATTGTTCTGATAAAAGATGCGAGGCATGTTATTGTATTTCAGAACAAGCATATGGGTATTTATAGAAATGTGAATTTTCATGGATATTACTGATACTTCCGATAATCTTATGAGGTCATTGGTGGGTACGAAGGTTTCCTGGTAAATGCACTGTAAAAAATAATTTAACATATTTTATGTGATATAAAAATAATTAGCTAACATAATGAAAATGTGAATGCAAAATGAATATGCTGGTTAGAATAATACAAAGTGAATGAGGACAACAACTGAAGAGATGGATTAATCTGAATTACTAATTCAGGAAACATTCAATTGTTTCCATATGTTGCACTTCGCCTGCAACTTGGTAGAGGCATTTGAAGGATTTCAAAAAATAAATAAAAGTCTTGTAATCTTGGGTGATACTCCATGGCAAGTACTCCCTTTTCGATATTGCTTAGCTCTATTTCTGGGAGCTGCTCAATGGCCACGATGTATTGGGTAGGTGTGTCTTGCTCAAACAATCTTATCAAACGAGGTTGGTTTGTGTTCCGGTCCATCAGTTCTTGACTGACACTTCTACCTTTCTGCAAGACAAATTTTAAAACATGTCAGTAACTCTATATTTCTGAGAAAAAAAATTCCTTACAATGCCTTCCATTAAGAAGTTAGGTGTAAGACAGTGTGGGTTTGGTGCTTCCTTTGAGCTGCTTTTTCGTACTTGATGTATCACAAAATATGACAGACACCTAACAGCTGTTAGAGATTTATCTATAAAGAAAGGAAATAGCATGAACACATGAATTGTACTTAGAAGAGTACCAAGAAGAAAAAAAAACTGAACTAGGTGTGGCCATGTATCACATGGTGTGTGTGTATACCATATGCACGAGTGGATAAAAATGGAGCCGTTTTGGACACAAGCTTTTTGTATTACCTCCAACAACACCAGCTTCAAAGTGATGTTAGAATTAAAAAAATAAAACAATGTACTTAACTGATAGTCAATAAAGCTTAAGCAAACATATAACAATTAACCACAGAATTATCAAGTTAACTCATTGTGTCAAGTGATGGATTATCAAATGCATGTTGGAGTTATACCTGTTGGAGTTATCATCATCTTCCTTATGGCTTTGTAGTATCTTCTTTAGTGCCTTTGGCGTGTTTGTGTATGCTGTTGAATACTCAATAATTGCTCTTTTCCAATCATTCCAATTCTCAGTGAATATTACAAAGGAGTCATTCATGTTGGTGATGAGATGAAACTCATAAGTGATGTACACAATGTAAAAAAAAGTAGCATACTCAGCACAACAGGCGGTGGGGGCATCTTGCATAAATCTATATCACATGCAGTCACAATTATAACTTACATATGAAAATTCGCGCAAATGTGGGAAATCCTCCAACATGATAGTCAATGGTTTAACACATTCAAGGATAGCTTTACGCCTCATCTTGATGGATCTCTTGATCAACTCTTTCACCACAGTAGACTTTGGATTGGGCTTGAATAATTCCTTCTTCAATTGATTATCAGTACGCTGTTTGGCAACCTCATCATCATCTAAATGAAAATCAAGCAAAGTGTATGAATGTTTATGATCACCCTTTTCAGAAGCCACTTTCAGACATCAGTTCTTGAGGGTTTCCTGTTAATATTCTGGGCTCTTGTGTAAAGAAACTGTTTCATCAGCAAATTTTTTATTAGCCAAGTTAATCTTGGTACTTTGGCGGAACACAGGAATTGGAAACGGCTGGGGCAGTATACATGCACCTTGTGGAACTGGTGGTTTGGGTGTTAATTGGACAACTTTATTGGACTTAACTATCTCAACCTACAGTATGTGAGTGAAAGATAAATGTGAATCTAAGAGATATAGGCTATGTTTGTCAAAAAAGCACGTGACACACATTTCAATCAAACAAATTAACATACAAACCAAAATCCAACACCTGTTTCGTTTTATCCACATTAGCCTCACACGATTCCTCACCAGATACTTTTTACAGTTTTTATCCTTTATCTTACAATAGTCATCACCTGAACCCTTCCTGGATGCAAGGGTTCAGGTGCTTGGTGAAGAACGGGATACAACTGGGACACAACAGAAGTGGATGATCGGGACCTAACAGGAGTAGATAAAGTAGAAACAACCAGAGTTGAAACAACCAGAGTTGAAACACTTGGTCTCACATTAAGGCAGTGTTTCCAAACCACCTTCTATGGCGCCCTTATTCTATTCTCTATGGTCCCATTTGGCCCCTTGCCATATAAATGAAGCAAGATTATGCAAATACAAACACATGCTCGTGTGCATGCGCAGTAATGTTTAGTTAAAGTTAAATGGATGACTTTACCACAGATTCTTTAGCCGAATTGAGCAGCTGTCCTTCATCTTCTCTTTCCTCCTCTGAGTCATCTTTACCTTCAAGTCTATCACTGCAGTCTCGCAAAAGAAAATACAATCCCTCTTGGGAGAAAAGTTTCCCGTGGTTACAGTACAAACATGAAAGTTCTTCTATGATTTGTACTCACTGTAAAGGCCCCCATATACGATGCAACATGTTGCGTGCAACTAGTCGCGTGCAACATGTTGCATACAACTTTTTAATACACACTGCTGCAACAATGTTGTTTGACTTCTATTGGTTTCTATGGTAAAACAAAAAAATGGTTGTCAGATAGAAAGTGGTGATTGCTACTATTATGTTAGTTTTGTCAATGATACAAAGGCGTAGACGCAAAAATAGAAGGAAGAGAAAAGTATGGGTAAGAGAGTGGATCCAAAACAGGGATAGACATGGTGCTTACCATCAATTAATGCAAGAATTAGCGCTTGATATAACCAGTTACTGTAATTTTGTGAGAATGAATGCAACGACATTTGAAAAACTACTAGGAAGAGTTGCTACCCTAATAGAACGCAAAGACACAGTAATGCGTAAAGCTATTTCACCAGGAGAGAGATTGGCCTTAACACTTCGTTTCCTTGCAACAGGTACATAAGTTATTGATTTGTCATAATTAATCCACTGCATGTACATGTACTTACTACAAACAGGTGAAACATTTGAAAGCCTAAAATTTCTGTACAGGATACCTTCCCAAACGATTGGAGCAATTATCCCAGAAACTTGCTCTGCTATTGCTACAGTTTTAAAAGATTATTTGAAGGTATGTTAACAACAAACACATTGATACTGTATATAGTCAGACATTGTTTGAAAATTTTTTAATCATAGCTGCTTAATCCACTTCCAAAACTTAATCCACTTCCAAAACTTAATCCATCATCTGAATATGAAGAGAGTGGAGTTGCATCTCGACTTTGATGTAGCGACGAATGTGTAGAGCTCATTCCATAGGTAGTATGATTTGCTATGCCACTTTGAGCATGAAAAATAATTGTTTGGATCTGCAGCTTTGCCCAACGCCTTGCTTCAATACTTTTAGTTGATTTTAGCTCAGCTGCTACATGTTTCCCAAAAAGGTCATACTCATCTACTTTCTCTGTAGAGTTTGCAGCAGAGTCAAGGTATGCAAGTGCTTTTTCTATTAACTGGTCTTCATGCTGCTCTTTCTTTTGCCGTTTGGTTGCTTTAGTCAATTGTGGTGACGTAGGACGTTTAGTCGAATGCACATGTGTAGAAGTAGATAATTCACTTTCTTCTTTGTCACTTAAATTTGAGATATCATCATCCCTCTCAGCAACCTATAGAATATACACATAAACGTAATTTGTATGCATAATTTATTATTAATTTTATTCTACTTAAATCACATGTAGTTTCCAACAACAGAAATTCAATGGCTGAAAATTGCACAAGATTTCTCAACAAAATGGAATTTCAATAACTGTATTGGTGCTATGGATGGAAAACATATTCTGATTCGACCCCCTGCTAATAGTGGATCATACTATTTTAATTATAAACACAACTTTAGTATTGTGTTACTAGCACTAGTCGATGCAGACTACAAATTCACATACATAGATGTAGGTTGTAATGGACGGATTTCAGATGGTGGTGTTTTTAGAAACTGTTCTTTGATAAAGCGATGGAAAATGGCTCATTAAACATACCATCTGCAACACCACTTCCAGGAGGTGACCGTCCAGTACCATTTATGATCGTAGCTGATGATGCATTTCCCTTAAGGCAAAATATTATGAAACCATACAGTCAGATTGGTTTAACAACCCAAAAAGGATCTTCAATTATCGTTTAAGTCGCGCTAGAAGAATTGTTGAGAATGCCTTTGGCATTTTAAGCAATAGGTTTAGGGTATTCATGACACCAATTGGTCTCGAGCCAGAGAAAGTCATTAAAATAGTATTAGCATGCTGTACTCTACATAATTATTTGAGGGAACAAACTGTATCACGTTTGGTGTACATGCCTCGTGGAAGTGTTGATGCTGAGGATCCAGACACACATGCTCTACTACCAGGAGAATGGAGATCAGAGGAAAACCCTCAAGGATGGATAGGATTAGCACACCAAGGAAGTAACCGACATTCAACTGTAGCCAAAGAACTACGTGACTATTTATGTGATTATTTTGTTTCAAGTTGTGGTGAAGTCTCGTGGCAATACAACATGATATGAACTCAAAGACACTGATCATTATAAATAATTACAATTCAAATAAATGTACTTTAAATACTTACTTCTAAATTTGATGTACTACTTTTTGGAATCACAAAATCTTTGAGAAACATTAATTTTTCAAAGTGTGTCCATTTGCTTATATAGACCTCATCTGTTCCAGTCCCCGTCTTCCTCTTTTTCACTTTGGCAAATTCCCGGCTAAATTGAGTACGAACACTACGCAACTTTTTGTTTATTTCAGTTTCTGATAGTATTAAAATAAAATATGGCATAAATGAATCACAGCATCTGAAACTCACTCACCTGAAATTTCCATTGCAGTGGAAATCTCATCCATTGCCTTCTTGCGTAAATCTCTGTCATGGTACTCTTTCATTTTCGTGTTGTATAGACATGGTCTTTCTTCGTATAGCTCGATCAGTTTGCCAATGGTTTCCACTGACCAAACTACTGCTGCCATTTTTTCACGTGTAAGCTTAACAACCACACCTACAATTCGCGGCATATTCCTTTGAAGTTTCCTGCAACTAGTTGCATGAAATAGACGGTCATTCTATTCTCTTGCAACTGTTGCACATCGCAAGCAACACACAACATTCTAGACATACACTTTGCGATTTAGTTGCACGCGACTAGTTGCACGCAACATGTTGCATCGTGTATGGGGGCCTTAAGAAGGCCAAGGCTTCCACAGTATGGGCATCTACTGGATGTGAAAAACTAAAAAAAGACTCGATTGGTCGACATGCTCATTCAGCTGTTCATCGACAATCTGTGGATACAACTCAACTTCAAAAGAATGCTATAACTGTCTTTACTTCTTCACATGAAAAGGTTAATGATTCGTTTGTTGTTCTGTTCAGAAATGTATATTGGTTAGCAAAAGAGAATGTTGCCATCTTAAAAGCTACTTCATTGCATGATTTAGCTAAGTTTAATGGAGTGTCCATTGAAACCGGCTCTTCAGAAGTGGATGATCGGGACTTAACAGGAGTAGATAAAGTAGAAACAACCGGAGTTGAAACACTTGGTCTCACATTAAGGCAGTGTTTCCAAACCACCTTCTATGGCGCCCCTTATTCTATTCTCTATGGTCCCATTTGGCCCCTTGCCATATAAATGAAGCAAGATTATGCAAATACAAACACATGCTCGTGTGCATGTGCAGTAATGTTTAGTTAAAGTTAAATGGATGACTTTACCACAGATTCTTTAGCCGAATTGAGCAGCTGTCCTTCATCTTCTCTTTCCTCCTCTGAGTCATCTTTACCTTCAAGTCTATCACTGCAGTCTCGCAAAAGAAAATACAATCCCTCTTGGGAGAAAAGTTTCCCGTGGTTACAGTACAAACGTGAAAGTTCTTCTATGATTTGTACTCACTGTAAGAAGGCCAAGGCTTCCACAGTATGGGCATCTACTGGATGTGAAAAACTAAAAAAAGACTCGATTGGTCGACATGCTCATTCAGCTGTTCATCGACAATCTGTGGATACAACTCAACTTCAAAAGAATGCTGTAACTGTCTTTACTTCTTCACATGAAAAGGTTAATGATTCGTTTGTTGTTCTGTTCAGAAATGTATATTGGTTAGCAAAAGAGAATGTTGCCATCTTAAAAGCTACTTCATTGCATGATTTAGCTAAGTTTAATGGAGTGTCCATTGAAACCGGCTCTCCATACTGTGAAAAATGGCTGCATGGCAATTTGTTGAGGCACTTAACGAAGTAGTAGAGAATGACATTATACAAGATCTCCAAGTTTGTTCTTTTTATTCTTTAATGGCAGATGAAAGTACCGATATATCTGTATCCAAGAACCTTATTCTTTATGTTCGTTATATAAAGTCATGCAAGAGTTTGACTCGATACTTGAAGCTCATTACTCTTACTCAGGGTGATGCAGAGACAATCTACACTGCTATATCACACCTCCTTAGGAACAATAATATCGATAAAAGGAAATTAGTTGGATGGGCAAGTGATGGTGCCGAGGTAATGCTTGGAATACGATCAGGTGTGCAAGCTAGACTCAAGCAGGATGTACCTTATCTCACCAGCATTCGTTGTGTAGCACACCGTGAGGTACTAGCAGCTTGGCAAGCAGCTGATGCAATTCCCTATTTCCAGAGCGTTGAAGGTATTATTAAATCTCTCTACGGTTATGTCTCTCACTCATCTGTACGAATGGAACTGCTTCATGAAGTGCTACGCATACTGGAGACTCCAGAAATCCAACTGAAAAGACCACAACACATCAGATGGTTGTCATTATTGGATGCAGTTGAGGCACTGTGTAGAGTATATGAATCCATACTTACATGTCTTTGTCAAGATCAAAATGATTCTGTTGCATCTGGCCTTAAGCTTTAACATCCTACCGTTTCATATTGACCTTGCACTTTCTTGCTGATATTTTGTCAACTCTGTCTCACCTTAACAGACACTTCCAAAAGAAGGATCTACATCCAGGTGATGTTTTACCTAAAGTAAAAGCAACTATTAGCCTAATTCAAGATAAGTATATAATAATTACCCCCTGTAAATCCTAATTATCGTCCTAAACTTGAAGAAATTTACCACAGAATTCAACATAATCAAAATAAAAACTTGGAGAACACAAGTTATCCATGAGGCATGATGATCAGAATCTATTACATAATGATATCAGAATTTTTTCTACTAAATTTATTTTTAACCTAAGTGTTTTAATACTTTATTTAACTCGAAGGTTTATCCTACTGATCGTCATCAGTTGGTTGGATATGGCAATGATGAACTCCTTCAACTTATTAATTACTATTCACAGCTACTATTATCCTCTTCTGAGTCTGAAGAAAATCCTGAAAATGCTGAAAGTACCAATTATTTATTGACTTCTGAGTGGGAGTTATTCAAGAATCACAGAGATGACGACCTCCAAAAAATTTTTCAATGTGTGCTATCTAGTTACCATGAAGATTACCCTACTATTGCCAAACTTGCTTGGTATATGTATGTGAACGTGGATTCTCACAACAAAACTTAATTAAAACCAAACAGAGAAACCAACTGGAATCACCTCATCTTGATATGCTAATGAGGCTAAAAATTGAAGGTCCTTCTATTTCTCACTTTCCTTTTTCAAAAGCAGTATCAGTTTGGAAGAAAAAAGCAAAGAGATTGTACATTTGATTTACAGTAGATATCCACAACTATGTTAAAACTTGTTCAATTGTATTAAGAAATAATTTACAAAAACATACATATGTGAATAAAATAAATGTATTATGTGGCCCCCCAAAAATGGTAATTGGCCCATGAATTATATGACTGGGGGCCTTGTGGCCCCAGTCAACTGTGATGATTTGGACACACTGCATTAAGGTCATTCTAATGGGATGCGTGTACATGTGCCCACACTTAAAATAAAAAGTAATGACGTAGTACACACTCAAACATACCTCAACAAGTGCTTTCGACAAGCGTTGTTGGAGCTGTAACATTTTAAACTAAATTTTGTTTATTTGTGTTTATTTGTATTTCCAGTAAAACAACTAATGAATAACAATATTTTTTAATGATAAAAGTGAATTTGATGGGATGGTCCACTCTGGTTCTCAGCCCTTCAATTAAGCGTCCTGGTTGTGTTGTCGATACTATAAATTTACATTGTAGCACCCACCAAACAATCATTGAATGGAACCACGACATTAACTGGATCTCCATTATGCTCCTATCATCAGCGTATTTGGGAGCCACGAGGTAGGCTGAGTATATTCGACATGTAGAAGCTGATGAATCATATCCCAATAACCTGACTGCCCATGGATTCACAAAAAGAATTGTTGATTTTATCCATGAGTGAAATTGAACCCGGAAATGCACTGTTTGGTTTTTATAGAGCATTACATCATTACCTTAAGCAACATTTCAAGGCTACTAAAACAGCTATTGGTAGGTAATCTGTACTGTGGTATTGATTCACATCTAAAGGAAAAGGGAGGTCAATCTGACAACATTTATCAGTTTGTTGAAAGAATTGTTTCATCTCAGCACCATTCAGAAGAATTGATGCTATACCCAATGAACTAAAAGTATGTCTATACCTTTAAGGAAGTGTTCTGAGCAGCTAGAAATGTTGAACTCAGAATGTACTGAAGTAAGAAGTAAGTATGAGAAAACAAAAACTGCATTGCTCACCATTCAAAACTCTGTCCTTATCAAACATTGAAGGCTGCTAGAGAGAAAATCAGTCAGTTAAAATGTGAAAATGCTTTGTTAGAAGAATGTGTCAATCTTCAGGTTGATTTACTATCAGAAACAACGGGTTAACCCAACAGTGATCCAATTGATTCAGTGATGGTACCTACCCTACAATCTACTATAGCCAGTACAGTTGATGGACCAGCAGATAAACATACAAAACTCTCATTTGCATTGAATATTTGTGATGGTTGATTATTTAGTTTCAATTGCTCTAACACAGGCTTTAAAAGTAATTCATATAAATAATGATTGTCTAGATTCGTTGTGGATGCACCTTGCACATACCATTTGAAGCTTCTGTGGCTTCCTGCGGGAGAGTTGAGGGTGTTGTATAAGAAATCCTCTCAACCAATCCTTGCCTGGAACATCTTTGTGAAAGGGATTTAGACAAAAATCACTTCTTTCTTTCCCAATCCAAATCCCCATTCAGCAAACATAACACATGCTGCAACTATTTCATTCTCCTCACTAGTAGTTAAATCTGTAGGCCGGCTAATCTAATCGAGGATCTATCGAAACCTTTCCTGTCAATCAGTTGCTTAATGCCATTTTTGGAATTCCATAGATTTTATGTGCATGATAAGCCATCATCTCACCAGAATTTTACCCTCACAACAGCCTCCTTCAGTTGCTCCTGTGACCAACTGAACATCTGTGTTTGACATTTCTGACTTGTATTTTACTGTTAACTTTTTAATCAAATGTATAGTAACTTTAATATTTCTACTGCCATTTTCCCGCATGTCCATGACGGCAATCCTGGTGTATTCTATATCATTAAAAAGCCCCATTCCAGAGCTACATTTTGGGTATCAGTCTTGTGAGTGTACTTAAACTATGAGCTTTATACGAGCTGTTTTGTAAGGCACTTCAACGCATGTAAATTTGGACTAATGCAATCAAAATTGTATAATAGTACACTAGTCCGGTTTTACCAGTAGTCCGGAATTGCACTACTTCACTATAATTGGAAACTCCAAGGAATTGGTCCTTAACTCATGGCAGCTGTTTCTAAGTATTGCGAGTGACATGAATGTCGTGACACACACACAACTCTTGAATAAAATCTTTAACATTCTCCTCCTCCTTCTCATCTATTGTTCATTTATCAAACTATAAATTCTGCTGAGTCTTGTTATCCTCTGTATCTTCATTCTGATGTACATTCTGTTCAAACTCATTTTTTCTGTATTTCCATTCTCATCTACATTCAGATCTACTTCTAAATCAATCATGATTCACAACACCTTTAAAACACGCACAAATACGTAGTACCACTGTTCAGTATCACTATGCTTACAATTTTTCCTCCTTTCATCATCACAGGCCTAATATAATAATGTATGAATCTATTTAATCTAATATAAATATTGTTGAACTTACAGTCAGAAGATTCTTGTTCATCATTCAGAAATACTCAGGTTGAGAATGCTACTTAATCAGATTTAGCAATAGAGGTTTTGTTTAGTTCAAAAATCATGAAAATGCCTTTGTCGCTAAGGGCGTGGCTACATTTTCCCTGTAAACTATTGTGTCGCTAAGGGCGTGGCTACATTTTCCCCGTAAACTATCGTGTCACACAATTAGTTATATTCCGTGCTTATAGATGATAAGGAAAGCAAATTCTTGTGTGTGGACTTCGACGCTAGTCCTGCCAAAGCCATGGATATCTGTGCTCCACAATTTACATCAGAGTAAGCTAATGTATTGTGCTATCTATATCACTAATTAAACCGAAATCGTGTTTGCATACATTATTGTGAATTTTGGTTGATGACTACAAATATGGTTGGCATGGCTGTTATGTAACGAAATACAGATTCTTTGCTAATTTCTTAACGACAACTACAACCAAGATCATGTTTCTTACACGGTGTTGCTGCACACATTTTTCAGACTTATGTCTCAATAAATGAGAATAGCAGAAGTAATTACTTCTTTTCAGTAGATGTTGATAACATGAGACAAAGAATCAAATATAAGATACTGTGAAGAAATTTCTTTTTATTAAATGAAGCTGTTTGGTGTGGTAACTTCCTTCACACTTCATTTTGTCTTCTTACCAAGATCCTTTTTCATAATCATCCTTTTTTGTGTAAACAGAGATGGACAATGTCTATCATGTCACTGGGAGCAGTACTGGTTGGTGGTATATTCTGAATGAAAATTTTGAACTACTCTAGATCAGGGCTCAAAATAATGTTTCAGAGATAGGAGGACATAATGTCAGGCCAATTTAAAAAATGTCTGATTCATAGGTAAAATGTCAGATCCACATTTGTGTCATCCTTTGAGACAATGAAACTGCATGCGCATGCATGATTAACGTAACTGTATTTCACACAATGATTATAAATATATATTTATGAACATTTAAATTTTTATGAGAAAACTGTTTCTATGATGCGTCAAATAAATTGTCCCATTCATCAAGAGAAATAGTGGAGTCTTGGCCATCAGTTTTAGAACTTGATGTAACACAATCGGTATCTGATGTACAAGTAGATGAGCTTGAAGTGTTCATACGAGGTTTATAGAGTTTTCTTTGAGGCTGATTAGGCCTCCTACTAGTACAGCACTCCTGCCACCATAATTCAACAGCAGAATCAGCAGAGAACTCTGTGAAAGCTGGCCCTTCAACATTTATTTCAAGCAAGTCATCCAAAGTATCAGTACTCAAGCTCATACGATTGTTAGTCTTAATCAACTTCAAACATGAAAACATCTGCTCAACACAAGAGTTAGAAAAAGGTAAGCAAAACACCAACTCACACAAAAGCAAAACATTCGGCCACTTGCTAGAGTCTGGATATATATGAAGATTATACCACACTTTTCGATATCCAGTGCTTTCGAGTGCCAGATACCTTCTTGAATAGTCAACAGCATCTTCAATCTCATCTATGAGAATTGAAAGACTTACTTCATGAGCTTCTAAGTGTTCATTAATTGCACTTTTCACTTCATCAAGGGAAACATCATTGAATTCATCAATAGAAGAATCAGGTGATTCACCTAATGACTCCCTTTTCATCCAGCTTTGTGGTATCAGCAAACACCAGTGAAGCTCGCAATAAATCCATGTCAAAACATTCTAATCGACTCAATATATTCTCGGTTAAGTCTTTTGAGATCAGAAAGAGCTTGCTGCTTACAATACTCAATAACTGACTCATTGTAGTTTGAAACTACTGCGCCCTGATAGGTTTTCTCAACTCCATCATCTTCTATTCGCTCCAATACTTGTTTAACGGCAGACCACTGAAGAGGGTCTTGAGTTGTCAGAGACTTCAAGGTGCTGATAGTTTTTAGAATACTTTTGATGGATGAAACAATATCAATATTAGATCCCTGCAAAGTTAAACTTAGAATTGATGGAGGTTTGTTATCTGTGATACTGGGAAATACATAATCAAATCTTGTCATTAACCTTCTCCTGAACATTAATTCTCCAGGTGTTATACCTGTAGTCGATTGTGGAGTTGCACGGTAATTAAATAATAATTTTGCTATTTGATCCTACGTCTACAACTATTAGGAACATTTTACCTTCAAATGGACCTGCATAATCAAGGTGCAATTTTACCTTCTGACACTCTTCACAGCTTTTTACTACTCTTTCGATTTGATCATCCATTCCTGGCCACCATGTGTACATTCTAGCCACTGCTTTCATTCTACAAATCCCTGGATGTCCTTCATGATACTCTGATAAAATTTGTTTTCTGCCTTGCGGGGGAACAATAACCCTAGATCCACGTAACACACATCCATCGATTATAGATAATTCCTCTTTAAGCTTGTAGAACACTTTCAATTCTGGTGAAATTTTATCTGGCCAACCAAACTGTAAAAAATGATGTACTTTTGATAAAATCGGTTCACGTTTTGTCCATTCTCGAATATTTACAGCTGTTATTGCAGACTCTTCTAATACATTCATTAATAGTACTAGTTCTGTAGGGTTAACATCTCTTTCTGGTATTCGTGGTAATGGTATCTGCGTTACTGTGTTTTATGTGTTGGACGACACAAAATAATATTATAGCCCATCTCTGAATTCTAGCTGATGCTTGATTTGGTATCATACGATTTTCGTTAAACAGAGACTTCAGAGGCAAATGATCAGTAATTAGAACAAAAGGGTGCCCAAATAAATATGAGTGAAATTTTTGAACTCTATAAATGCAAGCTAAACCTTTCTCTATTTGTGACCGTCTACGCGAAAACCAGGCATTAGTGACAAAATATAATTTGGAGATATGATCGAAAGTAGACAGTTCTGAATTATTTGGGCGATCACTATTTTATTACATAAAGAGCTTCACCAATGTTTTACCAGTCTTCTGATACCTTTAGCAAGTCTTACAGACCATTCTGTGCTTTGCTAGCCACTGCTAAATAAATTGCTAATCATTAATTTTAATGGTTAAAAAATTAATTTAATTGCATTTTCTCCAAATAAAGTTTTTGTGACTGCCATGGTTAACTCAGTCACTGTAGCTTTATCTTTTACATGATTGGGATGTATAATATATCATTCTACAGCTAATTTAATGCTCTGTTCAGGCAAGACAAAAAATCAATTTTGAAATTTTGTCACCAATGCCTGGTTTTCGCGTAGACGGTCACATTTGGGAATAATTCTTTTCGAAGTCCGTGAGAGTACGAGAAACATAACCTACTGGTTTTTCAGAACCATCGGGAAATTTATGTGCTAATACTGCTCCAATACCATAATAAGCCAGTAAGCCCAGGTAAGACTTTAATTGTGAAACATTCGTTGGACTAGGTGCTTTCTCAATGGCCTCAACTTTCTCGGACGTTGGATGAATGCCTTCTGCATCTATTTTATATCCCAGATATGTAACCGAATCTGTCATAAATATACATTTTTCCCGTTTTATCCTCAGTCCTGCTTTCATCAAACGTGATAACACTTCTTCGTCTGATTTTCCCGTGATTAGCATATCATCTATATATACTACCACTCCAGGTATATTTTGAAGTAGGCCTTCTATGACCCGTTGGAAAATTCCTGGTGCCGACGATATCCCGAATGGTAACAGAACAGTCCTTTATGAGTATTTATAACCACATACTTTTTTGCTCTCCTCATATCTAATTTTGTAAACTTTTCTCCTCCAGCTAGATTGGCTAATAAATCGTCAATTTTTGGAATAGGATACCTATCCAATTTTGAAACTGGGTTGACGGTTACTTTAAAGTCACCACAAATACGTACAGTTTTATCTGGCTTTACTATTGGCACAATTGGTGCTGCCCATTCTGAGAACTGGATTGGTTTACTTATTTTCTCCTCCTCTAAACGAACTAGTTCTTCTATCTTGGGTTTCATCATATATGGCACTGGACGAGCTTTATAAAACTTTGGTGTTGCTTGTCGATCAATATATATCCTGGCTTTGTAACCCTGTAATGTGCCTAAACCTTCCTCAAAACAGTGTTGTACTTCTTTAATAAAGACTGCAAATAGTCCTCTTTAACTGATAACAAATTTTTCCAATCCAACCTAAAGTGTTGAAGCCAATTCCTTCCAAACAAAGATGGTCCTTTTCCTTCAACAACCACTAGCTCTACAGTGTTAACTTGACCATTATACTTAACTTCTACTTGCTTGCTCCCAATCTGTTTAATTTGCTCTCCTGAATATGTACGTAGTACAATATTTGATTCATCCAACTTTTCTTTGGGCCATAATTTCTGATAAATGTCATTCGAAACAATACTTACAGCTGCCCCAGTGTCCACTTCCATTTTAAGTTCTTTCCTTTGATGTCTGTGACCTTGTGGACAGGCTGCAAAGCTGGAGTTTCCAACTGCAGCTCCAGCTTCCATGCTAGTTGCTATCTTTAGAGCGTCTTCAAACGTAAGTGTAGACTCAGCTAACAATCTCTTTTGTATATTTTCGTTATTCACGCCACAAACCAGACCATCTCTGAGCATAGTGTTCAGTGTCTCTCCGAACTGACAGTGTTCCGAAAGAGCTCGCAGCTCTGCGATAAAGGTAGCAACTGATTCTTCAGGTTTTCTCACTCTCGTGTTAAAAAACTTGAACCTTTGCACTATTTCCGACGGTGGTGGGTTATGGTGCTTGCCTAAAATCTCTACTATGTCTTTGAAAGATTTTTCCTTTGGAAGTTCTGGACTCACTAGGTTTCGTAGTAGTTTGTAATTTTGAGGGGACATTACAGCCAACAATACTGCTTTCTTGTCTTCCTGGATTACTCCGTTTGCCACGAAATAGTGTTCGAGGTGCTTGGCATATTGCTGCTGCCAGGTTTCGACTTGGGGGTCGAAATCTACGATTCTTCCAACTGTGTTACTCATCCCGACCTCGTCGCCATTGCTCTATCAGCTTGCTTTCTAGAATCTTATATAACAAATAAAGATTTATTCCACTAACAACAACTGATACTCTAAGATAAATACAAAACTTTTATATCTACGGAAATGATCACGTGCATACAATAATAATAGTTATTACATAAATATTACAGTTTCTGATTCTTTCTCGATAGTAACCACAATATAATTCCAAATACTATAGAAAATACTACTAAAACACAAATGAAAATGACATGTCTTGAAGTATTGGATTCATAACTTGTTTTGTTAGTAGAATTCTTAAAGGGAATAAAAAAAAGAATAAAGGGGGACAGTGGTGGACGTGGTGGACATGGTGGATTTGGTAGAGGAGGTATAGGAAGGGGGAGGGGTCAAAAAGAAGACAAGGAATGGATTCCAGTTACAAAGCTGGGACATCGGGACGTCTTGTGAAAGATGGAAAATTAAGCGACTTGAGGATATTCACCTGCTCTCAATACCCATGTACATGTGTCACTACTGCATTAATAATTAATTAAGATATATATATAATATTTAAAAAAAAACAGGAGGCTGAAATAGTTGATTATTTCTTGGGACCTGCACTAAAAGATAAAGTTGAAAAGATCATGCCAGTACAGAAACAAACCAGAGCTGGTCAAGGTACACTCATGTCTTCAGAAGGAACACTAAATCTCCTACCAAGAAATGGTAAATGAAATCAATCAACACTATACACACTAACTTCTTAAAAGCCAATATTGTTTCATGATATTGAATGATATTTCGATATGTATTGCACCTCACTACTAAGCACACATACACTGTTATGTATTGGAATGTAATTATATATATATTTAATGTTAGGCGTTTGTAGCAATGGAGATTACAGTGGACATGTGGGTCTTGGAGTGAAATGTTCTAAAGAAAGTAGCAACTGCCATTCGTGTGGAGTGGTAACTGTGTAGTTGTAAATTTTTGTGACTACTTTCAAACGTCTCTTGTTTAGTCATTTTTATGTTAAACCGATGATATTTATTATTTCTTTTTGTAACGAGAGAGTAACAACGACAATTTAACTTTAAAACCAACATATTATAATGTCATTGCAAGTGACTGTTGTAATATATTTTATTAGACAACTGGAAAGTGTGGTAGTGTTTTGGTACAGGCATCGTTGGTGCTCCTGTACCAAAAAAGCTCCTGCAGATGGCAGGTGTTTCTGATTGTTACACAAGTGCTTGAGGTGCAACCGCTAATCTGTGAAATTTTCGTTAAAAAAAAACACTTTTACATCAAGGTAGAATATGATTTATTTTCCACTCAGCCAAGGCGCTATATCAAAAACATATAGCTACCTATCACCTGACATGTGGCCTGAAGTGAAATTGACTGAAATCCCATTCCAGGAATTTTCTGACTACCTGTCCAAAAACCGGCCTAAGAATATCAGTTCACATCTACTACAGGAACTGAGTAAAATTTGAAACTTACATTTTTATCTCTAAGGAGAGTAACTAAGATTATTATTATTATATTTTGATAGTATTGTTTATTGCAAGAAATTTCAATAGAGTACGATTTAAAAGTACAGTTTCACTCTCTAAGAATATCAGCAAGGAGAGTAACTAGGATTATTATAATTATATTTTGATAGTATTGTTTATCGCAAGAAATTTCAATAGAGTACGATTTAAAAGTTACAGTCTCACTCTCTGAACAAGTATCAATTTCTCCTTTAGTACAAACGAATGGATATTGTATTACGAGTTCCCTTTCTACACTGTCGATCCAAATTCAACTAGGAAAATCTGAGAAAGCATAGATATAAAATACATAGCATGTGGCATTGTGCAATGTGTGTGATCTTTCAGATTTGCACGCAAAACATGTAATGTGATTTTTGCAGCATATCAATTTCACATGCCCACATGAACATTAGAAAGGAAAACTTCAAATAATAGTTGGGAGGTAAATATTCACTGTATGGCAGTCTGTGTTTACATCGAACGTTGTTGTGCTTTGTTCGTCTCATGTCTAAATAATGGTAAAGTTCTGTCCGTTCCGAGTCTATGTCATTGTCATCTGTACAAAAAGGGCATTGGTTGGCAAAATGGGTTGGACCAATCTACACGAAAAGTAGATGATTTTCGTATACTTGTATATTAACGTTGTCATGTATATACTTGTATCTACTTTTTCAGAGAATAATCGTGTAGAATACATGTGTATCGTGTATACACGTGCAATGTCTGTTTCAGTCGGTTTCCTTCTGGAGTCATATGAACACCTTGGCCATCATTGTCACCTCATTTGGACTTCTTGTAAGTTGTGTTATGATGAGAGATGCATCCGAAGTGGGTGTTGTCGGGCCTTACACTAAATGTTCTCCCACTGATTACTTATATCCACAAGAAAAACAAATGTTCTCCCACTTTGATTGGTCCCATCATAATCCACCATCAGATGCAGTTTGCTATGTATAGTTGAAGCACATTAGAGGCAGTCTATAACATAAATTGAATGAGTTGCAGTTTGACGAGATGAATACTCAAGAAATTCTTAATTAGGAACCATTTTTGATGGAAAAAGAGAATTAGGTTTATCGGATGCCGACGACCGAGATGATATTTTTGCTAAATGAAGCATCACTATATGCACCTTTATGTTTCAAAAGTATGCTGTTCCTACTAGCCTAATTAGGGGTACTGCTCTTGGCATCGTTTATGTTTGTTAACCCTTTACCGACTATAATTGAAATAATTATTAACCCCAATTTAATTAAGAAATTTTGTGTGGGTGGAGCGCTTAATACCGTATAGCGGGAAATTTTCACGGGTCCAAGATTTCACGAAAAAACAGTATTCCACTTCAGAATAAAATTTCACGATTTTAATTTTCACGTTTGCAACAGCTCGAACAGCTTCATTCGCCTCTTTTAATGCCAGTATCTCTTAGTGATAATGGACCTTTAGGATTTGGTAAGTTACTAACTGGCTCAAAGTAACGATAAAGAGCCATGCTCACTTTGCTCGAACTCGTGAAACTATTTTAACTTCACACGCTGATCACGTGAATATGCCAGATAATTAGAAGGCAGGGTGCTTAATTTCACGAATTTGAACTTGCTCGTGAAAAACGTGAAAAATTGCATCCAGTGAAAATTTTTCCGCTATACGGTATCTGTATAGCTTTTCAACACTATAACTCTCGTATTTTATAAGACTCAACATTCTTACTTTTTTTGTGGAAAGAAGAGTCTTTAACAAACCCATTGCGCTATCAGCAGGAAGAGAGAAAGGCGAACGTTTGTAAGTATAGTAGTCGACGGGCAACGCCCACTTTTTGTCTAGTCTGTATAACGCCTGAATTTTAAGAAATCATGACTTTTAACTCACTTAGTTATACAAAAGACCTTCTAAGCCATTGATACCAAAAACATGCTTCGTTAGCAGCAGGAAAGCAGCAAGACGAGTGTTTGAAACAGCAGTAGTCAGCGGTGACGCCCATACTTAGCGTCTTTATCAGTTTTGTTGGCCTGGAATTTGACGTTTTCCCTAATTTAAACTAACTAAATGTCTTCTTCGTAGTGTGTGCTTGTTAGTTTCTTCTGCAACATTCGTGGAGCAAGTTGTCCTCTTAGGACACGCTTTAATTTAACGAATGACTTGTTTTCGCGTCATTCGTTAAAAAAGGGTTAACGAGCCTAGTGTTGTTTCAGAACTACTAATAAATATTGCTTAATCACATCCATTTTCAGCATAGACAGCTTGTATAATATTTGGTCTTTCCATTACAGGTCAAGTCAGATTTGGAGCTGAGCTTTCATAGCAAAACTTTGATTGTTTTGTAAAGGAACAAAATTTAACACTAGCAAAAGAGTTGTTTAATAACATGATGTGGTGGACTTAGTATTCCTAAACCAACTGAAGTTCTTTTTAAATTTTATTTATACAAATATACGAAGAAGTGAAATCAAAATTGAAAATACACAATACAATGTCAAGAGAATGCAGGAAACTCTTTACACATAGTTTTAAAATGTTTGTTATATTACATGCAGACCTTACATGGTCTGGTAATGAGTTTCATATGAGAACAGGCTGATAGGCAAAAGATCGTTTCAGGATGTTTGTTCTTGGGTGAGGAACATCAGTTCCTTGTTTTGTGTTGATGTATTTCGCTGGTTATAAACCCAGATAGCAAAATAATAATCTCTCCTCTCATCTAGGGTCGTCCACCCCAGTTGACTTCTCAACTGTGTGGAACAGTTTTACTGTTTTACTTACTAGTCTTATCAGGAAGATGGTTATTCCATGGAAATGATCAAATATTTGAATACTGCACACTATTCGTTTCTGCCTTTGTACCTTCTATAAAATGGATGATTTGTGTATACTGTGGAACCACAAGTGACAGTATTGGAAATGGATCCTCACCTCTTTGTTAGTTGTAGTAGCGATGAGAAAGAAATTAGCACATATAGTGCTGAAGAGCAGATTGCCTGAGATAAAGATCCTGGAATGGTGGAAGCTTCTCTTACTCCAATTATTGTAGATATGCCTTAGATTTTCATGTTTCTGTAAAGATCATTAAAATGATTACTAATCACTTTTAGCCTATTTTAAGTGTAAATAACTAATCACTTTTAGCCTATTTTAAGTGTAAATAACTATATAATTATAAAAATAACTAAAGCACTTTTAGTAAGTCTAAAACCAAAACCCTAAACACTTTTAGCTTATTTTAAGACTTTATTTAAACATAATTATAAATATATAAAAATAACTAAATTTGGAGAACCATGCAAACATACTGTAATTATTGAACTACAACTAAAAGTGGACGTTTTGTGATACTAAAACAATGCTGAAATAATAAAGCAAACTTACTTTGATCCACCTCGGCTTTTTTTGTGAGTTTGTAATTCCAAAACTGGCCCATAACAAAACTCGATGTTGTCACCAACTTTTAGATAAAGATGCTTGCTCTGTACAGTGAACGACCATGGTTTTACTGGGAGGCATTTTTTCGAACTTGATGCTGCTCTTCTGTCCTTCACCATGCAAATAAATAGTCAGATCCTGCCTCTTTTGTATTAATTACCAAGAGAGCTATATCAGGTTCAGACTTAGAGAGTAGTTGTAGCTGGTCAGACATTGATGAATCTGACAGTCAGGGTCCGCACTGTGAGTGGTCAGACAGTAATCCTAAAAATCATAGCGACATTGAACCACCAGTAAGAATGTGTATGGTCCATCTGGATGGCAGCTTACAAAAGTTTAAGAATTGAACGGCTCTGTGCTCAAGAAAGAAATACATGGCTTGACTCTATACGATATTTTGCAGTCACAACACAGAACTACACCCACCCAACCCAATGCTGCAGTATGCTTCTCCCAATTATTTAGAGAGAACTTTCACAATGTAACCATTCCTAGAGTAAGTTTATCTCTATACTAAATAATTTAAATATTATAATTATTCGTATTTTAGTGAAAAGAATTAATTTTATTGTAGGAAGGCAGATTTACTAAGAGCAATTTTTGTACCTTGATCAAACTAGATATGTGCAAGGCAGGTGTGATTAAGGATGAGAAGAAAGCTCTTAAAGAGATGGTATTTGAACATTTGAAACTCCAAGAGTATGTACAAAGTTGTTTTTAATTTAGCTACAGGCAGATAACAATCTCTCAACCAGGTCAATTACATATCTATGATGGAATCGACAAGAATAAAACTAATACTTCTCACCTTGTTCAGATTCCAAAATCCTGACAGAACCTATGGTGTCCAGGACTCACTTGACAGGTTGCTTAGTTCATGGAGTTGAATCTTTCGGTTATTATGATTTTCTTCAGTATTCTCTTTTGTATACTCTTGCTAAGATAGCTAAGAGAAGACCACTACCACCTACGCCTTCAGATGAATAATTGCGTCACGAAGAACAAGAATAAGTATGTTTTGGGGTTCTTGGCCTTCTTAATTGAGAAAAGTATCTTTAGAGGTAAACATATATGTATATATATAACCTCATATATAAATGCCAACAAAGGAACCATTCTCAAATTTACAAGAATAATAAAAAAAACATTTCCAATAAAATGAAAGAATATGTAGGGATGTCAAACCCCCAAAAAGCATGCGAACAAAGGTTAGGTGGGACCCAAAATTTAACAAACCACTTCAATATAACCCTACATAAGTACTTATAAAGCAAAATACAAAGAGCTGTACTTGTAGGGTTATATGGAAGTGGTTTGTTAAATTTTGGGTCCCCCACCTAACCTTGTTCGCATGCTTTTTGGATTTCGACATCCCTACGTCTTCTTTCATTTTATTGGAAATGTTTTCATTGTTTTTTTTATCTGAATGGTCTGAATATTTCTTGTAGATTGCAGAAATACTGGTATAAGTTATATATCATATGAAATCATTCAATCATAAATGCATTAATGTTTGTTCATCAATGAAGGTCAGTCACCTTCACAGTTGCCTATGTGGCTTTTGGATGCAACAATATTACAGCCTCAAGTCTCAAGTCTTCTACCTCTATTGATTCCAAGGAAAATTCCGGAACTCCAGCAGACAGAAAAAAATAAAGAGAAGGGTTAGTTAATTACGTATTGTTAAAGGATTGGATCATCCAATTTTAATTTTATGGTATAAAATATTAATAAGCTGCAGTATCAAATTGTCATTAATGATTACTTGGTGCAAGTGTTATGAGAATGTTATGCTGCTTCCACTTTTTGGCACAGTTTGTTATAAGATGTCCCTATTTGTCACTTAAGGTGTTTGATATTCATGCACAATTACATAACACGTAATGTTGCTTACCTTGTGTTGATAGTTGTACACAATATAGTAGATAACCTAGGTATAACTGTTATTTATATTTTTGTCCAACAACTTGCAATCAATTTTCAATAAAACACTCTAGAATTATAGTCTAATCAATATCATGCAGTGGATGAAATAACGGTCGGAGATCGGACATTTTCTGCCCAATTTCCCTGGATGTCCAAGCAAAAGTCCACATGAACGGTCAAATTGTCAGAACAAAATTATTTTAATTGCCATGTTTCAATAATTATTATTACTAAGGTAGGCGTGGTCGTAGCAAACAAAGGCTAAACGCACGTTTTCTAGAAGACTGGAAGTGTTGAAACGAAAGACCTCAGTTTCTGAGGAAGGAGGTAAAGAGAAGAAAGGTGAAACATGATACATATAAACATTGCCAAATACAGTGTGACTGAGAGTGTCAGATCATCACGTGGTTGGATCGTCATGTGGTTGGACTGTGAGACTGTGACAAACTGGAGCAAAGGTTGTAACAGTGATGCACCGATATGGGATTTTACCAATATTCCGATAAACTGATATCTTTCAGCAAATATCGGCCGATACCGATAACTGATCCAATATCATGCTACCATCTTATATTATATAATTGTTTAATTATTTATTTTACACAGAAAAACCCAAATAATAAAATGCAAAAAACATCATAGAAAACACTATTATATGCAATGTACATGATAGTAAGTGATTTATTAGGGTCTACAGAAGTACATTGAAATTGTTTTTGATGAATAGCAGACTTTCTGCTCTTTCGGGGACAAGGCGGTCTACCACTGAGTTGTATGTGCTGTCAATCTCTGCTCCTGCCTCTGTGATCTCTGAACTGTAATCTGTGAACTGCAATCTTCAAACTGCAATCTGCAAATTGCAACCTGTGAACTCCAATCTGCAATCTGCAATTTGCAATCTGTGAACTCCAAACTGCGAGTTCAGAGTCAGTTTTTTTGCTACTGGCACTTCACTCCATGTCTCTATTTCCACCAGCTCTGGGATCAAACTATGGTACACGTCAAAAATAATGTGGCAACGTCTGTGAAAAGTCGTGGTCATGGGAATTGTGGCTGCTTTTGAATTTGGCGCCTTTCACGTGATATTAATCTTAATAATTATTACAATCAGCGTACGCATGCGCTAAAACCTCATTATGTCGCGTCGCGTTGGTTGTTGTGGGAGGAGTTTTAACCCTTTACAGGCGATAATTAAACTGGACCTTTTTCATAGATTCCGAAATTAATTATCTAGGAAAATGTGTGGGCAGAGCATATAGTAACTAAGATTTTCACCACTATAACTCTCCCGTATTATGAAACTAGAGTTTCTAACATACTTTGCTGGAAAGAAGAGTTGTTGAGAAAGCTATAGATGTAAAATTTATGCTTCGCTATTAGCAGGAAGATAGCAAGGTGAGTGCTTGAATATTTAGTAGTCGTAAGGGCAATGCCTACACCTTTACTTACCTGTATAACTTCCACATTGTAAACAACACAGACTTATGACTTACTTACATAGACAGAGGAGCTTTTAACAAAGTCGTGGATACCAAATACATGCTTCGTTAGTTGGAAGAAAGTAGCAAGACGAGTGTTTGAAAATGCAGTGGTCAGTGCCAACACCCGCACTTAGCGTCTTTGGCAATTCGATCGCTTATAACTTTGGATTGGCTACTCGTATAGCTTCATGTTGTGCACTGTCGTCTGTAAAAATGTGGTTGAAAAATACTGAAGCAATTCAAAAATACAACCATTAGTACTCATGACGTCTGTAGACATCATTCGCTTTTAACGGTTTAATGTTCATGATGTCTGTAGACGTCATTCGCCGCTAAAGAGTTAATTCAAGATACCAGTAAACTTTTCGCTGTATAAAAAGGAGTCCTTGCTTCAGAGGTTTAATAATACACAGTTGTATACTATGGACTAAAACAATTGTCCTTGTTTGGAAGAAAGAGAAACGTAGCAGAGATAGATTATGATTGTATATAGTATGTACGTACCTATGTACCAAAGTCTGCTTTTTCACTTGTTTCTTGTTGTTTTATACATTGGTAATATTCGTGTTCAGGATTAAGCCCTTATAATAGAGAAAATAATCTAAAATCACCACACTATATGAAAATAATGAAATACATACATACATATGCATGTATGTACATACTGTATCATCATTTCTTATTTATTGCTTTTGACTTAATTTTTATTTACATATTTAGAGTTGGGGAATATTGAAAAGAAAATTAAGTTTTTTGATTATTGTTTAAAAGGTGACTTGTGATTATTGCAAATACTCATTGATACTGTCTGTGACAACAAAATTAGGCTCTTTAAAAAAAAAAAAAGACAATTGTGATCCTTGTTTTGAGAGCACATGGATCAAGATTAAGTGTTATAGTGGTTTTCAACTGCATAATTTAATATTAAAACTTTTTTTACATGTTTATCTATTATTTAATTGTTACAATAATATTGAATTATTATTATCAAGTCTAGTACATATGTACCTATTTTCTACTTGTTTTTCAACAGGATATCTCTTTGCATACACTGTTTTTCTTATAACTGCTCTTCTTAATGACATTTATTCAAATGCCAGAAAAGATTAATTATTATACTGTTGTAGATACATATGTAACTATATACATACGTATATACTATGATTCTAACAGCGTGTATTTAGATATTGAAGAAATGTGCAAATAATTATCACTACTACGTCCATACTTCCCTTTCACATATTATTAGAATTAATTTTCCTTAATGTTTATTTACTCTATACTGAGAAAAAGAATAAGGGGTAACCCCTATAACTATTTTGAGAGACAACATAATATGAAAGATAATGAGCTATGTATGAACAAGACTATATGAAAGATGATGAGGGGCAACCCCTATGATTGAATAATTATGAATATCGAAGAATGATGAAGAGCAACCCCTATAATTGAATAATTATGAGACAAAAGATGATGAAGGGAGAATGTATGCATGTTGATGGGGCAACCACTATTGAAATAAATACGGGAAGTATGCCTCTTCAAGAGAGTGATATGTTGTATTGAAGAGAATCGTTCTTTTAGCTTGTTTGGATATGATGGCATGGTGTACCTTCGAAATTCTGGACAAAAATTGTCTGTACCATACTTGACACAGAGTTCCATGTTACAACATGTTGTTGTAAAAGTTTGTTGTGGTGGATCTGGCAGCAAAATTCTTATGCCACATTTTCAACAAAACAATCTTTGATATTCCACAAAATGGTCATTATAGGCTCTGTACGAACCACGAATTATTTGTCTAAGGTTTTGAAAACCAATATTGGAAGGTTCTATGGATCCTAATGGCACTTGCAGCTGTCTTTCCACAAATCAAACTAATGTGGGTATACATAAAAATCTGCTAAAATGGAGTCTTGATCATAATGCTATAATCTTATGGAAAGGTATATTTTGCTGGGTCAGTGCAAAATTTGCAATTTCGTAGTCTCTAGTAATATTCTTATTGTCGGTTTGTTTCTTCCAATGGTCCTAAAATACAGTAAGTCGTTGTGAAGTTACAGGTGTATTTAGCGCCAATTAGAAAGTGATACACAACATACAATGTATGCTGTGAATATTCCTCTTGTTTGCCTGTTTCCTGTACATTAATTATCCAGTGAGAGTTTTGTACGTGTTGGTAATATAAGTATTGCATTACTTAATATTAAGCTATAATTATTAGACATACAAATACCAACTTGTACAAAATATTCCACAAGATCAACTCTCACAATTAGCTGAGTGTCCCAAAAATGAATGCAAATTCAAACCAAAAAAAGTTGATCTTGTGGAAAGTTAATCAAGGTAATTACAATTAGTGCTGCCAAAATACAGAATTTTTATATATCATGCATGTTTACATGCCATAATAACTAATTATTCATTGATATTAATAAATAATATGAAAACAGTTTATAATTTCTTATACTCAGCATCTTGAACTTGCTCTAACTTCTAAAAATACCTAGATACAACTACAAACCAAAATGGAGTAAGAAAATCTTTATAAGATCAGAAGGTACATACCTTTCTTATTTGTCATGATTCATTTCACTCATGGCTGACACCCAAGTCAAGGGCACGTCTGCTCTCCATGATTTGACAAGGAATGCTTTAGAGGGGTATAAAATGAACTTTGGTGTTTTTTGAGGTAAGCCAAAATTTTTTATCCTTGACAAAATCAAAGTTGACACCATTTGTAATACTGGCACATATGCTGACTATATCAGTGTTATAGACCATGTGTACACAATATTTTACAAAAAAGGAATGGTTATTTGTATCCACCATTTTCATTTGCAAAATGGCATTCAACATTTGCTGTGTCTCCATACTCCAAGGAGTAGATTGGCAAATCTCAGTATGGTATTCGTAAGTGGGGTTGTACTAGATCCACAATTGCACCTGCTCTGTTTATGAAGATTGCTACTCATGACACAAAAGAAATTATTGTTGTTTACTATGTATATCTCAACAGCACTAATTACAATGTAGCATCAATTAATCTTCACACTGACCTTGAGTAATGTTTCTATAAGTGAATATGATAATAAATAATGAACTTAAAGCAGTTTATAATCAAACCAACCTGGTGCGAACAAAGGTGTAGATCATCTTTCTAATTGTGAAAAGAACAATTAACCAATATTAAACATATGTTACATTAAACCAACCTGGTGTAGATGAAGACTTTGATGTTCTTTCTATTAGTGGAAAGGTATAATTAACAACATTAATATATATTATATGAAACCAACCTGGTACAAATGAAGACGTAGAAGTTCCTCAATGAAATTAATTATGAAAATATAATTATTAGCTATGACACAATGCAATTGTGTATGTAACTCACTGGAACAACCTGCTGAAAGTGAAGACAGATGACATACATGACATTCTTTTATTTGCATAAGAGACAGCTAGTGATGATTAAGAAAAAATGGGTCCCAAATGAGATAACAAAAGTTTAGTTCACTCAATTAGCTACATCACACAAAATAAACAAACCTGGTGTAGATGAAATCTTAGAAGTTCCTGAAAGATAATGAATAATATTATCTTAAGAGATACTGATAATTACAAAATGAACAAACCGTGAAGTTGAGATTTTCTCTCTAATAATGAAGAAAAAGAATAATTAACTAATATTAATATATGTCTTATCAAACCAACCTAGTGTATACGAAAACTTTGATGTTCCTTCTATTAGTGAAAAAGTATAATTAACTAACATTAATATGTTACATAAAACCAACCTGGTACAAACAAAGACTTAGAAGTTCCTGAAATATAATTATTAGCTATAACATAATGCAACCAAGTGTGTAACTCGCTGGAGAAAGTGAAGACAGATGACACACAAAATAAACAAACCTCGATGTTGAGATGTTCTCTCTAATAAGAAAAAAAAATGATTAACCAATATTCACATACATTACATCGAACTAACCTTGCATAGATGAAGACTTAGAGAATATTAAACACTGAGATGTTCCTGAATAATGTACATAAATAATACTGATTATAGCTGGAAATAGGAGCCCATCAAAACCCAAAAAAGGAGGAAGGAGTGTGCAACTCTAGTTAAAGTTAGACATTTATTTGGTTTTGATGCATCTACATGTGGCTATGCTCACTAAGAGTATAAAGCTAAAGCTTGTACAACAGGTAAAGTAACACACACTACCAGTAGTTTAAATTATTCTGGACGATTGGAGTAACTTCACTCAGAACATCTACTACTTATACTTGTGGTGTACAACAAGCTCCTCTAGGTGGAGTCTGGCCAATGAGATTACTGTTAGAGCTGTGAACCTGATAGTATAACCAGTTATTGGTTCATCAATAACTACTGGCAGTTAACCAGTTAACTGGCTTTCATCTATGGGAAATTAAATGTTATAATGATTGCAATCAACAAATATTCCACCACATGAACAACTTCTGCCTACAAAGTTTACATGTTAGAGGGATGTTCTTGAGTAAGATTTGAAGCTTGCTTAGAGTATTCATAAAGAAAGGAAGTAGATTTGTTGAAGTGCAGTTGTATTATACAACAAATTTTTGCTTCCAAACATGAAAAATTCTACTAAAATGACTTTGAACATAATATTGGTGATAAAATTACTGGTAATCCTCAAGAGATGTCTTCTCAGTGAGCAGTGAACTACTTGGTACTCAATCTAATTAGATGTTATTTCCTTCATGAAAACTGAGTCACTTTTCATTGTATTAACTGTCAACTAAACTATTGTGATACTATTCACTGTTGTGAAAGTAAAATTTACTCTATCACCCAGGCTAAAATAGCTAAGCCAGACCTTTACATGGTGTTACGTTTTTTTAGACATTCACTATTTTGCCATACCCATTGTGAATGTAACAGTTAACAGTACTGCAGTATCAATGGCTAGTATTCAAGCTCATGATTACTCTAACTAGTCTTGTGTGTGTTTTTTTTTTCACAATGGACATTCATTTTTCACTCGAGAGCCGCACCAACTCTCAAGTTCAAGAGATGATAGCATAGACTGTCAGGCTTGAACTGACAATGGCTATATAGTCGATTTTGCCAGGTTGGAATACAGTTGTTTGTGTGTGATATAGCTCAAAGCACTGTCCTTGAGAAATAAAGACTTCACACTTAGGACATCATTTTTCTTACTGCATACAACACACCTTAATCTCTTTTGATTTTTGTATGCAAAATGCTTTCCGACTAGGCGCTTCTCGGATGTCACAAGCTTCCTGCCCTGGAGATGTTGCGGGCAATTAGGATCTGCTTTTAAGTTTAAAGAGTCTGAACCAGTAAGACTAAAACTTTTTTTTGCGATTTTATTGTTGAATTTGGATTGTTGTGATGCAAAATGTGAACTAACCGCCAAAACACTGCAGTTACAGCAACGAATTGTTACATATAAGCCCGTGTTTGGTCCATAAGTCACTTGTGGGCAACACCCACCTTTACTAGCAGATTAGCTTTCCAGCTTCCAAAATTCTGTGGACCTGGCTTTAATTCTTATTGGAACTGGAGGCATCATTAATCCTATACATTAGTCTCATAAAAGTAAGCTAAAACAGATAATGCACATAGCACACTCACATAAACACATCAGTGGCGTTGATTCAAATTTTTATTTGGCAGGCAAAAAAATGGTGCGGCAAAGGCACACGAAAAATTTGTGGTCAATTATTTATTCATGAGAGGTGTGCCCAAATTTAATTAGTATTGAGATAAAAAATCATTATTCATAATAATTAATTTCCCAAAATGGGAAAGGCGAGTTTCGTGACCTGCGATGAAGTCACTTGCTACATCTCTAAGACAGAGAGAATCTGTTCTCTCTCTGAGCATGTAAGAGCATCAGATGGTTGAGTCTTGCCAGAGTCATTGTCAATCTTAAATATGATTTGATCCTTCTATGGGAACTAAATGATCTCTCACTAAACGCATTTGTAGCAGGTACTACAAGAATTAGTGTCATTACCACAATAACCTCTGAAAAATGTTCATGATGCTGTAGTGATTTCAGGTATGCCAGTATTAACTGAAGATCAATAGTAGAAACTGGACTCTCACGAAATGTGATCCAAGGAGGTGAAGCTGAATCCGGAGGCGAGTAGGGTTGATATCACTTCCATAGAAAGAACACACAAATGAATATTCCTATTCAAAGCATTTTCCTTTAGCAGCTTTGATGAGTAAGCTCTTGTAGGTTTTGATATGTTCTGAATCCTGGTTGGTCATTCTTTTATGGAACTGATTACCAAATCCAATGCTTCATAGTAAGTGGCTCGATAGAGATCTTTAGGAGATTCAGGAAAGTCAGGACAGGACCCATCATCATATCTTCAAGGCCTTTTATGTTGACGTGGAAGAATTGGTGAATTAACTCCCAAATCTTCTGACATTTTAATTACTTTTCCCCAAAAGAGATCAAACATCTCTTCACTCCGAATAGACTGGAGAGTTTTTACTGTGAGCTTAGCTGCTCTAAGGGTCTTAACTTGGAGTGACTTGCTGAGATTATCAGAATGACCAAAATTTAGTTTTCCAAGGACCACTTCAAATATAAAGGAGAGATTCTCCATATAGGCTGATACTCCATTTATTCGTCCAAAGGTTTCAGCGTCTCGTGCAATACCTTTTGCTTCTTCCCAAACTTTGCATTAACACACTGTAATTAGCAAGAATGCTGGACAAGGCATCAGCTCGAACAGTCCACCTAGTAGGACACAAGACACATATACACACAGTGTCTGGTGAAAGCTCCTTCTTCAAGGTATCAAAAAGTGCATCACGTCTAGGAGAGAATTTCAGTAACTTAGTCACCTCATGAGTTACTTCAAGTGCACTGCACTACCTTTTACGGCATCACAAGCAGTAAGATTAAGAGAGTGGTCATAGCAGTGAGTGTATATTGCACGAGATTCTTCATCATTTATCAATTTTGCTAACCCACTCTTTCATCCTGACATTGCAGAAGCACCATCGTAACACTGACGACGTATTATGGTAATTGCAAGATTTAATTTGGTGAGACAATCTTTCACAATAGCAGCTAGTGTTGCAGCATACAAACCTATAAAATCTTCGTAAACTTGTAAATCTGAAGCTATCCATCTCAATACTATGACAACATGGTCTCTATTAGATATGTCGGCAGTTTCGTCCACCATAATGGTAAAAGAATGGGGTATGCTGGATGTTTGCTACAATATCACGTAGCACGCGCAAAGCCATAGTTTGAATTAACTCATTCTGACCTTGAGGTGAGATATACTTATTCATTTTCCTTTGCATCTAAGTTGAGATCCTATGATCATCATCACCACGGAGTTTTAAGAGTTGAACAAAGTTGGTGTTTTCGTCATCTCCTGATCCTCTAAAGGGGCAAGGCCCTTTTGTGCCAGAAAGTGGATATTCTCCAAAATCTTCAAGAGCACATCATGATTATCAGCCTTTTCATTTCTGAGCTGAGTACAAAGTTGTTCACCAATGTCAACTGTTTGGGTAACCATTACCTCAGTAGCAGCACGATGGTATTCACTTGATTCATGTTTCCTGAAAGAGACAGTGGCGTCCTACCAGTTAACAAAACCAGTTGTTACAAATCAGTTACTTCCATATAGTGGAGCCAAAGCCAAGATTTGTACCAAGAACTTTGAAATGATCGAGAAACAATTTTTGTCTTCCCAAACTGTCTCTTTGGGTATTGAAAATCCATGGGTTGATTTTTGTCACTAAGATGCTCCATATTTAAGGGTATAAGGTATAAGTGCCATTTAGTATGCTATATAATATTCTTTGACTGAGTCTGGCAAGTATTTATACATGTAGTATATATATATAGAGCATACAGCGCTGTCTCTTTGGGTCAGTCGTGACGCAGCACCATTTTATTGGAGGCGTGGTTATGTAATTTCAAAATATTTAAATTTTTGTTTAAAAAACAATTTTCTTATGATTAAATTTCAATTTCGGATCGGAAATAATGGTCCGGCCAAAGCTAGGCCTATGCACATGCTAACAAAATTATCATGATAATATCGCTATTGTGATAATTTGGCAATTATATATCAATCGTAATATGATATAATATATATACTTAAAATATACACCCATATATGTTCCACATTTGAAATAGGAATAAACTATGGTTGTGCTCCCAAATCAAACAGCCATGGTCAAATGTGACTACAACAAATGCAAATGGGGATTGTGGTGAATTCCCACTACCTCTCTGACATGGTAGTTCCTCTCGAGTAAAGCAACCTACCAAATGACTTTATACATATTGTATCCTTGTACCATGGCTTCGAAAAAGCAAGTGTGCTATTGAATATCAGATGCTGAGTAGGCATGGCCGGCCTTGTTGCGTCGACTGTAAATGGCCAAACTTTAATCTTCCAAAATGTGTTACAATAATATTGATTGCCAAATTTTCAACTTATACAGTAATAGGAAACTTTGGCTCATGAAAAAATGTTGTCCAAAACCACTTATTGCAAGAAAGGGATAGTGCTAAACATGCATATTAATTTTATTATTATACCTGATATATCATGCAATCGTTGGAATAAAAGTCTCTCCCTTGTTTCAGATCTCATAAAATCTTCAAACTTTGGTAAAGATTGTTAGTCAACATTAAATTGCTGCTCTCACCAACTAACGATGCACAATTTTGTATCTATGACATTCTTAGAAAGTCCTCTGTCTAAGTAAGTTAAACGTCTGTGTTGTGTAAAATATAGAAGTTATGAAGGTAAGCAAAAGTGTAGGTAATGCCCTTGGACTACTAAACTTCACTTGCCTTTTGGAAAACTTTTGGATTACACATGCACATTCGTGAATTAATTAGGGATTTTAATTTCACTATTGGAATGCAAAACTGCCAAACTGCCAAAATAAAAAAAAAACACCACCAATGTTTCCACGTATATGGTATGTGTAGGTTTACAATTTCCTTATTATAGGTAAACCTTTATTCTTGATACAAGATTTTTGTTGATTTCACTTAATGTATGTATTATTAATAATCATCTTCGGAAAATTTCCCCATATATTCATTTCATTCTGAGTCTAAGTGGAGTGGTAATTTTTGGCACACACTTTAATAGATAATTAGTGGGTGTGATCACTATGCATGCTAATAAAAAAAAAACTGGAGGAGTTTGACTCAGAATGTACTAATTATAAATATAACATTATTTTTAGTATCAACCATAAATGGTCTTGAAGACTGCCGTCATAGAAATTAGAAACATGAGCAAACATGAAGTTACTGTATCTGATGTATAACTATATTATACTTTAAATGTTGTAATAATAATATGAAATTTCTGTTAGTGGAATGTATTATACCAAACCAAAGTTTATTCACTTTGCACTCGATTTTGTATGTGGGTGTTGATGTTTTGATAAGTGCATAACAATAATTATTAAAGAAATATTTGAGGTAATGACTAACCACACCCACTAATTATAACATACATTCTGTCCAATGTAACAATGTATTGTGAATTTGGGATACACTGTGCTGATGAGACCCAATAGGTCGAAACAATCTGATCAGTATACATGTACATGTACAGATTGTCCACAGTTGCCGTCAGAAGAAATACTTGTTTTTTTTTTTCAGTCACACCCATATGCATACACACTTGTTATAAGATGAACTGATTATAATCATGGAGTGTGTGCATCACCAATAGACTTCCAACTGACTTTTATCTGCACGTTTATCCCAATGTGGTGTGCATGGTAGGTTCAATATACTTTCTTCAACTAAATGTAACCAATAAAAATTGTGATCATGTAATGAACAGGGGAATGATGATTCAATTTAGCAAAATGTTTAAATCCACCATGTATGGCAATGAGTATGTAGCATTGTCGGTATTGCATTATGTAAACTCAACCATTATTGACCCAGCTTCATGCTACATTAAACATGTGATCACAGTAAAGTGGGGGAAGGAGAAAAAGCGGAAACGGCGGAAATGGCGGAAACGGTGGAAACTGATAATAAATATCACATTTGTGATGAACAAAATCGTATTTAGCAAAGTTGTTTATGCTTATAAAGTCGTAGATAGAAAGTCATGGATGTTTAACAAAAAATGGGGGGGTTAGGGGGGGGGGCAAAGCCCCCCCAGTTTAGTCCCTGGGATTGTTAGGGTTATCATCTATGTTGTTTGAGTCGGGAGAGGCGAATATAGACTCAAACAACATGGATGATAACCCTAACAATCCCAGGGCCTAAACTGGGGGGCTCTGCCCACCCAGACCCCCCCCCCCCCCCCCCCCCAGTTTGTCAGGATTGCCATTTCCGCTTTTTCTCCTTCCTCAGAGTAAAGTGTGTTCTAACTATATATTACATGTAGATAACTATTTGCCATAATACTACTGTCTGTAACCATGACCACAAATTTGAGTTCAAATACATGTATAATTATAGTATTTTTTACCAACTTCTAATTTGTGTAGCTACTTTTTGTTTGTTATATATAAGTACATAAGTGTAATTGGGAAACAAGAACTATTACTGTGTGTGTATAACCTGAGTATAACCTGAGTAGTGATGCACCAATGTGAGATTTTACTGATATTCCAATAAACTACTTTAGATATGTACTGATAACTGATACTGATCTGATGTTATATCTATCTTTTGGTTTCTGATTATTTCAATGAAAACGAGCATAGTTAGACTATAAGCATTGTTGTGACAATGATAAGAACTTGTGTGGTAAGTAAATAATTAAGAGGTTTGACATTTATTTTTGGTTATGTGCTTGTCCTTTTAATTAATGTAGCGTTAGTGTTTTTATTATCCATTCTGTGTTATACAAGTCTGGACATCCTGTTAACCATTTCTGCCACCAATTTATTGTAATAGGGAATTTGTAACAAAGAAACTTTTGCTAATGTACAGTTTATTTAACTTTAAATTATTATAAATTATGTCTTCAGTTCGCTTTAATTACTCTTTTAAGAAATGAGTCAATATATATAGTGAATGCACAGCACAAAGTTATGTCATATATATAACATGGTTTCGAGGTGTGTATCAGCAATATCAGACCTGAACCTCGGAGATAGCAGCCCGAGGCAAAGCTGAGGGCTGCTATCAAGGGATGAAGGGCTGATATTGCTATTACTTACCCACAATAATCAGGTTGGCATTGTGTGCTTTTTTATGTCCATCATTTTGCAGTATTTATCTTTTACTCATCTTTATTGTTTGTTTGTTGTATTGTTGATAACCTTCATTATTGATATTACATGTATGTGGGAATGGCTAAAAGCAACTTGTGGCCCTCTGGGTATAATTATACACCTGTTATGTTGTCATAAGCTATAACCTTGTTATGGTTTCATATGACCTTGGTGGTTGTTATTAATATAATAATAATTATAGTTGTATGTATATATATATGTGACCTAATTTGTGAAAACCTGTATTTTGTATTTGTGTGCGTGTGTGTGTGTGTGTGTGTTTTGAGAATGTGTTGACAAACAGAGGCAGCATGATTGCTGTCAATGGTTTGAATTGCCTGTATTCTGACAGACAGACAGCCGACCACTCCATAGCTGCTTGTGTGTGTGCTTGAGGCTCAAAGTTTGCAAATGCTTTAAGCGAATACAATAGACATGTACACATGAGTCTGTTTATTTTTGTTATAATTAGTTTGTTGTTATACACAAAGTTATGTTACTTATCTATACAATGAACAAAATGAATTGATGTTGTAAAGACCTATGACCATAATAAACAACATTGTGAATAGACTATGACAACATAAAATTTGACATTTATTGTGCTAGAGCATATTTTCAGTCCTACTTACTTCATCAACATAGACTATTAGACTCTTTGACTCTTAGACTGTTAGACTCTTATATTATTATTAAGTCACTACCTCTATTGTATTGTACTCTATTATTTGTTTTGGTCATGTAGTATACATTTTCATAATAATTATTATGTAATATAATTCTGATCATTGTGAATATGAACAGTGAAACTTGTAATCCTATTATGTACAGTATTACAACCTCAAGTAATGTTAAGTACTGATACCAATACTAATACTAATACTAATATACTTGTACTACACCTCTATTTTAATCTGACACACCCATTTAACAGATAAATGTAGTGCTTTCACATTTTTAACTCAATGGTAGTACTATTGTTTTTACTCCACAACAGTGATATCAAAGGTGTATTTTTGTATAAAATACATATAGCCCTGGTTGGAGGCATATAACACCTGTGAGATAATTGGTGGAGGGCTACCCAGAGACAATTATCTCAAGGGTCTTACTTCCCTCCAACCAGGTTGTGTATAAATCATTATTAATTAACATGCAACTCTTATGTACATAAACACACATAACATGCATACATACATGGTCAACCATAAATTATATATATATATATATCTATCTATTTTATAGGTATTAAAAAGTGCATATTTACTATATTACTACTAGCCATTGTAATGTGTAACAGAGGGGTTTATTCACAAAGTACAGTAAAATGTAATTAATTGGGTTTTATATTAAATTTGTTGATTTCTATCAAAAAATTATCAAACCATGTACAAACAAATACATATTTTTAATTAGGTTTAGTTATTATCAATAATAATTATTATTGAAAATTTATCAAAACATGCACAAAAACAACTCTAAACACTAACTCCTTTCAATGCAGTCAAAATAAATCTATTAAATGACTAAATCAACATTACAAAATCATAAGTCTATTAAATGAATAAATCAATATTACAAAATCATAAGTCTATTAAATGAATAAGTGAATAAAGCAACATTACAAAATCATAAGTCTATTAAATGAATAAATCAATATTACAAAATCATAAGTCTATTAAATGAATAAGTGAATAAATCAACATTACAAAATCATAAGTCTATTAAATGAATAAGTGAATAAATCAACATTACAAAATCATAAGTCTATTAAATGAATAAATCAATATTACAAAATCATAACTCCTTTCAATGGAAGTATCTAGATATAAAATTTACTGAACCCTAAACCCTCCTGAACCTTAAATCATAACTCCTTTCAATGGAAGTCAAAATAAATCTATTAAATGAATACAAGCAATATACAAATTGGCTAAAGCTGAGAAGTATGCTTCTTCACCAACTTTCACTTTTTGTAAGTAATACCATTTCATTACATTACCAGAGCGCTTCAAAATTATGGGCAAAATTTCACTTGGCCAAACCACCAAACCCAATATTGCTGTTTGATTGGCTTTCAACAAACCAATCATCTGTTCCTTTACTTGAAACAACGCAGGCTCGTAATCACTTGACTTAATTTCTCCCGTTATAATGTAAATGTTCTTTACTGGATCCCACACAACAAAATCACTTACTCTCTCTTGTTCCGCTTCAACTACACTGCTACTTCCTTGTCTTGTTTGATGAGCTTTTGTTACCCATGTCACTTTCAATGACCCTGGTTGGTAAACACCATGAGTGTTTGTACTAAGAAAACTTTCACATTTCGACGTTTCATCCAATAATGTTACAAACCTCCCCAGAGAAGTAAAAAAATATTTTCCATAAGGGTTTTGAAAACTACATCGTTTTGCCTGTTGATAATTTTTGTGCAAGTCAAAATAACAAGCATTTATTACTGCCAAATTCTCCTTTGTGAAAGGGTTTGTTTTGGCTCTATCGGGTACATTTACTCCGTTGTCCGAGTCTGCGTCTGTTCCCTCTCTTGCGGGGAATTCTACAGGTATTATTTTTTCATAGTTTTGACTTGACAATACTGAAATGCCATCTCCTATTATCTTCGCTTTGTCAACGAAGTCGTCAATAATGTTTGGCATTGTTTTAAATGTTACAGGACCCATGGTTACCTGTAAGTTTGGTAAATCTACGGTAAACAGTGGCTCTAGTGCAAATTCCTCTAGAGATAGTTTCCGGATCTCATCTTTTATGTGAATACATTCTACTGAGCCGAAAAATTTCTCCCTTTCGACGTACACATTATTTTATTACCCATAACAATTTCAGTAATAATGGTTTCGCTACACAAATTTGGCCTTTTTGGTACGGGCTCTGTTTGATGATCCGAGTTATCCGAGTTATCCGACTCTTCTGAAACGTTGATGTTCTCCTCTAAATTGGGGTTAACAGCCATCAGGTACAAACTAGACAACTTATTTTAACAACAACCAGATACAACTGAATCTCTAGGTGTATGTTAGCACCTATATGTGTATGTGTGTCCAGCCACGCCTGACTACTGTGGCAACACGTAACGTGCAAACAAGGTGAAACCCTGCCAACAATCTTGCAAATGGAGTTTTATCATGTACGCTAGCAAGAACAATTATTATAGACAGAGTGATGAACCAAAATAAGTAAAACAAAGAATAAGAACAGAACATCAGAGAGACAAAGACAGAGAGGAATGCAATTAATTGTAGAAAAAAAAAATTAATGGAAAGAACACCTGACAGAGACCGACAGAATAAAGCTCTAGACATGGTGTTAGTGACCTAAATACAGATGTTGTTATATGTGGGCAAATGAATGAATTAGTCATCATAATAGGTTTAGAACATACTAAACCTGGAATATATCTAGCTTAAACTGCTAAAGGCTCGAAAATTATGGAGGAAGTTCATAAATTTTATCAGATTCAAATTTGATAGAATGTTAAAAGCAACACTTTTGCAGAGATTGATGACTTAAGCTTGAAATTAATTATTAACCTTAATAATTATTATTTCATTTATTGGGCCTGCCATGCACACTACATTCACATATACGCCCAAAGTTTTTAATGTTTTGGTGACTTTTATTACACATGTACACGTCTGATTGGCTCTATAAAGTACTGGGTGATATCAAGATTGATAAGTATTTATCAATGTTAGCATCATTTTAAGATTATAATCACAATTGGTACATTGACTTTGTGATAGTTCACTCTATAGACTAGATTTCATAACAAGTGTCTTTGTTGTGTGTGACTTTTAAAACTTTACTTAGAATTAAAAAATAATTGGTATTAAAGGGCAACTGTGGACAATCTGAATATACATTATATGTGTACATGTACACTGATCAGATTGTTTCAACCTATTGGGTCTCATCAGCACAGTGTATCCCATATATTCACAATGATCAGACATAATAATTATTATGAAAATGTATACCACATGACCAAAACAATACAAGTACAATACTTTAACAATAGAGGTAGTGACTTAATAATAATATAAGAGTCTAATAGTGTCTGTTGATAGACAAAGAAATGAAGTAAGTAAGACTGAAAATATGCTCTAGCACAATAAATGTCAAACCTAATTACGTAATTACCAAAAGTTCTTATCACTCTCACGACAATAAACTTTTATGTTGTCATAGTCTATTCACAATGTCCAGAAAAAATAGCCAATTGGAGGATGTTATTACGAGCACTGTACAAGTGTATGGTACATTTATGTGAAATGTACATGTACATGTACACACTAACACAGTCACAAGTGAATAATGTTACATGTGTAAGTGTGAATTGCTATATGTGATATTACATTGAACAAATGTATGTGCAAAAATGATAATAAGGGATATGTATGTATGTATGTATTTATGTACGTATGTATGTATGTATGTATGTACGTATGTATGTATGTTTGTATGTATGTATGTATGTACTGTATGTACATTGTATGTATATATGTATGTATTTATGTATGTATATATGTATGTATGTACATACATACATACATATGTATGTATTTATGTATGTATGTATTACACATACACTTACCTGTCCTTCAATTGGTTCATAATACTGTACATTGGTTCTGGCAACACTTCCAAACATTACCGGTCCCATTAATGTATATCTCACACACAGAGGGTCCAGTGCCTGCCACAATTGCCTTGCATATTGAATAAGCCATAACACAAGCTACAGCACACTCATTGACAATATCATCTGTTATGAACTGTGTTCGTCTGTGTATATACGTAATATGTAACGTACCTTTGATGTAATATTGTACATATAATTATATCAGACGGCACTGCAGGCTGCTAGGCTTTTATAGTAGGGTGATGGCCTTCCATACATGTATGCTACTAGCACCCTGTTTAGTTCAGTGATAATTAATTATATATAAATTAATATATTATATTACTAATAAAACTCACTCCCACACACTTAGCAAAGAAATCGTTCTGATCTGTATCAACATGAGTGATGAAATATTCTACCGAGACCTCACCAAATGTTCCGGGTCCTCTTGATACATCAATACTGAGTGTTCCAACATCCTCTGAGACACTGATACTGTATTATGTATGTATGTGTATGTGTGTGTATATGTATGTATGTATGTATGTATGTATGTATGCATGCATGTATGTATGTATATATAAGTACTTATGTATTAGAAGGGAAGTTGACTAGTCCATTTGAATTATCATTACTTAATATAATTATTTGTGATGTAGCATCCAAAAGATTTGAAAAAATTGATCTCTAGAAAAGACAGATCTGAAAAAAGGTATGCTACTTGTTGGGTTTGTACTCCAGTAATCTTGCAGATTTTGTAACTGTATAATTCCCATATTTAGAATTACACTGACAAATGCCTTCATCTCATTAGTAGTTACCGGCTTCCATTTTTTGTATCGTGAATGTGTTTTTGTGTATTGTGACAGCTTATGTTGAGCATATTCATTTGTGTTATTAACCAAGTAATCCCATATTTTACTGGTAAAGAGCAAGCCGAAGCACTGTAGTGGGGTCAGCCGTTCACATTGGAGTGTAGTTGGTCCTGGACATTCAATAAATGCCATTGTTGGTGGTTGTGTGTCACTTCCTATGTGTACATTTACAATAAAATAGGGTACTTCTCCATGTAGAAATTTAATATATGACATCATTTTGGTACCAATTAGGTGTTATTGGCTGTAATTGTTATTGGTTTGTAAGTATAGGTAAGTGTATGTGCATATGTATGTATGTATGTATTTTTGTGCATATGTATGTAAGTACATGTATGTTAGTCTCGCAAGCCAGACTCCACCCCTAATAATCGGATGGGTGGGGAAGAAGTCTGGTGACATGCTGTTCAACTGCTCGTGCATGGCGCAAGGAATCTTGGGGCCCAATCAGATCACTGTATTCTTGGCCATACCTCCTTTAACCCACGCAATTCGCTAAGTAGCCCAATCTATGACGAATTTAACAATAGAAGACTTTATAGATCAAGCTGCTCAGTCTCTAGGGTATGAAGAGCTAAAACGGCAACAAAAAGATGCAATACTCCAGTTTATCTCCGGGAAAGATGTTTTTGTTGCACTTCCAACTGGTTATGGAAGGAGTTTAATAACATATGCTTGCCTCTCGAAAGTCTATGACTTGATACAGGAGAACACAAGATCTGCTTGCTGTCAGATCTCAAAACTCGTCTACCGTATAGCAGGAAATTTTTGACGTTCTAATTAATTAAGTTTATAATTTTTGCTGGATTTTAAATTCGCGTAACTCTTTGTGCGTGAAATTAAATTCCTGTTATATAAAATTCCTAATAAAAAAAGTATTGCGGTATTTTTTCGAAACACGTGTTAAAAAATGGCCACTGAAGCTGAGCTAGAAATCGTTAGCTGTGTTAGAGGGTTCCATGTTTATCGTTTCTTGTGGAATCCTGTACTTGGAGAAGAGCTAATTTGTAGAAGAGAAATACAGAGGTACAAATTTTTATAACCATTAATATTATGTGGATTTTAATTTCGCGCACTTGTGGAAGCGCAAAATATAATTCCTCGCGAACAAAAACTGCTATACGGTATTTCCTGGTAATGTAAAGTTTTCCACAGCATAAGCAAAACAGCCTCCATTGTCTTCACGTGTGCATGGGAGTAATGCTTGTGTAGCTTCTTTCTCCCACGCGTTAAATTAGCATTCCACGCACGAGCAGTTGAACAGCATGTCACCAGACTCCTTCCTCGCCCATCCGATTATTAGGGGTGGAGTCTGGCTTACGAGACTACATGTATGTGCATATCACAGTTTTTGATAAATTTTGAATCATGGGCCAAATTGGGTCAACAACAATGGTTAGTGTGTGAGCCATTTGGAATACATCTTGAACCAATTAACAAACAGTGCTGTTAGTAACAATTGAATCATAATTAATTGTGCCACTAGCCTAAAGAGAGAACTGCCCAGTGCCAAATAACAAGCTCATGGGGCCAATGGTGTGCTATATGAGCTTATCACAAACACTGGTGCACATGTATGTATGGAAGTATATGTGTATGTATGTGTATATGTATGTATATATGGTGTATGTGCATTATGTGTATGTACATGTATGTTTGTATGAACAAGCAATCTGTTGCTAAGTGTATACATAAATTACATGTAAAACCACTAGTACTAAAATTATTAACAACGTATTAGTACTAAAATCATTAGATGATGATGATGTAATGAATTGCTACATGGAGTAGCACCCTAAAAATTGGCCTATCAAATAATGTCACCATAGAACATTATTGTGAAACAAAAAGTGGTAGTCTTACCTTCTATTTTTTTCCATGCATATTTGTCCTCTGTCGTTGCTCCACCTCCTCTGTCTGTTCTCCTGCAACCTCTACCTCCCCCCCCCCCCCCCCCACCACTCTTCCTCTGCCCCTTTCTCCTTGTCCTAATAATATTTCATTTTCATCGCTATTATCTTCATCACTATTGTCTTCTGTACTACTATCTTCATCATTACTATCCTCTTCATCCAACTCCAGGCTGTCAAATTCATTACTGTGACTCTCAGGCTCAGTTTCTATATCTGACCAGTTTTCGATCACTTCTTCTGCATTCATTGTTGCCATTATACTATAATATATTTTTAAAATTTCTTTGTAATAACAAATGATAATAAACACTTCACTATAATAACTTACTGGTGACTGTGGTAAGCCAGACAATCCTTAATAGTGATAATATATCTGCTGCCGCTTTTTAATTACACCTGGTGTGTCACAAATACGTGACCGTCGCTTTTCGCGAATGCCGCGTATGTCACGAAGGGTTAATGTAGGTGGTGTTACCATTCATAGACTGTTTCAACTACCTATTGAACACGACAGTAAAACCTTATTCCAATGAGTTTGTGGCACATTGGTATGTTATCTCACAGTACACGTAATTTGTTTTGTTTTGTTTTATTATGATTGCATGTGTTTTATAATTTTAATTGTGGTACATGGTGGTATCGATGGCTTCAGTTGACTGATTGTATACCTGAATTGCTCAACTAACAACAAGGCACAAACTGTGCTTCATTTGTTTGATAATGCTGTGCAATGTTATGGCTTACCATCCAGGGTTCGTAGTGATAGAGGAATAGAAAACTATGAGGTTGGCAGGTATATGTTAGAGAGGCGGGGGCTAGAGATCGGGTAGTATGATTGTGGGGTCATCAGTGCATAATCAAAGAATTGAAAGATTGTGGAGATGTGTTTCAGGTAGTACTTCAGACATTTTATAGATTACTACCTGAAACACATCTTTCAATTCTTTGATTATTGTATCTACAGGTCACAGTATTCTATGGGACAAGTGTGAAGTTTTAGCAGTTGAAGAAAATTGGAGAAGAAGAAAGATCAGAGAAGCTATTTTAATAAAAAGTACTTCTGACCCTAGAGTACACATTAATCCGTCTTGGGACTCTATTCTACCATCACAGACTTAATCTAAACCTTCATGTCATTAAAAAATACTGATATAACAGGTTAAATGAAAATAAAATGTATCACTGAGTTTAGTCAATTCTCATGCCTGGTTCAAGCAAACACTGCCTCTGGAGGTAGTCCCCCCTACACAATTGGAACGAATTGTTCCACAGGCATATATCCCTTCTTTGTATAGGTCATTAAAGAGCTGAATTGTTGTGAAATAATATTGTGTAGTATTTTTTTACCAGTGATCTCGTTAGTTGTTTCACTACTTTTTCGCATAGATGTTTTTCTGTTTTGATACCTTGTTTACCAACATACACATTGAGCTCACTTACATAACTATTGATAGCATCTGCCCTCACCCAAAGTTTAATACCTCTTTTAACAGGTTTTTAACGGTTGTTACTGCTTCAATGAACATCTCCCTTTAAATGGGATCACCACTTCATCAATCGAAACAGTATTTTGGGGATTCTCAGTGTTCAGAAACTTTTCAGATATCGCAGTGATAACTGGTCTAATTTTCCAGAGTCTATCATAGTTTGGATCGATTTGTTGGTACATGTAATCAATGTTGTTGGTGAAGTGGAGAAATCGTGATATTTCTATGAACATATCAGAGAGTAGAGTCATCTTCAAAATCTTATTTAACTGATTGTTGTTTTCTCTTTTTCCCTTTAGATTCTTTCTCAGCTTTCAACTCATCACACCTTGCTTCCTGAATTCACAATTCTCCAAATATCATCAAAATCCTCTTTAATTATCATTCTAATAACACTATTCCCTTGCACATACCCGACATCAAGATATTATTTGTCTTCCCAGCTGTCTTCTGATTACATCCTTTAACCCTTAGAGCACTGATGTCACATATATGTGACATTTCACCCCTACGTGGTTCGCCGTCTGTTCCTGGCTGCACGGAGCTGTCCAAATGCTTGTAATTGGCGTCAAGCACAAGCTGATGAACGTGGCTAAAAAAGTTGATGTTTTTTCAAATAACGACTATGGGGGTAATTTTAAAGGGGGTGTCCCCACGTTAATGTGGGTGTTCGAAGGGGGCGCAGCCCCCTCGCAGCCGACGAATTTAGCATTTTTTGACCCCGCCCACCCCTCTGGTGGGTAACTGAGGCATTTTCCTTGCTGTGAAACCTGAAATCGTGGGTGTAGCTGGTGCCAACATGCAGCGGGGTCATTTTGTTAGCCCCAGTTGCAGTCAAAAGAGGGAGAGCACTGCATTTGATTTGATCCTACGATGCGCTTGGGGACTTTCGAGTCCCGGTAAGCAAGTTGGTGGAAGTAGTACTCCATGTCGGAAAAGGAGCCAAGTTTGGGGTAGAGAAAGTGAACGGTGGTCAAATTATATGCAATAGATTCGCCAGTGTTGGAAATGGGAAGAATTTTGAAAAACAGGCTCAGTGCTCTAAGTAGCTGGTGAAGTACGTAAGGGAACAGCAGTCACCTGTCCACGTCGAACAACGTTTACTGGTGGAGCAACAAATGATAAACTGGGTGATAATTGGAGGTTATAAAGGGGACCAGTACCAGTACACTTGCTGGTAATAGCATGGTCCTTTTTAGCCATTTTACTTGATACAGCATATGTGAGCATGTGCATAATGAATACAACCTAGTTGGACAACGGACCTGAAAATCCCGGTATGCATATATCTCGAAGCATGTGCGCATGGGCTAATGCTTTGATTCCCTTCAATTTACGGCAACTATAACGAAGATTTGTTCGCCAATGAAGCATATTCCTCACCCAATTGGACACCCCACTCGTAATAACTATCTGGAATGGAATTATAAATGTGAACACAAAAAACAAATGTTAATTATTTTCTTGTGGCATTGAATCTGCAAAGAAATATTGACGATGAACTGAATATTTCTATAATTATCTGAAAGTAGCATACATCTGAAATTGCATATTTGTAATTAGTAGGTGCACTGCTTTAACAAAATGCTATAAAACATCAATTATCAATCCAAACAATTTTATCCTCGTTTCCTAACTTAAGATGCCAAGAGTATTATTAGAGACGAGGAGGAGGATTGTTGCCATCAGCAAGTCTGGATACTCTGTCCGGGATATATATACAAAATCACCTTGCCGAGGAGAACATATATACAAGCAAAGTCTCCATCTATAAGATCCTTCATAACAGACGTTTTTAGACGTTCTCTCACTCCAAACCTCATCAGTTCAGAGCAGTTAAAGTTCATCAATGATAGCATAGCAAGGAATGATGAAATTACAGGGAGATAAATGCATAAACTCGTACGTGAGAAGTGGCCGAGTTTGGTGGTATCGATAAGCACTGTCAAAAAAGAAAGAGGATGTGTGTCAACAACACCAAAGTATTGTCAACTTGTCAGGGAGATCAACATGGAAAAACAAGTTAGTTGGTGTAAAGAGCAGATTTCAGTAAAGGAAACATTTGACAATGTTATTATCACAGACGAATGTTCTGTGCAACTAGACAATCACGGCAGACTCTGTTTTCAAAAGAAAACTGATTCAAAGAAGCTGAAGCCAAGGCCAAAGCATCCCATCAAAGTCCATGTGTGGGGAGGGATTAGCAAAAAAGGTGCTACATTAATTGTGAATTTCACAGGTACACTAACAGCTATACAATACTGCACAATATTACACAAGAGTTTAAAGCCATTCATTGAAAAAGTTTTCCCGGACAAAAATTATTGATTCCAGCATGATAACGATCCTAAGGACTGTAGTAATTATTCAAAAAATTACTTTCTTGAAAATAATATCAACTGGTGGCAAACACCTCCAGAGAGCTCTGATCTAAATCCAATCGAGAATGTGTGGGGATCCCTGAAATACTTCCTACATCATTCACACAAGCCAAAAAACCTTGACTTCCTGATTGCTGGTATTCTTCTGTTTTGAAAACATTAACACCTAAGGTTTGCAGCAAATATATATCACACCTAAACATAGTATTGCCCAAAGTAGTTGAAGTTAATGGTGCTGCTTCTGGATACTAGTAATCCTCTAATTTTAAATGGATTTTTTAAAAACAAACAATTTTGCAAGATATCATCTTGTTATTATTATTACTTTATAATACATGTAGATTTAGCTATATATTCATTTCAGTTTCTGTATAATTATGGACAATATAACAATACATTTCAGGTATGGGCAACCTGTAGACTAAGCTTCTGTCTAACTCCATGTTTTATATATCATAGGTGTCAGTAGAAACACTAAAGCACTTAATAATTATATTCATGGCTACATAAGTAAACTGGTATTGAATTCATGACAAATACCTTCTTTATAATCACGAAAGAAACGGAAGACAGTTTTCTATAAAATGTGAAACACAATAGTTAGACAGTTAGAGGGGCTCCATTCCCTTATGGGTTCCTGGTAGTACTATATTCTAATCGTTCAATGGCTATTGCTTAATTTTATGGGTCGGTGATTTAGCTCTATTCCTTTCTTGCTCTCCAAAAAAGATTACTACTAAACATCGAAAATGAGTACCAATATATATTCTTATTATAGTTTAATTTACGAATAATATAAGTATAATTATAATTATTCTGAGCATGCTCAGATCAGCCACATGGATATACATGTACTTCCTATTTAGACGTCTACACGCTTCATCAATGACTTTTATACAGGAGGCCCAGGCTTTTTTTATCATTTCACTCCTTTGCAATGGGAACAGTTGAAACGCAGTTTTCTCCACAAACTCCATCTTCTTTCAGTAATCGTGGCTGACTTTATCATGCCTGAAACACAACAGCCTATTATTATACAGTTTGAACCCATGGAAAAGGAATCATAGGGATGGCCCTACAGGCCATAAAAATGAAAGAATACATGGGGATATATATTATTATACTGAGTCATTTAAAAATATAATTGAAACAAGAATAATATAGAAACGTGTTCAAAAATGAAAGAGGATCTAGGAATTGTAATAATGAATAATTATAATAAAATTTGGGTGCTGTCTCCTTCTGGACACCGTTCCTGCTGAAAATATTAGTACTGTAAATGAAACAGAAGAGTCATCACATTTGATAAAAAATTTAAAAAAATAGAATTGAAACAAGAATAATAAAAAAACATTTAAAAAAAATGAGAGTATGTAGGGATATATATCAAAACCGAAAAAGCACAGGAACAAAATGAAATACCACTTCCACATAACCTTACATAAGTATAGACAGTAAAGGCAAAACACAAAGAAGTGATACTTATGTATGGTTGTTATGTGGAAGTGGTATTTCATTTTGTTGCCAAAGCCATCCCAGGTAAAAGTAACATATATGTTACATAATTATGTATGCAACATATATATATACATATATTGCACATATGAACAGCATATGTTATACATATATATGTATTTAATGTGGATTTCGGACTATGTAGTTTGTATGTATAGTTACGCATATGCAGCATATAGGTATATGCCATATCTGTTACATATGTTACATATATAAGTTACATATATGTGCACTATATGTAGTTATATACAGTTCAGAATAATCAAATTTGTTTAGTAAAAGAATACATTAACAGTGTCAAAAGTTACAATTGTTGCTTGGACACTCCTCTTCTTGCTGAAGTACATTTTTGGTTGATCACATTGTTGATTGTTGACAATTTAGTGCCACTGTATATCTAAACCACAAAAGCTGTAATCATGGAAAAATTATTGAAAATTTTGAGAATTTCCCAGAATATGCATGCTGTAGTTGTGAGCGTTTGCATCAGAGAAAGTGTGTAACAAAAATTAAACTCTCTGATAAGCTCAGTATTGAGGTGTGGCCTAGATTAACCTCTTTTTTAACCCATTGTAGGACATACCTATGGACCAGCTGATCGTTACTTTGGTGTTATAGAAAAACATGTTCGCAAAATTGAAAATCTATATACCCCTGAAGAATGGTATAAGCATGTGAAAGAATCATCTTTAGTGAGTAGTTCCAAAATTGCCTTTTATGATCACTGGAGTTATCTTCATAACATGTATGCAGAGAGAAAAACTGATATTGATGAATGTGAGGTGGAATTTAGTAAAGTGCTGTGGTTTAATTTTGGAGTAGGGGGAAGAAATAACAGCTGCTGGCATACTGCAAAACTCAAGAAGTATGGATTAGGTATACTCATGACCCCTTGAAAGGCCAAAAAAAATTTCATTTAAAAAAAAATCAAATGTTCACTATATACCATTATTTCCTGTACAACTGTATGATGGCAATCCTCTTCCAAATACACCTGCTAAAGCATCTGACCTCCAGAAGCTAGCAAAGGATTATTTGCCAGAGTCTGCCATGTGTTTCTACATGAATATACAAACTCTAGACCAGTGATGATTGACAATTTTCATTTTTTTTATTGTACTGTAAAAGTTTACTTTTATACAAATACCTGAAATGTGCATGATTTCAAACAGTCAAAATCATTATTAATCACTACATGAATGTAAGTGTGACCTTTCTTTACAAGCTTTAATATCTTCACGCAATCTATCATATCCTTTTTCTGCAGCAACCAGGTGATCATTCAACTGCTTCTGTAACCTAACTTTTTTTTCAACTGATGTAGTTGTAGTTGAAATTTCCATGTTCAGGTGATCACATTTATCACACGTATCTGACTGAGGATACCCAAAATGTAGATTATATTCATTTACAAAAACATCATTATAGTAGTCTTTGGTAACAATTGGTTTCACTTCCACTATTTCAACTGTTTCTTTTTTCTTCTTAATATTCTCTAGATATTCTGGATTATAAGCTGACAAAAACATTTCATACATTCTTTCTATCGACAAGTCAGGAGACAAATATAACCTTGAAGAGTTTCTGTGTCTTTTGGTCTGGAAGGAAATGATGCTATGTGATCAAATACCTTTTGATGCAACTCCTCAGATACTTTTGCCGGCCACGCTGATCGGATTCAGGCGATAAAGAACCAGCAACAAGTTTTTTTACGTAATACCTCAAGCTTTTGCTTGCCGAAATCATGTGTCCATATAAAAGCTTTCTGACAAACTTAACTCACTTAACTTAGCAGGTGGCCTTCCAACAGCAGGATTTTCTTTCCTTTTGTGACCAGAGGATTTTTTGTGTCCTTTCTTGTAACAAGACCCACAAGAAACAAATTTTGCTCGTCATACGCAAGACAGTTGAAGTGCTCCCTTATAAGAAATGAGGTGGGCTTGTGAAAATTTTGAAAGGCACTTTTTCTTACAGCAGTTTTTATCCAAGATCTCTTCAATACTGATTTCAGGTGCGTTTTTCCTCAGCCCTTTTTCTTATATATTACATCTCTTTTGATTCTCTTCCTCCCACGGCGTGTAGTAGATTGCTCTTGCTCATCTCAACAGTCTCTGCCACTTCTTCTCCACGATTATCCAAAGCATTGCACAACTCAACGAAAATGCCGCCATCTTCATTAGATCAATAACAATAATCTTAATAAATAATAAACTCACTACGTATAAATAAGTGGGTAAAATATGTCTTTCTGGTGTGAGTTGAAACTTGTGAATTGAGCTGGTGAAACTTGAATGCTAGTACTTCAGAATTCAAGCAAAATCTTGATTTCACTTGAAAACGCGTTTTATACCCTTTTTTACCCGGAGGTATTCAATTATATATAATTATATATTCATACATACATGAAGTATACATAACATAATTAGCTATAAATGCAATAATTTGTCGTGTTTAGCAAGCTGTGTTTATTGTAAAATGAATAGTTGAAATTCAATACAGCAACAGTTACTGAAAAATAATAATGAATTGTTAATTAATATTAGTTTGTAAAATCTCACAATAATGATTACAGGGAACGACAGTAATGCTAGAATCATTCGCATGAGGGCCAAGATAGGGAGAGTATGCACAACAACACAGTAAACATGATGTAAGAACATACATGTAGCTCGAATTAAGTATATCATTATCCGGTTTTTTCCAGACTTCAACTGGCTGTGGATAGTAGCATCTTTTACAGTGTTCTTGTAATGGAACACATTAATCATACTATATACTCAACACTACTTTCAACACCTAACACTTCGATAATAACAGTACACTGTGCAAAACTTAGAATGAAACAAGAATGTTGATGTATGTTACCAGAGCTGTCTTTCATACGAACAATAGCCAGAGAGTTATTTTTCTGTCTAGAAAAATATGACCCATACAGTTCTCCATTGAAAAGGATAGATCTAGATTCTTTATGCAATATTAGAGTTCTCTTGTATGCATTTCCTAAGTGTTTCGACAAATATGAATTTATTAAAGCTAAGTAAATGCCTTCTCTTTCATGGGTGTTAAACGTTTACTATTATCATTTGCTAATGAAATTGATTCACTGTTAAATGAATTCAAAATATGATGATACAATCCACCACAGTTAGTAATATCTTTAGTGGATTGATTTGCTTCAGAATGGTTGATAGCTCAGTACTAGGCCATTTAATACCACACACTTCTTGTTTGTTGATAAATTTTCTAAATAGTTGGACCTCTACAACCTGGTTATTTGTATGAAAGCTTCCTAATATACCATTCATTCATTCAAATCCAAACAACCAAAATGATGTTGCTGGTCTAGTCAAGAAGGCACCGCTTTAAATGACAGTAGAGATGTAAATTAGGATAGCATTTATCCTTTCCAAATTGTTCTTCAAATAGACAGCAGTACTCATGTGTAAGACGATCAGCCGGAATAATAGCTTCATAAGTAAAAACACAAGAACATAGCAAAGAACAAGATTGTACGAATATAGCTCACATGGAATGCTTTGCAACACTAAGAACAGATGAGAATCCAATTTTTCCATTCTTCTGCTTTGAAATTAGCAAATCCACTTTCAACTTTACGAGGTAATCTACCAACTGCAGCTGGAACAACAAAGTCATCAATAGCTTTTTGTAGTGTTGCAAAGATATGAGAGTGATCATGACCTGCTTCCAGCTTCCATATATTAGTAAATGTTTTTGCACTCCCAAGAAGAAGGTTATGCATGGGATCGATCATACAGAAGGTAATTGCATTATAGTATGGTACAGGGCAAGATTAGTGTTAAAGGCAAATCAAAGGTAATGCATTTTTCACTATCTAATACAAGTTCATTATATTATCCGACACATGTAGATACAACCAACATCTTCACGTGAAAGTGACTGAGACACAAAGGTATATATATATAATTATATACATAATAATATATGTATGTGCCTGTTACATTCTTTTTATACAACACAATAGTACAGTAGTAGTACATGTAGGACACACATTACTGAAAGGCCACTATATTGCTTTTGTGCACACAGAGAGTGGCTGGTACGAAATTGATGATTCACTGGTATTTTTATCTACATGAATTTACATCAACAAATGAGGTGACTTTCAGTGGATCTTGAAAAGGTATTGTCTCAACAGGCATGGCATACATATGATTTTATGAAGCTATGACATTTAGTATTATACTCAATTGTCAGCTCAATTGTGTGAAGGTTAGAAACAATGAACAATTAAAATTGCATTAATTCTTATTAATAAGAGTATTCTGTTTGTCTTTACATTAAAAACTATCAAAGGAAGAGACCAATAAGATACTCAAAAATGGATTTGATGGAAGCTGTGCATGCTGTGAAGGAGAGGAAGATGAAAGTATCTGCTGCTGCCACTAGATTTGATATTACTTTGTATGAACATGCTAAGGAAGACATAAGAAATGGTGCTGGATCTCTCCTACAATACTGAGCCATGCAGAAGAGAAGAAGATTGTTGTTACTCTCCAAGTATTACAAAAAATGGGATTCGGCCTGACAAAGGAACTGGCAGGTATTGTGATTAGAGATTATTTACATGATCAACTGTTCAGGCCCAACCCAATTAAAGATGGGATCCCTGGAAGGGATTGGTGGCAGCCTTTTTTAAGACGTTGGCAGAAAGAGATTAATTAGTGAGCATAAACCACAACAGTTGTACACCAACATTGCTATTTCTGCAACCTCTGAGGTTTTGACCAGTTGTTTGTGAAAGTTTAGTGATATTGGTTTTAAAAATATGGGGGAGGATAAGCTACAGCATAGTGTATGGAACTGTGATGAAAGTTAAAAATAGTACAGCAACGAGATCCTGCTACCCTGTTACCCTGTTACCAATAATTCAAGCACACACTGGTGACATTGCACCTGAAACATTTGTGTACGAGTGGAGGACATATTCGAGAGTAGCAAGTCTACCAAATATTGAATGAACGTCATTCCACTATAAACCACTCTTTGCATTTCGTTGACCCTGGTACAGGTATACACACAGAACATCGAGGCTCAGGCAAAGCAAAAGTTAAAAAACATGAAAGGGATGCCCATGCAACTTGAATTACCATCATATCTAGATATGACTATGTGGATGGCACAATATGCCAGTCACCAGAAAACAGCGGAGACGTGAACAAACCAGAAAGTGGAGACATGAACAAACCAGAAGACAAGACTATACATACAATACAGATGTACCCAGAAGCTGTTTCTGATGTCCAGGAAAGACCACTCATTAATCAGTAGCTTCTACAGAAGACCTTTTTTTACTATCACAACAAATGTAATCTTTAGTAATTATTTTAATATTCACAGCTCCAGAAAGCTTAGATTACAAGCATGTCCAAAATTGGAGATTCAAAATCTACAATCTAGTGCACTAGAATCTACATTAACAAGTGTACAAACTTCTTGTAGATTACCAATATGTAGTTTACTAGGTAGTCTACACTCATGCCTAGTTTACACATCCTTGTGACTTTACCTATTTTATTTGTAAATTTAGAAGTTTACTTAATTCAAGCCTCATATCAAATTTATATGATATTTCTGGGATATATAAAGCAATGTGTATTTTGTGATTACCTATAATGTGGCCATCAATAAAGATTATGTACCAGCATCAGCTTTATAGTATACAGCAGAACCTAAGCATACTGATATACATCATACATGAGCAACCAGGTAGCTAGCTATAAGGAACTTTGTGATAGCATCATAATTATAAAAGAGATAAGTTCCATGCATGCATCCTGTACCACAGGCTATGTAGCTCTAACAAAACTTCACAATATTAATGACGATGATAAGCTTTAATTAAACATTTCTTAAAGGTCTACCTCGTGATAAGCTCAGTATAGCTAGGTCATAAAAATGAAAAGGTAAGTTCAAGTAGATTAACACAGCCAGCATCTGGTATATACCATGTAAGTATGCATCCAGTACCAGGCTATGTAGCTCTAAGCAAATTTCACTCAAAATTTTCTCAACTTGAAGTTTTTGGGCAGGTTTATACGTCACTGAAGTCCCATTCATAGTAAGCAGATTGATGTCTAGATGTGCTATGGTTGAGCAATCAATCAAGTTTGATTATGGAAAGTCAACGTTTGTATCCCACTCATAATGAAATTAATATTTGTACAATCTCCATGGCTATATATACAAAATCACCTGTAAAATGATTAAATGGGTGGGGATTAATGGGTGTTGAATGTTATGAAGATGTCTGACAGATGTGATGTTATATGTGTGACTGCTGGTGCTGAGAAGCGTAAAAAAAAGAGCTAATAAGCACAAAAGAAATCGGTCAAAACCTTTTTATGGTAGGAAGGAGAGGCTGCAACGTAGACTGAATACAGTACTTCATGAGAAATATGACTGTGAAAAGAAAGCTTTGGTCTTGTTTCATGACAACAAAATCCTGCAGAGATTAGCAATGAATGAGCATTTTACCAGGATTTGTAATCTTATACGATTAAATTTATAATTATTATGCATGCACCCTGCTTGAACTCTCGTGTGAAATCTTGAAATCTGACCCCTTGAATTGTACAATATTTCCCCTCAAGATAATCTAGAACCAATTATTCCCAATCTAGACCTCACCCTTTCAAAGTACATCGTCAGTATCCCCAAATCCTTTCTCTTCCAATCCAGGGTCAGTTGGGAACAATATAGTGGGTGGAAAAACATTTAATTTCCCAGAATAATCCTGCTGCTGAATTTACAAAAGTCTTTGAACAAATTTTAGCTGCAGAATTTGGTGAAACTATTTTTTTGCAATCATTAGCTCAGTAATATTATGCATAAATCACAATTATATAATTATAGTAATTAGTATAATAATTAACTAAATAGTGATATGCATTTGAAATAAGACATGCAGGCATTGTAACTCTCCCTATAAAGTATGTAGACAGATTTGATGTATATTTTGATCATTTCAAGACTATCAAACCCCATCATAGGCAAATTATACATAACCTGATAAAATGTAGTATGTATATATCACAAACATGGATTACCTATGCTTTATTAACTGTACATTTAACATAGTAGTATGATTACCATACTTCTGTACATATTTTATGTCTAACCAGGGATTCAAAATATCTTTAGTGAGGTATCAGAGTAAGAAAAGCATATGGCATGTTTTAAGATAAGCTTAAAATAATAAACTAGCCTTATACTAGTAATAATTATATATATTTTGATCTTATTACATTACTATTAGTGTTATATCCTGCCAGATATACTATCTGATACTCAAATTTTGTCACAGTGTAATACACTAGTTCCTATTATGTGTTCATTCAGTTCGCATGCCAATTATCAATGTTAATGTTGGAAGAATAATGACTCAGAAAAACCTTCAGCACAAAACTTTGTTCTGTTACTCAGTTATCTTCATTACATTACACATGTATATATAATGATTATAATATACTATGTTTAGTACATTCAAATGTTAACGTGAAACAATTGTGATAAAATGCTAAAATAGTCAATCAACAAACTTCATTCATTATTGTAAATCTCAATTGTTTGGAAGAGGAACAATTACTAAAACTTTATCCTCTACGATTACACAACTAAATTTTACAGATGCATAAGTGTACGCAGTACGACTTGAAATATATGATAGAGGAATAAAAAATATATCTTTCGAAGTTATGGGTGACCATATCTGGGTTGGATACCCATACCAAACCTTGCAGTTGTGACGCTGGTATAGAGATACTACAGCAAACCATATACGTGTTTTGATTCTAAATTATCACTGGTAGTTAGTTTAACGCATATTTTTTACATAGTACTGTATTTCAGCAGGTTGAGGGTCAGAAGAAGATAATATACGCACCATTACAACAGAAGACGACTTACTTTCAAACCAAGAATGTAATGGCCAACCTTTATACTTCTACATTTTTGATACAAGCTTATAATTTCAAAGTTGAATTCTGAAGGGAAGAACTTCAGTTTTTTAAGTGTTTCTGTAAGTTGTAATTTAACATGTAAAGGGAAGGCATATTCACGTAATGGGGGTAATGGTAGACAATCATCACTTAGGGTAGACTGGAAGGAGATGGGAGCTAAAGATCCTCTAGAATATTGACAACCAGATAGAAATGGTGCAAACTCATTCTTGTGCTCCTCTGGCCAGTAGTGAATCCCATATTCATTAATCTGTTGGAACTTGCGCATAACTTGTAATGATATATCACAGCAGTTTGTATGAAAAGATCCTAATACTCCATTTAAACGTTCATAAGGGCAGTCGTTCCGCCAACAGACAGGAAGTAATTCAGTCCTATACAAATATATTTATCGGCGTTTAGCAAAATTCTAACAGCGCTTATTTTCTAATTATATATTCACACAGCTATATTTTCACAGAAATGTTATTCACTGTAACAAAATATACATACACCTGTAGCAGGTAATCTTACCTATCTATTACTGCAAAAATGGAGTGGATTACAGCAACAAGAGAGCAGTTATACTCGCCAAAACAAGTGCTGGTGGTGTGAACGAAACCCGTCATAATTTTTTTTCTGACAATGGAATCAAAATAAGACTTTGCATGCAAATAACTTACAAATTTGCACAAAACATATAAAAAATTTGAGTTGTTCCACTGTTTAGTTTAAAAAATATGGTGAGTTGAAAACCACGTGGTTCAGTTTGGTTTATTATCAAAATTCAGGTTAGTTGTATTTACTTAGTAACATAATGACAATATAATGTATTGTAAATTTCAGATAGCAGTTGATGGTAGTTTTGCATGATCCACGGCATCAAACAGAAGGAGTAAACGAAGGTTATCTTTCGAAGATACACAGGTATGCAGCTTATGTATGAATTGTCACCAACAAATGTCAAAACCAGCTGAGTGGAAGAACGAAGATGCTCGTGCCTTTGTTGACTCTTTAATCAGAGTGTTTAGTTTGTCGTCTTTGTAGAAATGATGTAACCAGGGTATTGTCCAATGATAGTTACATACCTAGATGGGAGAAGAAGAAAGAAAAGAGTAGTTGTTGTGTTAGTGATTGTGAGAGTGCAGCATTTGCAAGTAAAGTTGCAAAAAGTAGTGCAGAAATGCTAAGTATATTTGAGAGTGTAGGCTTGAAATGTTCAAGAACCGTAATTCCCATTCCAACCCCTTTCTGTAAACATCACTATTACCTAGTGTATAAAACTAAAGTTCCTCTTCAGGCAAATTGTGTAACATGTAATGCCTCGCTGAAGAAAGTGCAATCAAGAAAATGTCCACATCCAAATGAAATTACGCAATACTTAATAAATAATGCAGGATTTGAGGGTACAATTCAACCTAATGACAAGGTATGCTATACATGTTACAAATCACATCTTGCGATTTTACAAAAAAGTAAGGAAATAATTATTAGTACAGACGAAGATTTTGAAGACCTTCTCGCTTCACTCTCAACTCAAGTGCATCCAATTGATCAAATACACACAAGTGATGATGTAATTGATGCTGCAATGATTCTAGTATCCATTACTGTGGGAAAGCATTTACTTGCAGGTAAAGCTATCTTGTTGCCCACAGTCCAAGATATATTTCATAGTACAACAAATGATATACTACAACAAATAACAAGTGATTTGACGGATGTTAATTCACTAGTAACTGCACAGCGGATACTCAGTATTCTTACTGTACTATTGCAGCATCATTTAGCAATTTCTTGTTAAGTGCGTAAATATGGAACATTGCTTTATAGACCAAATGTAGACTTCAACACATTATTAGCACAAAATCTTTGGGAGAAGCGTAATCACAGTCAAAACATTACATGTACAAGCTGTGCTCATTCAAACTCAGAAAACACCTCACAAAAAGATTTTCTCCTTGACATTAATAAGCTAGTCCATTCTCAGATCCATTTGTGGTTAGAGAAAGGACAACACACACTTGACCATGACAACATCAGCACTGATGAATTACAAAAGGAGATTGATCCTAAGTTATGGGAAGCAATATGCACCCTCACTATGTCATCTACTGAACATCGAGGATCATCTAAAGTAAATGACCCCTCATCACAAGCATACCACATAAAGAAAATCAGGCGACTTTTCTTAATTTGTCTCATACTTTTCATAACAGATGACAGATGCTCTTTTCCTTTACATACATTAATTACAGACATAGTGGAAAGTCAAGGTGGGTCTGCACTTCTTATCAAAATTCTAAACCGTTTAGGTGTGTGTGTTTCATCAGATACACTCTCCCGTTTTATTGAGCACAAAGTAAAAACCTCTGACTTTAAAACGAATGGCCTTGCAGAGGATAGCTTTACTATCATATCAACAGATAACCTTGACTTTCTACATAGCTATGCTCAAGTTTATCAAGGCAATCAAAAGAGTAGTTGGCATGGTACAACTATTCAGGCAGTGCAACCTATTCCCTCATTATCTTTAGTCGAACAAAATGAGTTTGACCATCTAACCTCTTCTGGTGAAATCAGCGAAGTTGTTGAGAATCAGTGTTTATCATTCCCAAATCAACAGTTAGATTCTGCATCTCAGTCTCAATCATCCTCTCTCAATCCCTACTTCCTCTCTCTTGATCTCCTATCTGTTGATACACAAAATAGTTTAACACTTCAACCAGTAATCCAAACAGAGGGTCAACACACTTCTTATATATGTACTAATAACGAACATGATGACTCACTAAAGGATCGTAACTATCCTCATCCAGCAACTTGTATTGAAATTGAGTCAGGTCATTTGACTAGAAAAAGGGTACAGAGATCATCTCCTATATCATCACCTCTTAAAGTAACACATTCACCAGCAGCTAAGATTCATCGAAGAGCTCGAACTGGCATGGAAGGTAAGAAAATAGACAATAGCATCCCAGCCCTCTTAACCCAAGTATCCTTTGCACCTCAACAAAAAGGAACTTCAACAACAGGACAGTCTCTATCTGACTTTCATCCCAATGGAAAAGAGCAAACAGCACTACAAGAAATGCAAGAAGAGATAAATACATATATGATGTACAAAGTAGCAACACAAAAAGATTATAATTTTCTGAATCTTCAAGATTTTTTGTCAGCAAATGATGCAACACACACAGAAAAGTCTCAAGTAGCATACCTCGAAGTAATGGATGCAGTTGCTGATAGTAAAGATACTGTCATACAAATATTACACGATCTACATGAATTTTACATAGTACACCAACAGAAGAGGAGATGGTAAAGTCTATGAAGTTTTACAGTCTTTGAAGTTTGAATATGGTGATGAATTAAAGTGGGTTATACCCTATCCTGGTGATTGGCATCTGCTGAAAAATTATCAAATTGCCTTAATGAAGCCATACTATGATGCTGGTTTGAAATCATTAGCCCAGTCAGCTGGATATCCTGAGGCTGCAATTAAGAGCTGTAGTCAATTCAAAAGAACACATACATTCCTTTTAGAAACATGGGAAGCAGTATATAGAGTAATGCTAACAAAGTTTCACAACAAATGCATTGACAGTGTAAATCTTCTAGATGAAATCATTGAATCACTTTTATCAATATCGGAAGAGAATTTTAAAACCCTGTTTAGTACAGTATTAACTTCAAACAACAGAGCAGTTCATGAAATTTACACTGAATTCAAGCATTTCATTCAACTCCAGGCAAATAATGATGATACATGGAAGTTCTGGATACAATTTGTATTTCAAGATGCAATGGCATATATATGTCTTTATCTAGCTATTCGGAGTGGTAATTGGCACCTCCGAATAGCCAGTATTAAGCTAATGGCACCCATATTTACAGCATTTGATCACAACACATACCAGAAATTACTTTCACGGCACATATCTGACTTGCTGTCCATGCCATCGTCAGTATTAACTATGTTTGAACAGGGAGCCTTCGTGGTTAGTATTTTGGGAAGGCCATGGCACTCTGTGGGTATAGATGAAGCACATGAGATGTTAATAAATAAATCATGCAAACATCAATCGTACGACCATCACCAGATTACATTAATCGTATAGCAAACTATATACCATATCGCACAAAAAGTTTGGAGAACTTCAGGAAACAAATTTTCACAGAGGTAGAGAAAGACACATCAATCGCCTCACCTTTTTCTACAACACCTCGTGATTGTAAAAGTGAATCAAATATAAAAACAATGATAAAGGCTTTAGAGGTACACAGTGTATTTTTAATGGATGCTCCTAATCGAGGCCTAATAAACCCTTTTACAAAAAAGCAAGCAACACCTGATCAGTCACAAGACCTCATGAATTTTAGAACTATAGGACAACGTGAATTCTTACTTCGTATATCATCTTCTATACTGAAACAACCTAGTGTACGTGTACCTAATAGAAAGAAACGACTACAGACCTTTGCAGAGAAAAAGGTAAATAAACAGCGGCTAACACAACTCGAAAAGGACAAACAACTTATACAGAAGGCAATGAGAAAAAAAATTCAGTATTCAAAGAAAACAGGTATGCCAATAAATAAAGCCGGAGAACAGCTGATTGAATTTCCACTTTCGATTGCAACCAATGATGGCAAACCATTAAAAGGGCAAAAAAGTTATACTACTAAATCACTTACCTCCAGATATAGCTCAGCAAATCCACTAGTATTTACAGATGTTGTCCCATGGAATCCAGAGTGTTCTATCATTGAAGGGATGTTCCTTATCAATACAGCACCACTTGGGAGTCACAGAACATTATCAGAATATGCTACGTTCTTGATGAAACGATTTCTTTTACCTTATTTCAATAAAGGCTGTTCCGAGGTACATGTATTATTCGATAATCCAGGTAGATTGGTGATGACGCCAAAGATGTTTGAACAGTCTCGAAGAGATTCTGAAGCAGGGCTATGTGGAGATCACAGTTGTGACACTTTGACATTACAGACACCAGTATCAACTAAGAAGTGGAGGGAAAGTAAACTTAATTGTAGACAGTGCAAAAGAAATCTAGTTGAATTTCTTGGAAAGTTCTTTCTGGACAAAATAATGGGAAAGCTGAAACATTATCAATCTCTTTTTATTTCAGGGGCATTTAGTGGTGATATCAGAGATTCAACATGGTTTGTTAAAGGAGACTGCACTGCTCAACCAAATCCACTATACACATGCAATGCTGAGGAAAGTGATTGGTTACATGTGAAGAATACAAACTGTCGTCGGATCTTCATACTATCCCCAGATACCGATACATATCATATTGGTTTACCTTTTAGTTTTGTCAAAGACAAGAATGTTGTAGTTCAAGTAAGTGCACTACACTCACAACAACAACAATATTTAAATGTCACAAACCTTGTGACAGCTCTTGAGCATGATCCTGATTTAGTGGGTATTAATCCATCCATTTTACCAAATGCACTTCAATCACTTTTTGTGGTGTCCGGATGTGACTATACATCGTTCTTCAGTCAACTAGGTAAAGCCACCTTCCTTCGTTATTTCTTTCAGTATTCTTCCTTCATTCTGTGTGGTCATGTTCCAAACACAAAAGGATCACTAACAGACACATCATTAGATGGAGGCTCCCATGCATACACCCTTGGTTTTTTGTCCTTTCTTCGTCTCATAGGGACTATATACTTCAAAAAGAATGGAACAGCATTGAGACAACTTCACCAGTCACACACTTCAATAACTTCTTTTGTGGTCAATCGTCTGAGAAACAACACTCAACTTGGCTAGATGATATCAGACATAGTATATGGGACAGAGTAACCTTTGAGAATGAGATGGTTCCATCTGATGAGGCATTGTTCCTTCACTGGAAAAGAAGTTGTTGGGTGTTGGACATGTGGAGACAAGCAGACCAAAACATAATGACTGTTAAACCTGTCACGCAATATGGCTGGGCAATAACACAAGACAATAGACTGTCAGTAATTTGGGACAGCTATGAAAACATTCGACACATCAAGGACAGAGTTAACCTTCTCTTGAGAGGATGTAAGTGTTCCACTGGATGTTTAACAGCAAGATGTTCCTGCAGAAAAAAAGGCAAGAAATGTGCTGAAGGTTGTGAGTGTAAGAACTGTGGGAATTTGACAGCTAACAGCGAAATTGATGAAGTACATGTAGCTTTAGAAGAGCTAGTATTACATGAAGACAATGATGACGCAGATGATGATGAATTAGGGGATTGGATTTTCATGGATGAAATACAAGAGATGGATGATTCTGACAGTGACAGTGACACAAACTAAACATACATGCATTGAAGCTGATTTTTTTTTTGATTATAAGTTTGCTGTTACACATCATTCTAATAACTAATATAATAAATATGCTACACAAACTCACAGATGTTGTGCAAAAAAATTTTCTGACCATGATACAGCTACCAAACTTGCTAGATACATTCACTATACATACGCCTATAAGAAGTACAAATTTTATCTTGTTCCATTACTGTATCATCCAGTGACAGTTCAGAACATAGTCACTGCTTGAGATTGTTTAAGAACCGTCCAAGGCGTTTTAAACTTTTTACTCTATTTTTACAACTTTAACCAGACCTTTGACAAGAGATTCTTTACTACTGACATCTTATCGAAACATCTGAGATACTTAATCTGGTTTCATTCGCTCTAAAGCACACGGGAAGACTTGTTTTCTTACCCCTGTTCACCTTTCCATCTTTCAGCTATCAACGCCTCTTTATGACGTAATGCGAAAAATAAAATTCACGTGATCCTACCGTTGGCGAAACGACTGTGGGAATAGCCAAAAAGCATATACAGGACCATAATACAGGATAGAATGTGAGCATGAAGATGACGATTAATGTTACAATACTGTTTGCCATACAATGGTTCAAATTTAATTATAATAAGGTCATCACCTTCATTCAGCTCTTCTAGTGAAATAGAGCGTCTGCACAGAATAAAACAAGCCTTGACAAATAAAACCCAGCACTGGTAATGTTGAATGGGAAGAACATCCTTGAGGCAAAACAATGAATATATTAGTGTCCAGTTCCTCCACTGCTCAGCAGTGAAACCAGAAAAGCTTGATGAAATTTTACTGGGTATTCGACCAACATCGTTAGGTGTAACAAAGCTATCTACTCGCTCTTGAATTTGATTCATGTTTGCTTGACTCTTTACCAACCGAAACGCGCATGCGCGTTATCCATCCTAAAACCAAATTAATTTGTGGTTTAGCAGAGAAAAGTGACCTTTTGATGTTGGCAAACTAATTGCGTGGCGAAGCTGAGGCTGCTATTGAGGGGTGAAGGGCTGATATTGCTGATACATACTGAGAAGCCATGCTATATATATAATCAGGAGCCCATAAAACGAGAGAGTAGGAGCGGCAAACATCCACGTAAATAATGAAATTGGCCACTGGCTGCATATCTTAATGATGTAACTAAATATAGCTTACGTTGACCACGCCCACTACGCAGTACAGTATTATACTAGTAATATTGCACACTATTTTGGCATCGCTACTAAGAGATCTAAAGCTGGTTGTAGCAAAGCAAAGCTTTCTGCTAAGAAGAGAAAAGAACTAGTATCTTGTGGAGTTGACAGATTTCCCTCTGCAAAAATCTCACAAAATGTATATACAGTATAACGAAGTTTGCTATTGATGACGATCCTTACAGTTTCAAGTGGCCCAGCAGCTTCGCTGTAACTCTTTATCTTTCGAGATATTGTTAACACCTGGTCCAAACGGTTAGGAGACAACTTGACGGTATCCACACACGCTTCCAGTGACGGGTAGAGCTCTTGAACAAGTGTCTGGCATTGACAAATAATCGAAGAAGATACTTCTGTATCATTCAACAGCTTCCTTTTTAGAGCAGTCTTCAGACTATTGTTAATCGTGGAGCCTGATCGACCTGGTGTGTTGGTGGCCATGCCAAAACAGTGTGCAATATTACTATATAGTATAATACTGTACTGCGTATTGGGCATGGTCAACGTAAGCTATATTTAGTTACATCATTAAGATATGCAGCCAGTGGCCAATTTCATTATTTACGTGGGTGTTTGCCGCTCCTACTCTCTCGTTTTATGGGCTCCTGATATAATATATTTTATACCTATCAATGTTACCTGACATCTACGGCTCTACGCTTTTTTTCCATTTGTCTCCAACTCTTTTCAATTTACAACTTGACTGCGCATGCTCAGACTGATGCAATCTATTATGAATATCATTATAGGTCTTATAGTCAGCCCTGTGGTTTCTATAGCACCTGTCGGTAACTTTGATGCGGCTTTGATGTAACGTTGATGTCACCATCATAATGTCACCATCATACTATATATATATATATAGTATGATGGTGACATCATCCCTTTGATGTGGTGAGTCCTGTATATAGACCTTCCATTTGCACACTATGTAGGAGATGTCACCATCATACAATATATTGTATATAATATGCTAATATATGTGTAATATATATATATATATATATATATATATATGTGTATATATGTAATACAGTAGAGGACAATAAAAACTTCACGTAACGGATAAGTACTACGTACGTAGTACGTTGAACAACACGCACGTTATACGCGCAATCTACGCAAAAACTACGCTACGCTCCGGAGCGCACGCGAAGTCCGCAAATACAAGCATAGCGGAGATTGCGAATGCGCATGCGCATGCGTTAAACCTGCGTGAATTTAAACGGAGAGCGGAAAAGTTATATACCAGAGCTTCCAGCTACTGAACTACTGTACTAGCTACTACTTTAGAGAAAAATACCAGAACTCCAGTTACTAATTTATAGAGACATCATGGCTTTAAGAAAAGCTATTCAGCAATCAAGTAAGTAACACAATTTACAGCTATACCAGTAATAATTTTTTAATAATAATTATTATTATTTCTATATTATTGTTGTTAGTGTGTTATTACCTAATATTTTGGAAAAAAGAAGAAAGTGTATCAGTGGTGAAGGAGAAGGACTTGATTTTAAGAGAAGAAAGATTTGAAATTGGAATGGAGTGTGAAGTTAAGTATGGAGGAAAGGTGTTACAAGGAGTGTTAGCAGGAATTGGTAAGCAATACGTACAATTATTATATTTAAACTAATGAAGAGTTGGCTTTTCAGTTTTTACTGAGGAGTAATAATTATTTTAGAAGTACCTATTATTTAATTCGGACTCCTGAGGCAATTTTCTGCTCTCATGTAGTCTGAGCTCTGTTTAGAGACATGTATAATTATAAGATAGCAGCAACTATTCTGCTCCCATATAATCTGAGCTCTGTTTAGAGACATGTATAATTATAAGATAGCAATAACTATTCTGCTCCCATATTGTCTGAGCTCTGTTTGGAGACATGTATAATTATAAGATAGCAGCAACTAGTCTGAGCTCTGTTTAGAGACATGTATAATTATAAGATAGCAGCAACTATTCTGCTCCCATATAGTCTGAGCTCTGTTTAGAGACATGTATAATTATAAGATAGCAGCAACTATTCTGCTCCCATATAGTCTGAGCTCTGTTTAGAGACATGTATAATTATAAGATAGCAGCAACTGTGAATTAACTGTTTCTTAGATAACAACAGATAGTCAGCTCAGGTGTGTATGTAGCTTGATTATTTTTATAATCATGAGATTATGAGTTTGTAGTAATGTTATAATAATGTTTAACATGTAGGAACAATGGAAGAAATGAAAATTAAGGAGGAAGAGTATCTAACAGGCAAATTTACTCCTACATGTATGGAAGAGATTCCAAGGAAAAGACCATTAAGTAAGTGTATTGAACACTTATATACCACATAACACTTATATAGTAAGTACTTTATCTAACCACAAACACTTAACAGTCACAACAGTAAACACAGCTTTAAATAGCTTTAAGGAATGTTTTTATACAGACACTTAACAGTCACAACAGTAAACATAATCTTTAATTACTGGTTATTTTTCTTATTTATTTTAGAAGTTAAAAGTACATGTAATAAGAAGCAAAAAGGTAATGTAATGCCTATGTACATGTAAGTTTCATGTAGATTTAATTATTTATGACATAATTATAGGTAACAAAACCCCTGAAAAACATGCCAAGAAGCCTAAAGGTATTTATTACAAAAGGATACATGGGCTAATTTATATAATATTTTTAATAATCATAGATGCTGGACAGATAGTGGTCATATCTGAGACTGATGCCACTCCTGACTTGATGACACCTGACATCAGTGATGTCTTCGATTCTGATTTGGAGGCATACTTGTTCGATATACCACCTTTGCCATCACCTATTGATTCAAGTAATATTATTAATGCACAAGAAACTTATGGATCTGGTAAGTGTAATTTAATATTTTTATACAATTTCAATCCACTACTAGATTGAGCTATATTCAATTGGTATTTATGTTTTTTATAGACCCTTTGTTATTGGACATGCAGCAAAAGATAAATAAAATTGAAGCTAATCAGCTTTTTATTATAAACAAATTAAGTGTAATAGAAACATTAATTACTTCTTCAATTCGTCAAGACATTGTGTATCATGATGATAGCATACTACATTTAGGTGATAACAATCAACTGTTATCCTCATGTCTACCTTCTGTCATGCTGCCCCATCCTTCATTTACTAATCCTACAACTGCTACAACCACTGTACAAACACCTTGCCTCCCTTCTGAAAAACCACCAACTGCCATGCCCCCCCTTCCATCATCAGAGATAAATCAGGCAAAACTGCTAAACACAGACTTAGTAATAAACAAATATGCTAAACTTAAAGGCCCCAGTAAGGCAGGGGCACTGAGTGTAAAACTAGCAAGGGAGTCAGTTTTTGGTACAGAAATTCTCACCAAATGCACGGTGAGGGGGTGCAGAGAACTCCCTGCTCTACCAACGGAAGAACTAGCCTTTTTAAAACAGGTAATGTTCAAACAATTTCCTCAATTTTGGCAAACTCCCACTGATTTTGAACCCATATGGACAAAATGCACAGAGGCAATCAATCATGCCTGTAAAGCCTTACGGGTAAAGGGGAAGGATAGTAGTCTCTGTATATAGGCAAGTAATATCACAAAAATGTATGCATAATTATCATCATTCATTTATGTAGATACCCAAGAATGAAGAAGCTTGTATTTATATAGTTTATTTATTATAATAGAAGTGTTATTATATGATAATAAAAACTTGATAAAATATTGACAATGAATAAAAATAAAATTATAAGTTTAGACATAAGTAATTAATATAATCCTATACAGAACCTTCGGCTAATTTTAATACCCTGTAGCAGCGCCATCAACTTCAATAACTCGTGGAATAACCTTTCTGAGGTGATTAATATATTTGTTGCACTTAGTAATGTTTACAGTTTTCCAAAATTCTAAAATACCATTTATTAAATCTGCTTTTGTCCTAGGCTTTATTTCACGACGAATGTATTCTTTCAATTCGTGCCAAAGGTTCTCTATGGGGTTTAGGTCTGGTGACTCAGCTGGTGTTTGCCACCAATTGATTCCCTTGTCTATATAGAACTTTTTTGCTAAACGAGATGTATGTTTTGGGTCATTGTCTTGCATGAACCTGTGCCCATCTGGATAAGCCTTTTTTAAGAAAGGAAGGAGAGTTTTCTCAAGGATTTCTGTGAACAGTATACCATCCATAATCCCCTCAAATACACAGATTTCTGTAGCTCCTCTCTTACTTATGCCTGCCCAGACATGAACTTTCACTGGGTGCTTAGCTCTAAATGTAAATGGTGAAAGACCATTAATTAAATCAATAGTGAGGGCGTGGCACTGTAAAGCGTGCATATTTAATAAGTTTAAAATGTGCCAAGCATTTTGCAACTTATCTTGGCAGTAAACTCTTTATTGCTGCTTCTTATATTACAAAACCTGTTTGGAATGTATATCGTTGCTAAGAAAACCTTAGTGGGTAACTTTTTAAAAAAATAATAAAACGTGCATATTTAATGAGTTTAAAGCTAAGAAGCGTTTTACATCTTTTTCAGGTAGTAAACTTTTTATAGCTACTTCATATACTACAAAACTTGTTAAGAAAACTATAGAGCTGCAAAGAAAAGCTTTATTTCAACATTCAAATCGTGCATATTTAATAAGCGCAAGCATTCGCTTCGTAATAAATTATAATAATGAATGTAACAATATTATAGTAGTAGTATTAGTATTATACATAGTGATTATAAGTTACCTGGGTTTATTTTTGGGTGGTTGGCCTCTTTTTCGGCAGGCAAAACGTCTGTGTGTTTCCAACTGTATTGTGGTCTCATCAGACCAAATGACATTTTCAAAATTTAACTTAATGTTTTTTTGTGCCCAAATTAATCGCTTTTCCTTGTTCTTGTCCCTTATGAGCTGACAGTAGGCACTTCCGCGAAATGTCCATCCAAGGGATGTTCTGCATCTCAGTACAGTTCTACGGGAAATTGAGAAACCCTTTTCTTGTAGATGGCAAAACATTTGTATTGCCGTTGTCTCGTCATCATTCTGCATTTTTTCTTCAACGATTTTTCTCATCTCTGCTGTTACTTTTGTAGGTCTACCAGACCCAGGAATACGAGCAATTGCTCCTGTGGTTGCATATTTTTTAAGTAAATCGCTAATTCCTCGCCTTGTGGTGGCAATCCCTTCTTGCTGAAGAAGTTTTGATATCTGGTTAGGCCGCATACCATGGAAGTGATAATAAAGAACTCTTTGCTGAGTATAGGTAGTGTATACCATTGTAGATGATCTTCTATTAGTATTTAAATTATTAAACTTGCGTCTTTTTATATACGCTCGAAAACGCAAACGTAGGCGTACTACGCAAACGTACCGTACTACGCAAACGTATACGCAATTGAACGCGTACTACGTCGTATGAATTTACGCAAAAATTTTTTTCATACGGAGCAACTACGCAAAGTAGTACACGCGTAGTACGAGCGTACTACTTATCCGTTACGTGAAGTTTTTATTGTCCTCTACTGTATATAAACCATGGCTTCGAGGTGTATATGGCGATTATAAGACCTGAGCCCTGAGATATATCATCCCAAGGCGAAGCCGAGGGCTGATATCGAGAAATGAAGGTGTTATATTCGCCATATACTGTACACCAAGAAGACATGGTACATATAATACATGTATATTCAGTAACTTACAGAAACGTCAAACATGCTAAATACACGATAGTTGCCATGACCACTGCATACACTTATTTGTGTTCTTAGGTATAACCTTAAGGCTGATTCACACTACAGTAGTTAACCATGATATGTAACAGTTAACTACTTTCAGTAACAGTAAACGTATAAAAAACACATTCACACACAGAAACGTTAGTTACTAAGCTTAATTAATTATTAATAAGGGAGTATCATGCTTTTATTCGTGAAATGAGAGTTGTTGATCACACTAGCTTTTACCGATATTTCCATATGACTCCTGATCGATATGATGATTTGCTGAGTCGTGTTGGACCAGCTATAAGAAGACAGACCACTAAAATGAGAGACCGTATTTCACCAGCTGAGAGATTAGCTGTTACACTGCGCTATTTGGTCACTGGAGATGCCATGCAAACAATCTCTTTTAGCTTTCGTTTGGGTCACTCATTACATAATTGAAGACACTTGTAATGCAATATGGGATGCATTGTCTCCAGAGTTTCTACATCCACCACAGAATAGTCAAGAATGGAAAAGAATCAGTGAAGGATTCGCAACCATATGGAATTTTCCACACTGTGTTGGAGCTATCGATGGCAAACATATAATGATGCAAGCTCCAGCAAATGGTGGCTCCCAATACTATAATTATAAAGGCACTCACAGCATTGTGTTAATGGCTGTTTGTGACTACAACTATTGCTTCACATTGTTGGATATCGGAGACTATGGTAGGCAAAGTGATGGGGGAGTATTTGGCAATTCCATATTTGGACAAGCACTGGAAAGTAAGAACTTGTTTTTACCCGAGCCTGATGTTTAAGTGCTGGCCAAACAACTCAAATACCTTATTTTTTTTGTGGGTGATGCAGCGTTTCCTTTAAAAACATATATGCTAAGACTTTATCCCAGAAAATATTTAAAAGACAACAAGAGAATCTTCAATTATCACCTTTCAAGAGCGAGAAGAGTAATTGAAAACGGTTTTGGAATTCTGGCAACCAAGTTCAGAATATTTCGAAGAGCAATTATAGCAAACCCTGAGAAGGTTAGGCAGCATGTGGTGGTGGCGGACTACAACCTGTTGGTCAACCTGGTGGGAACAGGTGTTCTCATTCTGCTATAGAAGTACGTGAGACTTTGATAGCCTACTTTAACTCTCCAGCTGGTGCCCTGCCATGGCAAAATGATTATATACACTCCACTTAAATACTATACTAACACTGTTCACTTCCATTATTAATAACAAAATGAATTCATCAATAATACTTGTTATAATAAGAATCATGATTAATTCCATGCTCATATTGAGTCTCTTGATGATGTGGCATATCTTGCAATGCAACTGGTTCTGGAAATTCCAGAGTCAACATGTTCGTCAGGGTACTGTCGCACCTACTCATTAAAATGCTGTGGCAGATAAGCACTGGACTCAAACCAGATCATATGCAAAGACATGCTTACAACAAGCTAACTCATTTGAATTACAATTGGCCTGGAATGGTTCGTGTTCCTCTCCATGTTGGTATGCTCACAAACTGGCTTTTCTCGTTGGTCAAAGTCTTTATCGGGAGCCCAGTCTTCATATCTGTCACGGATTATTTTTCCTGTAAATAGATTTAGTTTTCACTTTTCCCCTCATAGAGCGGTCTCAGTTTATACATATACAGTACATATATATATATATATTATATGTCAAGTCAAGCAAATGGTTCAGAGTTTGTTGTGTTTCCTCTGAGCTAAATAGTATGATCCAGGGCATTCCCTGGAGGAGGGTTTTGATATCCTTGAGGTCCCTGAGCAGAAATACGTGTGGATATCCTCTTTTGCACAAATACAACAGCCAAAGTAGGTACACGAAAAGGATGGTATGACTTTTTTCTTGTGAGTCAACATGTTTGTCAGGGTACTGTCGCACCTACTCATTATAATGTTGTGGCAGATAAGCACTGGACTCTAACCAGATCATATGCAAAGACGTGGCAGGGTCCAAGGTTCCATAATTGCTCCATCTTGGGGTTGGTTGTATGGTTAATGCATTTCCACCTTCTTTGTTGCACCTTGTGTGTTACTATATTATGGTTGTGAGGTTAGATGGTAATAAATATATATGTATATATACTATGTAACTGTAGGTTTGAAGTTGTTAGTTTAATTTTGTTGATAATGTATAATTCCAATTTTGTTTCTGTGCTTTTTCGGTTTCGACATCACTACATGCCCTTTGGTTTATTATTAACATGTGTACATGTATATGTACATATATATGTATGACTCTACTAGTACTGAGGGTCATACATGTAGTGCACATATGACCAAACTTATACTTAGGGTACATGTATATGTACATATATATGTATGACTCTACTAGTACTGAGGGTCATACATGTAGTGCACATATGACCATACTTATACTTAGGGTACATGTATATGTACATATATATGTATGACTCTACTAGTACTGAGGGTCATACATGTAGTGCACATATGACCAAACTTATACTTAGGGTACATGTATATGTACATATATATGTATGACTCTACTAGTACTGAGGGTCATACATGTAGTGCACATATGACCATACTTATACTTAGGGTACATGTATATGTACATATATATGTATGACTCTACTAGTACTGAGGGTCATACATGTAGTGCACATATGACCAAACTTATACTTAGGGTACATGTATATGTACATATATATGTATGACTCTACTAGTACTGAGGGTCATACATGTAGTGCACATATGACCAAACTTATACTTAGGGTACATGCATATGTACATATATATGTATGACTCTACTAGTACTGAGGGTCATACATGTAGTGCACATATGACCAAACTTATACTTAGGGTACATGTATATGCACATATATATGTATGACTCTACTAGTACTGAGGGTCATACATGTAGTGCACATATGACCATACTTATACTTAGGGTACATGTATATGTACATATATATGTATGACTCAACTAGTACTGAGGGTCATACATGTAGTGCACATATGACCAAACTTATGCAGTGAATTTAAAACCACACCCCTAATTAATTACATAACCACACCTTTACCACACCCTACTTCACTGACTTCTGTACATTGCTCAGTATAATTATAATAATAACTATAACAGTCTGTTGTGTTTCGGGCATGAGAAAGTCAGGCATAATTACTAAATGTAGGATACCACAAAGCAATCTTAGGGATACTGTGTGTCTAGTTTGTTCCATCAATTAGTATATTATGTGTTTTCTTTTCTCGTAGTGATTCCAGTCCACGTCTGTTTGTGTGAAGGGGCGATACTTACATTTATAATGTAACCAACAGCAACAAAAAGACCTCGGGTTGACTCACAGAGGAGATACATGTCCAGGTTAGAGTTCTATTGTGTGCCCCTGTGTGTGACAAAATGACTACATTTAGTTATAGTCATAGTATGCCTGGTTTCTCTCAAATGTACATGTATACAGTTTAGTTATGTTTTTGGTAATTACTAAAAAGGTTGTAGATAACTAAAAGTTCCTAAAGATTCCCCCTTTCTCACACACACACACTAGTGTTGTTTTAGCTATAACTAAAACTCCTTTTATTTAGTAAGGTACGTATTTTGACTTTTAGTTATTACAAGTCTATCACAATAACTATAACTAACTAAAATGAAAATTGAAAACAATAAACAGTTTGATAAAAAGCTCACACCTCACTATATTAAGTCACATGATCAGTCTTTGTCACATGCAAACCCACAGTATCATCACCAGCTACACACATTGAATTTCTTAACTCATGTGATTATTTATCCCTATTAGCATTGTTATTTTGTCATAACATTCTTTACATCATCATCATTAAGAATGAGATTTTCTCATAATGTGTAATGATTAGGTGACTAGTATAATGTGGGTCAATGTCACCTGATGTGCACTGTAACTGTTAGCCATTAAGGATCTCAGTATATTCACCAGTATACTTGACCCCAAACAGTGGCATTAAACATTACCATTGTATAATTGTATAAGCAATCTTTACTACTGTCATGACCACAAATTTGTGGAGATACTAGTATTTTATCAACTTCTAATTTGTGTAGCTACTTGTTGTTTATTATAGATAAGTATTTAAGTGGTTTTAAAATGAATGCGCATGTAGTTCAGAACCCTCACTACAAGTGTGATTGGGAAACAAGAACAATGAAGCACCTTTGGTGTGTGGCCTCGCCGGTGTAGCTGAAGGATAGGTTGCAATTGCAACAATTAAATAAATGAGATGCAAGAGAGAAAGTAACAAGATTAAATTTGAATTTGTTGTTTATATAAAAATGAAAGTTGGTTGAGAAAGTTTTTTGTGGCTAGACTGGCTAAGATTATTTCTGATAAATATAAAAACACATGGAAGATGACTAAGAATGATTCTCCATCAGCTATACTGCTTTGAACTAGTATAATAACTATATTACTTACAGTCAAATTACATACATGTAATATACTCTTCCAACAAATATTCATTACCTCATTCATTACCAAAATATCTATGCCACAACTGTCAGTTACTAAAGATAATTATCTTATAATGAATTGTACATTGTTACAACTACGATGAGCAAAAACAATTAAACTTACAGTTCAAATATATGTAATTTGAATGTCAAACAAAAGTTCAATAATAGCAGAAAGGAAGGTATTGCTCTAAACTGACCTCCACGTTTGATCTCCAGTGATCACATAGGGTGTGGCTGAGGGTGTGGGTTATTGTGCGAACTGTTGAAGTCTTTAAATCGACGATTAAATTAAAAAAGTGGGGACAGACAGACAGAATGAATGAATGACAGAATGACAACCAAAGTACTAAAGACTTGCCCACGCGTAGGCGCGGCGAGCCCAATTACTGTGTGTGTATAACCTGAGTAGAACGATGTAGGAGAGGCCGAACAACCTTGTCATCACGGCATATTTTCCTCCATTTGTCTAATTAATATTCATTATGATGACCTTTTAATTGATATTTTCAATGAATATGATTAATATAACTATATTCATAATCCTTTATGTAATATGACGACACATTTTTCTAAATACTAAATACGGAAATTTACTGACTAAAACGAAAATAATTAACTTTAATAATAGTAATATAACTTTCCACGCCCATAATTTTAAATTTGAAAATTAACAAAATAAAAGATTGTTTGTTCCAGGGACGAATAGAACTGCAAGTTCTGGGATCATGACGGGAATGAGTCTAATATGTGTATTATGTGAATCAATGTATCGATATTAGTTTGTATATGATCTAAATGAGCCAGATTTCCATCAGACACTGTACTAAAGAATGTGTTTATCATTACAGAATGGTGTTGATAACGTATATATACATGATTAGAATATGGATTATATATAGTCTTGTGTAGCCAGACCCAATCTACTACGAAGGAAGGGTCTGATCAACTGACTGTACTATCATTCGTCTAGAGCGTCATGTATCTGGCAAACTGGTAATTGAATTCATACAGCTGGCTAAGTATAGTTATGAATATACTTATTTTGATTATGAATATTATTAGCTGTTTGTTGCCCACTAAAATAGCCAAAAATCTGGCTAAACTGTTGACAAACGCTGTATAGTACAGTGGGTTGACCTGATCCTTCCTTTGTAGTAGGCATCTGGCTACGCTAGACTAGATCATATACTGATGGCTGGCTCACTGTTGGTACATGTATTTTATGTCTATACATGTATTTCATGCTATACATGTATTTCATGCTAGTTACATTAAGGAATACTATTGTTGCCTCTTCAATGTGTAAAAACAACTAATACTAAAAAAATGAACACATCTAAGCCCCTCGTGTGTGTTTCAAAGAACAAAACATGTAACCATGTAATCACAACTACCACTACAATGTGTGGTATCTGAAAAATGTTTTATACCAGACTTAAAAACACCAACTAATAATATTCTGTAAGTTCCTTTCAGATAAGATAACTTTATTTATAGCTGAAACATCAGGTTACATTAACTCACCATTTTGCTAAAAGCAATTGATGTAGATGTTTATGACCTAATGATCCTTTACAAAAACTCACATTTTAAACCCTTTTTAAAATAACAGTAACAATCAACCGTAAATTGACATTGTCCCACCTTGACATACTCACAACCTCATGAACAATAAATTAAAATACCTGCTATTTGAGCATCTTGTATCAAACGTGGTATCCATGAAGAACAACCATTGGTCTCACTAGATAATGAATGATGTTGGATTCATATACAAATTGCTGAATATTGAGCATTTTTGAAATTAAACATTTGTTTCCTAAATGATCATAATCCTGGTTTTCGAACTACATGTATATAGTAAAATGTGCTTCCTCAAAGTAAATCTATGAATATATAATGAGCTCAGTCTATCTATTTATCAGGTACTGGATTACAAGGTCAGGCTGTTTTTAAAAACAAGATAACATTTCGACCTCACTCTACCAAACTCATAGAAAAATGACATTATCTATAGTTGACCAGTTTTCAAAAGCTCAGGTAAAATCTACACTGTATCTCTATCTGACTGTCATTCTACCTATCTGTCTGTCTATCCATCAATCATTACATACATATATATCCAATTGTCATATAGTGTACATATGGCATGTATACATGTTTATCTATAACAGAAAATCAGAGTGTTACCAGTTGTAGAAAAAGATCCCAAGTCTTGTAGAAATGAAATGATTAAGGTACTAAATACTGGTTTAAAACATGTATTTGTTTACTTGTTAGTTACTCATTTGTATACTTGTTAGCAAGAGGAACAACGTCTTCGTGCTTCAGTGAGGCTTGAAAGCCAACAGAGAAGAATGAAAGAGAAGAGAGCTCGTAAGGGATTAACCACGAAGAGGTCGATATGAAGAAGATGATGAAGATGAAGAAGTGAGGAACTCTGTTAGTATAGTCAAAGTACATGTATCTAGTATGGGTATGAGTGTGACATTTATGTAGTATGGGTATGTGTCTGTATGACAATACATTTATGTAGTATGGGTATGTGTCTGTATGACAATACATTTATGTAGTATGGGTATGAGCAGAGGTGTGGAAACAGCCAGTCATGCAGGACATTGTCCGATAAATCTAGTGAATGTCCGGGAAATTAAAACTGAACTGTATACAAAGTATATGGGGAGCAGGACATAAGTAGTGAAAACAAGCCAGGATGTCCGGCAATTAGCTCACTATTTCCACACCCCTGGGTATGAGTCTCTATGACAATACATTTATGTAGTATGGGTATGAGTCTGTATGACAATAAATTTATGTAGTATAGATATGAGTATGACATACCATGTACATGCACTAGAAGCTATCAAAAAGGGTTGGCTAGATCCATCTTCTTTTGTCTAATGAAGTATGTGACTGGCTGTCTCTTAATGACTCCTCTTTGCAATGAAGCACCTTTGGTGCGTGACCTCGCCGCTGTAGCTTAAGGATAGGTTGCAATTGCAACAATTAAATAAATGAGATGCAAGAGAGAAAGTAAAAAGCTTAAATTTGAATTTGTTGTTTATATAATTTTGAAAGTTGGTTGAGAAAGTTTTTTGTGGCTAGACTGGCTAAGATTATTTCTGATAAATATAAAAACACATGGAAGATGACTAAGAATGATTCTCCATCAGCTATACTGCTTTGAACTAGTATAATAACTATATTACTTACAGTCAAATTACATACATGTAATATACTCTTCCAACAAATATTCATTACCTCATTCATTACCAAAATATCTATGCCACAACTGTCAGTTACTAAAGATAATTATCTTATAATGAATTGTACATTGTTACAACTACGATGAGCAAAAACATTGAACTAGAATGTATGAGTCTGTAACTTGCTAAAACAATGTCTGTGGCAAATCTCTTTTCAATACGATTTTGATAAACTTCTTTCTCTACTCTATCAAGTCTTTAAATCGACGCTTAAAGCATCTGGCTAGGATGTGTAGTGATTTTAGCATTTTCCATTCTAAGTAACTTTTCATACAGTTTACTTCGTTATAAAAACAACAGAGCAATAGAAGACTATGTTTTTGAACAGATCTGAAAGTTTGGCGGCTGTGGGAGGTATGTGTTTGAAGTTATAACTGTTCAAAGTAAAAAAAGTTAGGAAGGAATGAATGAATAACTTGCTAAAACAATGTCTGTGGCAAATTTCTTTTCAATACGATTTTGAGAAACCTCTTTCTCTACTCTATCAAGTCTTTAAATCGATGCTTAAATTAAAAAAGTGGGGACAGACAGAATGAATGAATGACAGAATGACAACCAAAGTGCTAAAGATTCGCCCACGCGTAGGCGCAGCGAGCCCAACAAAGCAAGTTAGAATCTTTGAACATGTATACTTCAAAAGCTGACAAAAAATATCACAAAACACCCCACCCATAATTATAGCATAACTTATAAATCTGCAGATAACAACAATAAGGAAAGGGTCGTGCTAGTATAAGGGGGCTTGTTGGCCCCCTATCACACCAGAATACCGGTACCCTTATTTATCATTTTGCACATGCAGTTGTTCAATGTAATATCACACATAATGCATACATAGGATATAGCAATTCACACTTACACATGTAACATTATTCACTTGTGACTGTGTAGTGTGACTGTGTTAGTGTGTACATTTACATGTACATGTACATTTCACAAGCATACATGTACATAAATGTACCATACACTTGTAACAAGCAGCGCTCGTAATAACATCCTCCAATTGGCTATTTTCTGGACATTGCCTCTTTGTCTGGAAAAAATTGGATTTGTTTTGATAAATTATTTGATTAGTTGTAAGCAGTATAGTAACCTCACAATGAGGTAAATTATTAGTCAAGAGCAATCATACATGTAGCCTAGTGGGTTAATTCTGTATCTCATAAAGTATAAATGGGCACAATGCTGGCTCTTTTTTTCCGGACAAATCCACAACTTGCTAGTCAAATACCGTAAATGTAGAAATGTTCGGCCTGTAGAAATTTTCGTCTTTTTCGACTAGTTGATGTTAGGACGAAATTTAATTTTTAACCCGTTTCTTCCACTCTCCCACGCATTTATTTATGGATCGTAGTGGTTATTCGTCTCTTGAACACATCGTAAGACCTCTCCTTCTTCAGCACTCCATATGTCTTAATAATTATACATGATAACCTCGTACCATAGACGATAGCAAGTAGCTACACATTATTTTGACACTGACAACACGTAGACACGTGGACGTTTACGTCAGCATCATGTCCATTTATTTGGTATTACTGACCACGCCCTTAGTCGAAATTTTATACGGCCGAAAATTAACGTTTGTTGAGCTTGAAGAAACAAGATGAAATTTTATCTGTTCAAAAATTTCTACATTTACGGTATTGTATTTTCCCGATGTTTCTGCTGGATGCTTTTTTGAGCACTCCATGTACATGTACATGTATACATGTGTATACCTATACAAGAAGTATGTATTATGTATGTTTACATGTACATGTACATACTAATTAAATGTTTATGCACATGTACATTTATAAACATTATATGCAACATTTTCTAATTGGGTATTTGTTGTAGTCCTGTTTTTCTCAAATGATGTACCTTAGCAACAAAAGCATAGTGCTATGACAGGGTTGCTTAGAAGTGGTATTTAATTTTGTTACTAAAAATACATGTACCTCAGACCCCTGATCGAGGAAGAGCAGGACTTCATCAAATACCCAATTAGTACTTGGTACTGAAGTAAAAATTTCCATTAGAATAACTAGCCCTTTAATCAAAATTGTCTCAATTAAAATACTACTGCACTACTAAATGTAGAATCTTGGTGTTGCTTCTACACCCTGCCCACCTTAAAGCTCATGTGGGGTCTGTAGTGAATATAGTTAGAAAAAGATCCCGAATCTTGTAGAAATGAAATGATTAAGGTACTAAATACTGGTTTAAAACATGTATTTGTTTACTTGTTAGTTACTCATTTGTATACTTGTTAGCAAGAGGAACAACGTCTTCATGCTTCAGTGAGGCTTGAAAGCCAACAGAGAAGAATGAAAGAGAAGAGAGCTCGTAAGGGATTAACCACGAAGAGGTCGATATGAAGAAGATGAAGATGAAGAAGTGAGGAACTCTGTTAGTATAGTCAAAGTACATGTATCTAGTATGGGTATGAGTGTGACATTTATGTAGTATGGGTATGTGTCTGTATGACAATACATTTATGTAGTATGGGTATGAGCAGAGGTGTGGAAACGGCCAGTCATGCAGGACATTGTCCGATAAATCTAGTGAATGTCCGGGAAATTAAAACTGAACTGTATACAAAGTATATGGGGAGCAGGACAAGAGTAGTGAAAACAAGCCAGGATGTCCGGCAATTAGCTCACTATTTCCACACCCCTGGGTATGAGTCTCTATGACAATACATTTATGTAGTATGGGTATGAGTCTGTATGACAATAAATTTATGTAGTATAGATATGAGTATGACATACCATGTACATGCACTAGAAGCTATCAAAAAGGGTTGGCTAGATCCATCTTCTTTTGTCTAATGAAGTATGTGACTGGCTGTCTCTTAATGACTCCTCTTTGCAATGAAGCACCTTTGGTGCGTGACCTCGCCGCTGTAGCTTAAGGATAGGTTGCAATTGCAACAATTAAATAAATGAGATGCAAGAGAGAAAGTAAAAAGCTTAAATTTGAATTTGTTGTTTATATAATTTTGAAAGTTGGTTGAGAAAGTTTTTTGTGGCTAGACTGGCTAAGATTATTTCTGATAAATATAAAAACACATGGAAGATGACTAAGAATGATTCTCCATCAACTATACTGCTTTGAACTAGTATAATAACTAATTAATATTGTAATTATAATTATATATAATTTAAAAGTCAATAATAGCAGAAAGGAAGGTATTGCTCTAAACTGACCTCCACGTTTGATCTCACGTGATTACATTGGGTGTGGCTGAGGGTGTGGGTTATTGCAAGTAAATGGCAGAAACTGGAGAGCTTACAGAGATAGAATGTATGAGTCTGTAACTTGCTAAAACAATGTCTGTGGCAAATCTTTTTTCAATACGATGTTGATAAACTTCTTTCTCTACTTTATCGAGTCTTTAAATCGACGCTTAAAGGATCTGGCTAGGATGTGTAGCATTTTCCATTCTAAGTAACTTTTCATACAGTTTACTTCGTTATAAAAACAACAAAGCAATAGAAGACCATGTTTTTGAACAGATCAGAAAGTTTGGCGGCTGTGGGAGGTATGTGTTTGAAGTTATAACTGTTCAAAGTAAAAAAAGTTAGGAAGGAATGAATGAATAACTTGCTAAAACAATGTCTGTGGCAAATTTCTTTTCAATACGATTTTGAGAAACTTCTTTCTCTACTCTATCAAGTCTTTAAATCGATGCTTAAATTAAAAAATATATGCAACATTTTCATTTTCTTTCTAATTGGGTATTTGTTGTCCTGTTTTTCTCAAATATGGATCTGATGTACCTTAGCAACAAAAGCATAGTGCTATAACAGGGTTGCTTAGAAGTGGTATTTAATTTTGTTACAAACTTTATTGGTCAAAATACTAAATCTTAACTTACATAAATGCTGTGTCATTGTACCACTTGACACAGATAGTCTAGTGGGGTTAAAGACATCTTGGTGGGATTGCAACTCTTCCCTCTTTCTACATACATGTATCAGAAAATGCCTATAGAGTCCTGTTTACCAATGCATCAGTAAATACATGTAATGATATTTACTTCCAAAAACTAACTAAATGACCCATAAAATAATTTATTTGATATACAGTATGTGACTGTCATGTGACTGCTATAAAAATTCACTTACGTTTTGAATCCTATTACAATGGGACAGTTGTATGGAGAATTTGACCCATTACCTCATGAATGGTAAGTAAATGTAATTGTATACAGTGTACATGTACACCAATATATACAATAATTATACTAGTGCTAAGCCATATACATGTACATTACACATGAGGAGATGGAAAGAAAGAAAGAAAGACACTTTTAAGACAGGCACCTGAGGCAAATGAAAATGAAAAATGAGTTGCCTTAGGTGGGATTTGAACCCACAACACTCTGTACTCCAGACAGATGCTCTTACCAACTGAGCTACCAAAGCAGCCCAGCTGGCCAGGTCCAAATCAAACATCTCATACACCTGTGTGAACAAGTTAACTGAAACTTGGTGAAGGCCGGGGTAATTAAACCACCGAAGATGTACCAAACAATAAATCTAAGTATATACATGATGACTTGAGATGGATATCCATACTAAAAAAATACAAAGACACTAAATTTTATATTTTAACAGGATTGGCTTTAGAAGGTATTGCTCCTCCCCTGGTAAATTTCAATTATCATGAGTTTGGCAATACATAATGAATAATTATATTGTGACAAATGATTCATAAAGTTATTGGTATTGGGATATAATTATACAATACACTAACCTCTATAGCCTAATATGTCTGATATATATATATATATTTATAGCACTTTCACGCCTAACATCAAAGGTACCGACTGTTCTATATTTTCCACTTTTTTTACCACATCCTGTTCTATATTTTCCGGATGTTGTTTATAACACTAGAAAACAATGCGCTTACCTCGGGTTTAGTGCAAGAACACTAAGTACTTCATTTTTCTTCTCCATTGCATCAATCCAAAGTACTATAAACCAGTTAAAGCACCGGGTTTGCTCGTGTTGTCTTGGAAAATATAGCACTGGGGGTGGGGTCTCAAAGCCTCATATGTATTAATTATTACTAACTATTAGCTACTAATGTACATGTAGTATGTATGTTTCTTACTGCCCATGCCCATTGTCTCTAATAACTCAATGCCACCATTTTTATATATTTAGATGTACACACTATCATCATGAATTTCTTTAATAACAGGAAATTATTAATTGTTAGGTTATACCACTTGAAACTAAACAATAGAGAAAGTCAATGATTTACCCAACCAGTAGTTTTGTTATTAGGTTTCTGTTATGTCAGCAAATTTTGTCACAATCTTAATTTATTTGTGTTATAAATGATTGCCTCACTCATAAAAATTGCATAATTTTTATTTATAAGACTAAAATTCTTGTCTGCGTAGAACTGACCTTTTAGTGTTGGAATGAGGCATACTCACTCAACTCGACTAATACTATGCATGTACAGATCTGTACCTTTGTTTATCTCATTGCATCATTATTTTTTAAGTTAAAAAGTATCCAAGGAAGGGGCCAATGCCTATTATCGTTAGCAGTAATTACTGTTGTAAACACTTTATATCCTCTATACCTATTTATAATAATTAAAATTGAGGCATGGTAAACTGTAATATTGGATTGTTATCATCGATACCAGCATTTTTGACTTATAGGTGGCAAATTTTGGGTGCGACAATATCAAAATAACACATCCCAAACATGTTTTTTGTCACTGTTAGGATGTCTACCATTAATATTCACGCAGTTACTAACCCAAACCTGCACCACTATCTTTATCTGTATTTGTGCTCCACTGTGTATGTGTATTTACTAGGGTTGGGATCTGAAATCGATTATCAAATCAGAATAGGACAATTAATACAATGATTAATAATGTGAATATGTATAATACATGTGTTTATAGAGTGGATCTGTAGCATTAAGTTCATCATACTCATACTTTTTAGCTATTTGAATTTAGAGGCCATATCCTTGTATTTATCACATGATTATCACACAATGTGGTATAACATACTACACAATATAAATACAACTTATAACCTTTTCAGCAACATGTAAGGAATAAAGTACTGCATTAGTGAGGTGTGCCATGACTTGTAGTCACACATATTGTATTATACATGTGTTATTTGTAAGGCTGATAATTATTGTAATTGTTGTCATAATATAAGATGTGCACCCTGCCCAGAAATGGATACACAATACTACAATATATATATAGTCAGATGGGTGGGCGGAGGTGCATAATCCTCATGAACGAGGTATGCCTTTTTGTTTTATGGCTATAATTCTAGAAATACCCTAATCGCACTAATGAACAAAGGGGGAGGGGTCAACATAGTACAAGTATATATTATGACCTTCCACTTATAAATTACATGTTCAACTAATTAGGCACTTGTTTGCATGTTAAGATCAACATGTAGTTTGTAGTTATGCCTTATTATTAATGATTACTGATGCATAATTATGATTAATGATAATTATATTTAATATGATATAGCTAACTCTATATGGGAATAGAATTTTGTAAAATTCACTAGTGTGTATAGTATAATAATTACTTCTTGTAATTGTGAAGCTTTATGTAGACAATTTTAAATAGGAAATGTGTTTATTGAAATTCTTCATCTGAAATGTAATGTTGAAGTATCATGTGTAAATGTGTATTATTAAGTATGTAGATAAATTAAATGTTTATATAGCAGATGACCTCCAGTAACACTTCAGAGAATCTCAGTGCAAATACAAATCACAGTCTTTGCTAATGCCAGCCCATACACATGTATCTTCACTAGATCAGTGTTTCCCCCAAGAATGCAACACCAGCCAGTAATAGTAATACAATTCCTTCTCTCTTACTTTTTTCCATCGTGCACTCCTGACAGATTACTTGTATATCAAATTTTAACAGAAAAAAGTTGATAATTTAATATATAACAGAAAAAAGTTGATAATTTTATATATATATATATATATATATACATATAATTTGCTACTCTGTGTGCATTAACAAGTGGGGTTAAAGCAATTGGTCGTTTTGTGGTGTCAGTATAATATATGTATGTAACAAAAAATTTTATATGTGGTTGCACTGTTTGCCCTTAGATTACTGAAGAAAGTTAAAGATCCCTGTTCAGTGAGGAGTAAGAATTCATTGTGCTGCATATCATAGATGGTTGCCTGTAGTAAAAGAGCTCATCAGTTTGATCCACACTGTATGGATGATGATGGTGATACCCCATTAAGCAAGGCTAGAAGTAATGGAAAACAACCTGTTGTGGATTACTTGCAAACAGCCATAGGTACATTTATTGTTTATTTCTGTTTATGTATAATTTATATACAATTGTTTCGGTATGGAATAGATTCCAAATTCCCAATCTGCAAATTACCTGCCATTATTTATGACACATAACACGTATTTAACATGCCACATCTTCAATATAATTATTTTGCTGTGAATGATTCAAACAATTGATCAGAGGCTATCATGTTAACCAGTGTGTTTGATTGAACTAGCCATATCATTTGTAGTTGTAGCACTAAACAAGAGAAAATGTATCCTTATGATTGATTGCTTTGTAGTGATGATCAACATGCCCAAAAGTCCTCCCATTGCACATTGGTGTACTTGAACCTGTTCTTTCCAGTTGTGTATACCACCTTATGTGATGTGCTAATTGCTCCACCTTGGGGTCAGAAATATTATATAGTTAATGATTAATGCATTTCCACCTCACCTTGTGTGTTAAAAATATTGGTTATATGATGTGAGAAATACAATGTAAATACATGTGGAATAGACATGATTTTTGGATCACGGTGAAAAAGGTCCACCTCTACTCATGTATAGTCAAGTGCCCCCACCACCATACCTCTTCCTTTCCCCATGATAACGGGATACATGTGTATCTACATGTATCTATCAACTGCCCCAAATCTTCACATACATGTACATAACAGATTATTGATAGCAATTAGTAATTATAATGAAATTACAACCATAGTAAAATCATTATTATAATTATACTGCATGTGATAATAAATAAACAATGGTGGTGGAGTGAATGTTATGTAGGACTATTAGCATACTATATAATATACATACATACATACATACATATTTATATATATATATATATATATATATATATGTATATGTCTATTATATACAGTATGCTAATAGGTCCTAATTATTATAATTATACTCCATGTAAAATGAATAATAAATAAATAAACAATGGGGGTGGAGTGAATGTTATGTAGGACCTGTTAGCATACTATATAATATACATACATAATGTACATACATATATATATATACATGTATATCATCCATTCATTCATTCATTAATTCATGCTATTCCATTAGTTGATTTATCATGTATCTATTTATAGTTATATCTGGTAACGTGTATATTTATTGTCCCTGGCCCTCAATAGGACCATACATACCCAGATTAGCAAAATGGGTGTGGACAATCCGATTAGCAAATCGGGTGTGGTCAAACTTTATTGGTCAAAATGCTAAATATTAACTTACATAAATGCTGTGTCATTGTACCAGATAGTCTAGCGGGGTTAAAGACATCTTGGTGGGATTGCAACTCTTCCCTCTCTCTACATACATGTATCAGAAAATGCCTATAGAGTCCTGTTTACCAATGCATCAGTAAATACATGTAATGATATTTACTTCCAAAAACTAACTAAATGACCCATAAAATAATTTATTTGATATACAGTATGTAACTGTCGTTTATTGAAAATGTTTTTTTTAATTATTTTTGTGTGTACACAGTATAATCAGATTGGCATTGCTTACTTTTTGTATCCAAATTTTTACTTGTTTTGTAGTAGTTTAGAAGATAAACTGGACTATATCACAGTACAACACTAGGGCTACAGTCACTACAACTAACAGCACTATATACATTGTACATGTACATGTACATGTTTTGACTTGTACATGTACATTTGTACATGTTTTGACATGTACATGTTAAAACTGTGGACATGTACAATTTCAAACAGTACCCCTTACCAGAATTACTGGAATTATGAGTTTCGGTTTGAAAGACGAGATGTACAATGTATGTCGTTTGTAATTATAGTTTTCTCAACAGCCTTCCACTGTATACTGGACGGATTTGGCAACTCGGCTACCTGAAGTAAAAGTTGTGAATTCATGAAAATAGACACAAACCAACCTTACCTCATCAATGGCTTCTAGTACTTGGTCTCTCCATCCCGTTAGCCCAGCTGTTTGAAGGTGTTCTTGTTGTTGTTCTGCATTTAATCCCTCTTTAAACATACTTACATCAATTAACCTTTCTAATTTAGTAAATGCAGTTTCCTTGACGGACGGATCAATTCCATTTATAGCCTCAATGACCATTTGCCAGCTTGTTTCTGTAGAAACAAACACATCATAAAGTCCTTTGTTATTATGTATAGGTTATTACACCTCCCTGAGTGTGTTATCGCGTATACACACGAAATAATATTCATATAAGACCGAGGGCGTAGCCCGAGGTCATATATGAATATTATTGAGTGTGTATCGATAACACACGAAGGCGGGGTGTAATAACTGATTTATCTTGTGGGAAGCCATTAGATCAAAGAAATGATGTCATACGTTTCATAACAACCTGATGTCATAGTGGTTGCTATAGTAATGCCATGGTAATCAAAGTACGTCATTGGTATCGCGCTGCTCTATAGTGATTAGTTGGACAGTTGTTTTGAGATTGAGAATGGATAAGGAGAACATTGACCCTGATAGCGATTTCAAACCACTGAAGAGGAAGAAAGTGAGTAAATGTGAACCTTCAAAAAGGTTTAAAACAGCTACCAGTGAAGAGGAAATAAATGTTATCACTAAGGGATACATTCCCAACAACACAAAGAGAAGCACATCCTGGTCAGTTAAAGTGTTTAACGAATGGAGATGTGCACGAGAAGGTTTAAAGAAATGCCCTGAAAATTTGTTCCAGTCACCGGTACCAGAGGATCTCAATTACTGGTTGCCTCGATTTATTAATGAGGTTAGAAAAAGCGATGGGGATCCATACCCGCCACGAAGCATCCATCAAATCTTGGCTGGCCTCCAGCGACACATGTTAGATCTTAACTATTGCTCACCTAAGTTTCTGGATCGTCAAAACAAAATGTTTAAACCCATCCATGGTGCGTGTGATTCGGTTTATCACTCCCTTCATAGTAGTGGCGTAGGTACGTCTGTTCGACACACCAGTGTCATCACCCCACTTGAAGAGAAAAAGTTGTGGGATAGTAGAATTTTTGGAATATGTGACCCAAAGTCATTGCAACGAACTGTTTTTTTCTATATTGGGAAAAGATTTTGTATACGGGGAGGAGAAGAACAGCGACGTCTTGGTCCATCACAGTTTATTCGATCCTTTAATCCTGATTGTTTTACTTATGTAGAGCATGGCTCTAAGAACTACGCTGCTCGTGTAAAAGATTTAAGGTATGAAAACAAACAAGTACCATGTCCAGCTGTGCCTGAGAATGGCCAGAAATGTCTTGTATTCCTTCTGGATCTCTATCTGTCTAAATTGCCCACATTTGCTTTCGAAAAAGATATTTTGTACCTCAGGCCAAAGCGTAGCAAACCATTTGATTCTGTTGCAGCTTGGTATGATCAAATTCCTGTAGGGAAGAATACTTTGAGCACAATGGTAAAGGATATGTGTTCTGAGGCAGCTATTTTAGGCAAGACAAACCATAGCTTACGTGCAACAGGAGCTACAACACTATTCCAGAACAATGTACCTGAAAAGGTTATTCAAAAACTGACTGGACATCGCTCACTTGATGCTCTCAGAAGTTACGAGCAAATATCCAGCGATCAACACATGGAAGTGAGTAAAATTATGCTTTCGAATATCAAGAGTCAGGATGAAATTAGTGGAAGCAGTTCTATTTGTGGTGTACTTGGAGGTGTTAATGGATGTTCAATAGGAAATCTTACTGTAAACATTGGTCGTGTGTCTCCACTGAAGGATGACTCTCACTGACTCTACATCATCATGATATTCATTCTAACTTTTTGATTGTTACAATATTGATTATGATATTCATTCTAGCTCTTTGATTATTACAATATTGCTTATTGCAAACTAGATTTCAATTATAACTTATAAATGATGTGTGATAATCCCTAGGGGATATCTTATATCATCTGTGTATGTTATATATTTCAACCGCGGTGCCTTTCATCTAATGGCTTCCCATGTGATAAGTAAGAACAACAAATGGTTTAATTTAGAGCTATACAATCTCCTACAATTCACTTAAACATGATTGGAAAAAACACTGCAATAATTACTGTTATTCAGGGTCAGTGTTGCTGCTAAGCGTGCATCTGATGCTATTCCAGACATAGTGATCAGTGCTCTGATGTGCAATTGTTAAGTCTGCAATGGCTACACGTTCTACTGGCCTTACCTGTTCAAAGCAGCTAAAAGTGAGTTGCTTCGTTGCTTTAGAGTATCACTTGGGAGTTAGGTGAGCAGTCTTTAATAAGTTTATGAAACATAATTAAGCATTCCAGTTATTGTGATGCATCATAATCTTGTTGACTAGGTCAGAAAAAGACGGTTTGACAGACATGTAATTTCTTAACTCCAAGACTACACTTTGTACATTAGATTATGTACTACCCATTTTCAGAACAACCTCTGATCTCCAATCTATATACTGATACCCTTAGTCTCGTCCCCAGTTGCCCATGTTCTTTATGAGTGAGAGGCCGTCTGGGTACACTTAACAACTTGGGATTAGGGACAGTGTTTTGGCAAATTGTAGTATACTCGTGATCAGAGGATTGATAAAATTACTAACAATATGCAAGTTGCAAACCAAGAATAGACTCTACCATTCCCGTGGATATCAAGAAGCTTTTTTGAAGTTAGCATTCCCTTCTTAAAAGGAGTAGCTTAATTAAGGTTGTTCACAAATTTTTAGAAAACAGTGAGGTTGTTTGTTCACAAAACAGACAAAACAATATGTGCCAGAGATTTAATTGCTACTGTAGATAGCCCACAAGCACTAATAAAAATACGAGGTGTACTTATGTTAGTGTTTTGCTCATCAATAGTAATCAAAAAATCAAATTATTGATGATGTCACCAAGAAATGATGAATGAAGTGAAAGTGTACCAGACACCCTCTCACTCATTATGGAATTACAAATCACAGTTCTATTAGCATTGTTACAGAAAATCCTGAACAGGAAGTTTTGATTAAAAAACCACAATAATGGCTTCCTCTCAATTAGTAACATGGTAGTTACCCTCGCCGCGTAGCGTAGGCAGAAGGGTACAGTAATCGTTTTGTCTGTGTGTGTGTGTGTGTGTTAGCAATTTTTCTTGAAAAATAAAAACATTGACATTTCAAAAGGGGTACTGGTACACTTCAAATTATACAAGGAAAAAAATAACGTAGGAATTCTTCTAAAACCTTTTTGTTGTAAAGTTATGACAAGTTTTATAACTCACAGTTACCGTTTCACGACTTTAAGATGAAACTAGGGCAATAACGAGAGTAAATATGGACACACAAAACACAGGTGATCCTCTTGCATGGCTGTCACTAGCCAAGAAACACTTCAAACCACCAAAACAATCAATGTAATGGTTGCTACTACATCACCATTGATGCAACATAGAGAGCTACCTAGCTCCCCCTACAGGTATGTGCACGTACGTGCATGCTTGCATACTAAACACGTGGTAGAGGTGATTCGTTTTCACACGGAGACTTTAGAGGTAGACTTGAGAACTTTTTCGAAGGAAAACAGAGAATAAGATGTAAGATATATATACATTTCTTTCATTCATATTCTTATTTTGTCTTTTAGGATATAAAGTTATATATATATATATATAACAGTTTTAATTAATGCCCATAAATGTTTTCAAATTTGTATTTCTGTAACAAAAGTGTTGTTTGTTTCATACACTTTATTATATATATTTTTTAAAATGGAGTGCTTTGTATTACTTTGCCATGTAGGCGAGAGTCCCGTCCTGACGGCACTAGTTTTGGTAGGCACTTAGTAGTAATGAGTAATATATGCAAGCAACGTTTAATTAAGGGAAGCATATAGTGTTGTTTTAGTTAGGTCAGTACAAATCATTTTAGTTTTGGTTTTAATTAGCAAATCCAAACTCACATAATAATAATTAATTAATTCGGAAGTTTCCTTAGTTTAGTTAACTGAAAGATTGCCTAGTTTTAGTAAGTACTTAATTAATAACTGTAGAATCACGTACAACATCATTGATTGGAATAAGTAATGTGTTGTGTAGATGTCTGTAGACACCAACGGGTTATAAATAATAGTAGGTACAAACAGGTATATATGTATATAATTATATATGCACATAATAGGGCTGGGCAATATTTTGATTATCGTGAAAATTGTGATTAAAATTTCCTGTGCCATATCGTGGTTGCAAAAATAATGATTATCGTGCCATAACTTCAGGTTTTCAGTACTATCACATCTAAATCAGTTTTTCAACACTGTTTACTCAACAAATAAAAGGTATCAATTTGATTGTTGAATGAAATCTACATACACATGTAAGGTAGCCAATAATCGCTATAATCGTGATACTTGCACAGACAATAATCATTGACTCATATTTTCATAATCACCCATCCCTAGCACATAGTTCAAGTCCTTGGTGGAGTGTAGGGTGCCAGGATGGATGGGTAGGTTTTCTACAAGGGTACCTTACTCCACAGATCCACAAACTGGATTTATATAGGAAAATGACCATCTACCAGTCTCTTTACTTATCATACCTATTTTTCTCTTTCTACTTCCCGACTCTGTCGAACCGATAGTACTCATGATTAGAGTCAGATACGAACTGTGTGCGCGAGAGAGAGATAGAGAGAGAGAGAGAGAGAGTCATATGCATACATGAGTAAATTATAGAAATTCAACACAGCAACCATCAAAACGTACAAGTAACTTACCAAAAAGATGAATTCTGGTCTGTAGCAACTATTAGATAATAACCGATCTCTAAGAGGTTAGCTAGTTACCGACTTAACTATTAGCTAAGGGGGCCGGCGTTACAGAGAGAGAGAGAGAGACAGTCATACGCATACATGAGTAAATTATAGAAATTCAACACTGCAACCATCAAAACGTACAAGTAACTTACCAAAAAGATGAATTCTGGTCTGTAGCAACTATTAGATAATAACCGATCTCTAAGAGGATAGCTAGTTACCGACTTAGCTATTAGCTAAGGGGGCCGGCGTTACAGAGAGAGAGAGAGAGAGAGAGAGTCATACGCATACATGAGTAAATTATAGAAATTCAACACTGCAACCATCAAAACGTACAAGTAACTTACCAAAAAGATGAATTCTGGTCTGTAGCAACTATTAGATAATAACCGATCTCTAAGAGGTTAGCTAGTTACCGACTTAGCTATTAGCTAAGGGGGCCGGCGTTACAGAGAGAGAGAGACAGTCATACGCATACATGAGTAAATTATAGAAATTCAACACAGCAACCATCAAAACGTATAAGTAACTTACCAAAAAGATGAATTCTGGTCTGTAGCAACTATTAGATAATAACCGAGGTTAGCTAGTTACCGACTTAGCTAATAGCTATTAGCTTAGGGGGCCGGCGTTACAGCCTTTTATATAATTTATGAGGTCAAAGGTCACCGGTCATTGTCGTCTTGGTTGACATCAAATACAAGAAGCAAACATGGATTACAACTTAGTGCATCTGATAAACAAAGTTGTTCAAACCACTTAGTTTTGGCTTCCTCGAGCTCACGAGCAGGAGACCTAGTAGCTATTTTTATGGCCCGTAGGGCCATCCCTATAATTGCTTTCCACGGGGTTTAATGTATATAAATATAATATATATAATTATATTTATCAAATAATGTTTACCATAGAAACAACGAATCCATACATTTTCAATTAGACATTCAAATCACGCACTATGACAATATTTTCCAGTATTTTTATAGAGTCATATGACCGGAAGTTTTATTGCACGAAACATCACCTGACCGGAAGTTTTATTGTATTGCGTGTCACATGCAGCTAAGTAAAAATTGTGTAGAAAGAGATTACTCTCTAATTTCTTTAGTTTTGGCGATGGTGAAGTTAGTAAACATGAGTTGTGATAAAATTATGAACGAGGTAAGTTATGTTTATGATAAAATGTGAAAGTAGAGAAGTTTATATATGTGCAGTGCTGAAAGTCTTTTTTCGGGTTGGAAGTTGCCCGAGATAGCTACTGTTTTGGGATTTAACTTGTGAAATGCTTCAAGATTACCATCTTTATCATGATAGTGTGAATAATAAAGTATTGCTAAGTAGTAATAGGCAAAAACAAGCATTATTTGATAAATATATTATATATTCTTGTGTCACTTGCACGACTATGCGTTGTATATGTAGTTAAGGAAGTTGCGTCATTCCCGGGGGCTCGGTCAATTAATGGGCGTGGCGCGTAAAAGAAAGCGCGTTTGAGCTACAGACCAGCCAGGAAGATTCAGAAAGGATGTAAAACTGCTAATAACTGTTGTATATAGCAGAGAAACAGTATAGATATTATACAAGAATCTTTAACAAGTAAGTATGATAAGTTGTTGAGTTTCAGACACGAGGAAGTCATCATTTAGAACCTTGAAGGAGTACCTCAGTCAGTTCATCAGACATCTGTGCAGTTAGACTGCAATTAGGCTTACACTTACGTCTTCAGGCCCTAGGAGTACACAGAAAGGTAGAGACACTAGTGCCATCAGCAATGCTTAATACATAGTCATCACAAAGCAAATATAGGGATGTTTTTTTCTCTATATACACTTTTTTTTTTTTATTCAGGAAATACATGAAACCAACAGTGTCTGACTGAAAGGACTTTAGAATGTACTGACTCCATTACAAGCATTATTTACTCACGGGATTCTTTTGTAATGTCATGTTGCTGTGCATTTAGTATAAATAATATAAAACTGTACATGCCGGACAAACTGACTCCTACATCCCGGTTTAAAGTGACTGTTGTTGTTGAATTGACAGTGGAATTGAAGAGAATTAATTATTTCTTGTAAGGGCAACTGTGGACAATCTGAATATACATGTATACAGACTGTTTCGACCTATTGGGTCTCATCAGCACAGTGTATCCCAAATTCACAATACATTGTTACAGAATAATATGTTATGTAATGAAAATAAAGTCATCATATCTAGTACCTCAAGAGGTTCTGTAACAAATGGCATTAGCAAACAGGGTGAACTGTGATTTGTATTTTCACTTGAGATAATCAAAACTCCTCAACAATCTTACTTGGTTTATATAAAGAACACTTCAGTGTTGCTGGAGGTCATCTGCTATATAAACATTCAAAGAAGGTGAGTTACACATGATTTGTATTTTCCCTTGGGATAATAAAATCTCCTCAACAATCTTACTTTATTTATAAAGCACACATCATTGTTGCTGGAGGTCATCTGCTATATAAACATTCATTTATCTATAAAGAAGGTGATTTACACATGATATTCAGTTTACACTTCAAGTGAAGAATTCATTTCTTATCTAAATTAATTACATGAAATTTTTTGTATTGCCATATATAGTTAACTACTATAATTAAAATAAAGTGAGTGCCATATGCATCAGTAATCAATGATATTAATTAACCCTTAGAGGACTGAGCTTTTTGTTTCAAAATTCTTCCCATTTCCCACACTGGTGGCTCTATTGCATATATTCTGCTCGCCGTTCACTTTCTCTACCCCCAAACTTGGCTCCTTTTTCGACATGGAGTACTACTTCTACCAACTTGCTTACCGAGACTCGAAAGTCCCCAAGCGCTTCGTAGGATTAAATCAAATGCAGTGCTCTCCCTCTTTTGACTGGAACTGGGCAAACAAAATGATCCCACTGCATGTTGGCACCAGCTACACCCACGATTTCAGGTCTTACAGCAAGGGATATGCCTTAGGTACCTACCAGAGTGCATGGGCGGGGTCACTGAAACAGCAAATTGTGTGGGCAACGAGATGCTCCCCCTTCGAAACACCACTAATGGGGAGAAACCCCATTTAAAATTCCCCCCGTAGTCATTATTTAGGCCAAAGGGCAGCTGAAAAACCATCAACTTTTTTAGCCATTTTTATGGGCTTGTGCCTGACGCCAATTAAAAGCATTTGGAGAGCTTTGTAAAGCTAGGAACACATTCCAAACACGTATCTGTATTTGTTCTAATCATGCGTCGTTAAGATATTCCATTCTGACTCATTATTAGAAATACAACTAAAAAAAATTGATGCATAATTAGAAAAATAAGGAAATTACGCACCGCAAAATTAGAAGTAGTAGTCCACTGGCAACGCCCACTTCTATACTCACCTATATTACTTCTTCATTTTAAAACAGATTGACTTCTAACTCATAGTTTGACAGAAAACCTTCTGAGAATGCCATAGCTACCCAAAACATCCATCATTACATACAGGAAAGCAGCAAGGTGAGTGTTCGAAGGTGTAGGAGTCAGTGCCAACATTCAAAAGTAGCGTCTCTATCACATTGTTAATGCATTTTTGTGCTATTTTAACAAAACACATGTCTTCTTTGTAGTGTGTGCGTGTCACTTACTCTTATATTCCATGAGTTTATTGTATACTTACAGCTATATAGTTTATAAAAGTTTTAAATTTCATTCGCATTACGCCCACGAACTGGAATAATTTCAAACTTGAAGCGTTAATTACTTATAATAGGACGCAACAATAGAATATTTATTTCAACACAGAATTAGAAATGAACAGCGTGACAATTGACGCATGTATGGAAATTATTTGCCATCACCAATTCTTTTTGACGCTGAATTAGAACAACGCATGATTAGAACAAATATGGTATATGTGTCACCATACAGTAACAGTAATTACCCTAGTTCTACTGTCAGTATAGCACAGTATAGTACAGTAATTACTGTCTTACTAATTAAATTGACAAGTACATCAATTAACTAGTGTTGTAAAACTACTGAGTAATTACTATACTGTATGGTGACTTTTTATTGACATATACTGTATATGTACATTTTTACTTGTCAACCTGTCAACCTGACTATGTTGATACACAGCCCCTCCTCCTATGTTTATTGAGAGTTGCTATGGTTGGAAACATGAGGGTAGAACTTTGCATATAATTCTGTAATAAACTCGTGCAACATAATTATTACATGTTTCTACAGACTATTATCCTTCATGATTATTGTTCTCTAAGTCTGACTCAATTGTAGCCTGTGTTTTGACCAAGACTCTAAATACTGCATCACCAGAAAGTAGTCGGTGCAAAAACTACAAATGCTGCCATAGTTCTGTACCAATAGCAGAACGAAAAGGGGACAAATTAATATGTGTGAAAATATCCAAAGATCTTTGGTTTGATTATTAATAGTACATTAAGAGTAAAATCATAAATCTTGTAGTACAAGCTAATATAAAACTACACACATTGTCATCTGTCACCTAACCTTGCACCTTAGATTAGACATCACAGAAGTGAGAAGGTCCGCCTCCAGTTCTCCTATATAGATAGATATAACAGCTAACAAAGTTATCAACAAGTGTTATATGTGATACAGTAGGTGGATATGAAACCACAGGGCTGATATAAGACTGTAATGATATTCATAATAGATAGATCACGACTATGAAAAGGAGGAAGAGAAGTTGGAGAAGAGCTGCCAAATAGAAAAAGAGAAGAAAAGCACTTAGCTACAACTAAGTTAGGTTTTTGTTTGCATCTTCTTCACAAATTGACATGCACATATTCCATACATACACCAACCATAAGATTATTTGTTGAGACTGAAAAGCAAGGTCAGGTAACATCAATGTACGTATTAGGTATAGAATATTAAAAAAACAAAAAAATTATGTCTCATGAATGTCATTATGTAGTCATTTAAGGGTTCCATGTTCAAGCAATATCAAGGTAAATCACAAAACACTAATTTTTATCTCTTTGAAACTTTGTTTCTTGGGCTTTGTCTATCGTCATAATGAGTGTTTCTTCAGCTGTTTGTGAAGTTTTGTCTAGTAATTCACCAGTTCTCAAGAAATACTTTGGAGTACGCCCCACCCCTCCTGTTGGTTTTGTATATTATTAACCCAAGTACAAAGTTATGACATGTGTGTCAGTGTGTGTGTTATCACTTATAATGAATGCTCACACACACTGTATGTTGACCTCAAAAGGGTAACATAATTATATCAAATGTGATCTAATAAGATTGCAGAACTACATACTAACTAGTCAAAACAGATCTCCACAAGTTGACATATTTCCCAGGACCAGCTCTATTACCAGATACCGCTAACACTGATGAGTGATGAATAACAAGGTACTACAAAACTTTCACAACTACACTGCTCAGTAATACTATTTATAAGTTTGGACACTAAAGGAACAGAAACTAATTGTTGTATAATTAAACTCCCCTGAATTGAATATAAAATCTTGTTGTTGGATAATGCCCCAGCTCATCCTTCATCTGAAGAGCTAAAATCTGCTGATGGCAATGTTACCACCTTATTTTTACCCCCTATAGCGACCTCAATTCTACAACAAATGGATCAAGGGGTAATCGAAGCCCTTAACCCTTAGAAGACTGATGTCACATATATGTGACATTTCACCCATACATGGTTCTATCTATGCCTGTAGTTGTATTTATGGTTGTCACTTAAAATAATGTGTAGTACATGCAGTACATAGAAGGGATGTATGCAAGCATGTATTCTGTGGTTTGTAGAGTATACTTATATGAAGTGACAACCCTGACAAGTAGCCTCAGAGTCTGAGTGCATTGTTTTCAGTGCAGAGTACCCCATCCCCTATTAAAGTGTATGCCATCCAGTGAAATACAGAAATTGCACATACTAGTGTTCTTTAATTGGCAGTTAGGAGGTTTGGCAATGAATACACATGTGCAATCCAAACACATAACTTTTATACAACACAAACTTTTAACTTACTAAGACAGAGGACCTTGAAACAATGTCATACATATCGATACCAAAATCATGGATCGTTAGTGGAAGGAAAGTAACAAGGCGAGTGTTTAAAGTGTAGTGGCCAGTGCCAATACCCACACTTAGCGTCTTTTGTCAAGTCGATTGCTTATAACTTTGGATTTTTGCACAAGCTTAAAGCGCATTTAGTAGACTGTCTTAAATGTGGTTGAAAAATATCATCCATGGTTACTTATTAATGTGGTGGATTGTCTAAAGTCCACCTCCATTTCCAAACCCTGAGATTATCCTTAGAAGTGTGTGAATAGCAGCTCACACTTAGCTGGATAAGTACACCCAGAGGCTAGGCCACTTCAGCCACAAGTTGCTCCCACAAGTATTGGTTAAGTGGCCTTAAGTCGTCATTAATGGATAATGGTAAAATCTCATATTAGTGCATCACTATTCAGGTGTGTATACACACATGGTAATTGTTCTTGTTCCGAGGGTTCTGAGTGCATCCATTTTTAAATACTTAAACAACAAGTAGCTACACAAATTGAAAGTATCTCCACAAACATTACAGTAGTATTAAGATTGCTTATACTATTATGCAATGGTGGTGCAATTAAATGCCCATTGTTTGGGGTCAAGTATACTGGTGAGTACTCACTCATACAGAGATCATGAATGGCCAACAGTTATGTGCACATCAGGTGACATTGACCCACATTATACTATATAGTCACCTCCTAATCATTACACATTAAGTACTTATGTGATCATCCTTCATGACGTAAAGAATGTTGACAAATAAGAAGGGTAAATAATCATATGACTGTCTGAATCAATGTGTGGCCGGGGATGATACTGTGGGTTTGCATGTGACAAAGACTGAGCATGTGACTTAATATAGTGAGGTATGAGCTTTGCATCAAACTGTTTATTGTCCATTTTCATTTTAGTTAGTTATGGTTATTGCGATGGGTATTGCGATAGACTTGTTATAACTAAATCAAAATACCTTACTAAAAGGGGTTTTAGTTATACATGTGTAGTTATAGTTAACCACTAGTGTGTGTGTGTGTATGAGAAAGGGGTTCTTTAGAAACTTTTAGTTAGCTAAAACGTTTTTTAGTAATTACCTAAACTATAATTAAACTAAAAGTTTGAGAAACCAGGCTATAACTAAAAGTAGTCATTTTGTCACACACAGGGGCACACAACAGAACTCTAACCTGGATATCTGTAAGTCAACCTGAGGTTTTCTTGTTGCTGTTGGTTACATTAATCTAAGTATCATGCCTTCACACAAACAGATGTGGATTGGAATCACTGAGAAAAGAAAACACATAATATACATGTACTAATTACATATATGTTGTATGGAGGATAGATATGTATAACACACCCAGAGGCTGTGATTATGGGCAACCTCATGAATTGTGTTAGAACCTAGCCACATAGCAGGTGTAAAATATCCCTTTGTGGTGTCATATAGTGATTATACTCATCATACATATTGCTACACACTACCAGCTATTTGTATGAGTATTACATGTGCTTAGATGTGCCCATAATTTTCTGGGGCCATCTCAGCTATTATAATTATTAATTACATAATTATACAAATGCATAAACTTACAGACATCTTCTTGGCCAGGTTGTATTGAATACCAGCTTGTGAATCCTTAACAACATAAGACTACTGATTATCGGGATCATTTTGAAGATGAGGACGTGCTTCACTCTGTAGGAAGGGAAATGTCTCATAATTAAAATGTGACAACTTTATATGCTCTACAGTGTATAGTTTAATGTCACAAGGTTAATACATGACTGTAACTCAATAATGTATACCTGTAGTGTATAGTTGAATATCATAAGGGTAATTAATAGTTAAAAACTTAGTATTGTGGTACAACCACAAGTATAAGGTCATATAACATATTTTACAGTCTAATTTAGGTGTTTATTCAGTGTAAGTGTTTATTACTAATGCAGGTTACATCACAGTGTTATGTATCCATGTATTTTGTGTGTATTATGTGTTTGTATATATGTGTGCATGTGTTTGATAACAAGGTCAATGTGTGGTTGGATGCACCAGAGGTGGTTGGCCAACCAAAAACAAAGAGTGCTGTCTATTGCTCACAACACCGAAGCTGACTTTTCCCCACAGAGAAGAATATTTCTCTCCTGAGGCTAGCTGAGTATTGGGCTTCTTAAGTTTAAGGCTTTTTTCAACAGCTGTGGAACAACCTTCAGTGCTGTAACATGGGCAGGTTTATTTGTGTATGTAAATATTTTCATAAATAGTATTTAACAATCTTAACTTTTAACATATTCACATATGCTTTGATGCTTTGGTGTTACTAGACTCTTGACAGGGATAGTCTGGCCTTGGGAACCAGAAATGGGGGTTAAAGACATCTTTGGTGGGATCCCAACCTCCCATCTCTATCCGTATCTTATACAGTCCTGTTTACCAATGCATCAGTTAATACATGTAATAATAACTTACTTACAAAACTTTGAAGGGCCCACATGTGTGTCTGGATACTTGGATACTATGTACATTTCTGAGAAATATGATTGATATACGTACAAGAAAAAAGGCAGCAGACATTCATTCCTAACGATTAAAAACTTGCTCTACCATCAGTGATTCCAGGGGAGAAACAACCAACATCATGTAGTAACTACAAACTCCACTGTTCTTACTTGCATCCTTCACATATTTGTATTACTTGGTAGCAAAATAGATTTCCATAACCAGAAAACAAGTGTCATTATTGGAGCACAAAGAGTTAACAGCTACCACCTGTTAATCTTTTATAATCATACAATCCTTTGGGAACAAGACAATGCCTATATATCAATCATACTTCTTGTGTCTGGACACACAAGTTCTGTGTGTGTGTGTGTGTGTGACGGCAAAGTTTGCACATGCACATGCAATGTTTTCCTTCATCCCTCGTAATTACATAAACTTACAGACATCTTCTTGGCCAGGTTGTATTGAATACCAGCTATTGGATCCTCAACCACATAGGACTATCAGGATCATTTTGAAGACGAGGACATACTTCACTCTGTAGGAAGGGAAATGTGTGTGTTTTTGTCTTGTTCACATTCAGAATAGTTTAATGTCACAAGGTTAATACATGACAGTAACTCAATAATGTATACCTGTAGTGTATAGTTTAATATCATAAGGGTAATTAATAGTTAATACAAACTCAACGAGCACCATCGGGACAGGACCCTCGCCTACGTGGCAAAGTTGAATTGCACATGCGTGAAACAATTTAAAAATAATTATTTATGTGAACTGAATTACATAATGTAACATATTGTTACTTGGTTGCATAAATTGACATTTGCTAACAGCTTCTTTTAATGATTTCCTAACTGTTAAAAATACAAATCCATCCTATAACTTCATGGAAGAGTTTAGGTGTAAATTTGTACACATTTGAATTGAAGTGTTAAGTATTATTACACATTGTGTTAATCAATCTAATTTTATTTCAGTAACGTTGTATTAAATAACAATTATACTTCTGAAATTATATTTGATTAAGAATGTTACATTTAGTGACTAAAATTTAAATACATAATTTGTCCTTGTCCTTCTCTGTCTTGAGTTCCAAAGCTTTTTTGCTAATTAATAATAATTGTTGTATACACCTCAGATTTAGATACAACAAGTTCAATTTTGAGCATGATGTATGTCAGATTTGTGAATCATCACTGATGTATTCAACCGGATTACAAACTCACATGAAATATGAACAAACATGGAATATAAGTTTTAGTGCAGTCCGTTTAGGAGGTCAAACATAATCCCTTTTTTTTTCAACTGTGTTCAATAATTTCATAATCATCACAGTATCATAAGCTTCTTTTTTTTTCAAATGTGTTCACATATTCATCATAGTGCTTCTTTTTTTTTTTTAACTGTGTTCACATATTTATATTCATCACAGTGCTTTTTTTTTTCTACTACTCGGTTTACAAGCGTAAGCGTAAGGATTTGTCGCTGAGTCAGAAGCTTGAGATCGTATGTATCTATATTTAGTAACATCTTTTCTGTATATTATAAATACTACATATGTTGTTTAAGAGACAATTGTTGAATACTACAGTGACTATGTCACATGATATGTTTATATCACATGAGTATCACATCAGACTCATTCCCATTATTCTATTCTTTCATCGTACAGACCCCATCAGACTCGTTCCCAGTAGCAACTGTTAGCCTTAATGGTGAAAATGTGATGTCTTATCTCAAAGTATGCCTCTTCCGTCTTCATCCTCATCAACTCTGTAATAATCGTTTTCCTATTCTATAACTAAGAACCAACCAATAAGAAGCGAGTATGATGGATTGACCAAATTTGGGCAAAACAGATAACCAATGAATACTAGATACATGACAAGTGTAACTACATAAACGAAACATGAATACCATCAGAGTCATGACATTGACACATCAAACTCATCTATTCCTTCAATCGGAAAAGGCATTGTACTTTGTTGTGTCCTCCTGTCATGGATTTCTAACCAACCATGGAATAAACAGGTTTAACCTAAAGTCTACTTCCATCCCTGGATACAGCATGCATCTTATTACATATATGTACGATATTACAACATTATTATTAGATACAATGTGTGTACACAATATTACAACAGTTACAGTAATTTTGTACTACTGGCTAGCAAGGATCAGGGGCGTACCTGGAAGAAAATTGATGGTAGGGCCCCCGGAAGTGGGCGTGTTCAGTTTGTTATAATTTTACAAAAGTAATAAAGTATATTATATTAGATCTAAGACAACATGATTGTTCTGTTTCTGTCTTTTCCTTCAAATTCTGTAACTACATTGTCCAAACAAATACTGTCCCTTAGATTGTTCTCTATGGATAAAAGTGTGATATCCGTGAGTCTCTTCTCAGTCATTGTCGTTCTTAAATAAGTTTTAATTCTCTTTAACGCTGAAAACGATTGCTCACATTGAGCAGTACTTACAGCTAACGTCAATCCTATTTGTAGGATCTTCTTAAGTGTTGGGAAAGCAGTTTGAAGTGGAAGAATCTGGCGGTATACATCGGTAACTGAGTTCAAATCCTTGTCTTGTAAAGTTCATTTCGCCAGCGTGCATTCAGTGGCAAGCAGATCAGTGCTCAAACTGTACAAGGACGCCAAGGGATTTAACTGAGATGGTTCTAAGAAGTTAGAAGACAATGGATGACAAGCTTGTAAGGATTTCATAAGATCCAGATTGGTTTGAGTGAATCTACGGTCTATCTCGGAGAGTATATGATCTAGAACAGGAAAGTAAATGTTAGTCTTCAAAGATTCGCTACTGTTAAGAGACTCCCTATGACCAGTACTGGCTGTAGATTCAAAAGAAATGAAGTCATCCACCATACGAGGCCTCCTACGTCGTCTTGATTGAGTCAGTTAACTAAATCAGCAGCTAAAGCCAGATCTATCTCTCTTTTTTGGAGCTGATCAGATAATGATTTGGTGATTTCCATTATGCGTAGGAAGATAATCAGACAGGAAATGAACTTAAAACTATGAATTTGGTGTAGTAAACCAGTAGCCTCAACTGCTTTGGGTTTATCATTGCCTTCAGCAATAGAATCAAGTGTGGCTAAGATGGAATCGAAAGTACTGGCAATGACATCTAGTGATAAGTATCTACATGCCCACCTAGTATCAGATAGTCTTTGCAATTGTCTGATTTGTTTAGCTGGATGAAGCTGATTTTGCATCTCCAAGTAAATAACATGAGCTTTGCTGGATGACATAAAGACATAGAGAGATTGTACTAATGAGAAGAACTCAAAAGCGTGAGAGTTGTTTTTGACGCAGTCGACAAGAACTAAATTAAGACAATGGGCATGACAATGAACATAGATAGCTTGTGGAACCAACTCTTTAATGCGCTGCTGAACACCACTACAACAATCATATTGACATCCAAGTTGTAGAGTGTCAAAGTGTCCAGTATATACTTAGACAAGTGCTCAGCAGTTAAATTAGAAGCTTATGACAAAAGTGAGAAAATGCTCCACTATTGAATGAGTATTACCATCAAGGTAATGAATAACAATGGAAATTTGTTCTTGTTTACTCATATCCTTAGTTTCGTCAGCTAGTATGGAGTAATACCCAGCTTGCTGAACAGAGGTACATATCTGTTGTCTTACCATATTGGCCATGATGTTGATAATATTATTTTGTATTCTAGGAGATGTGTAAAGAGTGTTTCTGGGACCATGAAAAAATTTCTCTGCTACCACTGGGTCATGTTTAGCCACAAGAGATAGAATCTCCTTAAAGTTACCCTTATTCAAGGACTCACTGGATTCATCATGTCCCCGGAAAGAAATTTCTTGTCTGCAACAAAGTAGTAGTACCTCAGCTATGGTTTTGATGTAATGCCTATTCTTCTTTATCTGCTCTGCTCTGTTGCTACCTAGTTGTTCTGCAACTGACCCAGTTTTAGAAGTAGCTCTGAACTGTTCCCATGCTATAACTGCTTGCTTATGAGAAACACAGTTGTTATGGCTGAGAAGGATTCCCTTGGAACCAGTAGCATGCTTCCAATCACGAAACCCTGAGGTAGTAAAAGCTTTTTCAGGCCTACTAGTGCAAATACTCGTTGAGCCAAATAAGCGACAGGGGTAGCAATAAGCAGCATCTTTCTTTACAGAGTATTCCAACCACGAATATTGTCGATACCATTCAGAGTTGAATGATCGTGCCTTGCCTGAAAAGTATGTTACAGGAAACTGAATGCTAGCTGGTTGACAAGGGGAATGCTCAGGAGTTGAAGCAATATCACCAACACTACTAATATCATCATCACTATGAGTGGGCTCAATGGGCTGGATTCTGTGATGTGTGTGGTCTGTCTCATGCTCAGCTACCTCTTTAACGCACTCATTATTGAGAGTAATGGTCTCCATAACTGAATCACTTGTGGTCTCTCTCTCATACTCTTCCTCTTCCTCTATATGTCTTCTCTTTGGTAAATATTTGTATAATGACAGCTGCCTACTCATCTTTTACAACATGTTATTACAACGTGGTTAATGGTTATTACAAGTATGCATAATTATTAATTATGAATATAATTATTAATTTTATTATACAAAACATTCAAATTAATTAATAATGAATATAATTATCAATTATCAGTTTGGTCATTGATGCCCGGGCCCAGGTATGCCACTGGCAAGGATGTTTCATGTGTCTGACATGAATCTTCTCAAGAGTCTTGTCAGACTAACCTTGCCAGTATCTCTAACTCTAATTAGCTTGCAAAAAGTTTTCAAGTGTGTGACATGACTCTTCTCAAGAAGAGTCATGTCATGCACTAGAACACAAGATTTCCAAGTTTGCAAGGTATTTTCAATAGGGAACACTTCATAAAATCTTATGTAGGTGTAATGAATTGACTCTTTAATTGTAATCATGTATTGTGTATTGTTACTGAGTTGTGATTTATGTAACCTGTGTTTAATTAATGTTCAGTTGTACCTGTGAATGTTAAGACTGTCGTCTACTGTTAAGGGCTGTTTCACTATATAAGAACTCACTTTTATACTTGTCTTTTGATCATTGATTTTGTTGTAATTTCATATTTTATGAAACTCCACATTTCTGGCAACGAAGATCATTTTGTTCATTTAATGGCTCTATTCAGTACCATTGGAGAGTTCTTTGAATCCAAGGAGAACTGGTCTCAGTATGCTGAATGATTCGAGCAGTTTTTAGCAGCCAATGACATTGAGGGTAATAAGAAGAAATCCATATTTCTTGTTACTATTGGACCAGCTGCTTATTGGACCTTAGCGAATTTATGTGCCCCGAAGAAATCTGCAGAAGAAGAGTATGCAACACTTCTTGAACACATGTCAACCTACTATAACCCAAAGCCTCTTGTAACAATGCAACGTTATCGTTTCTACAGCAGATTTCGTCAGCCGGATGAATCAGTTTCTGCTTTTGTTGCAGAACTAAAACATCTTGCTAAAGATTGTGACTTTGGAGCAGCCTTGGAGGATAATCTTAGAGATCATTTGGTTTGTGGAATATCCGATCACTCAGAACAGAAGTTAACATTCAAAAGAGCATTTGAGATAGTTACAAGCATCTAGTTCTCAGGACGTTCATAAACTGAAAACCTCACCATCTTAGTGTTATAGTTGTGGTCAATTTTTTGAGTCATCGCCGGGACCAGTGCAAGTTTAGAAACAGTACTTGTTTTTATTGTGGTAAACGTACAAACTGTTTGTCGTTCTTGCAAGTCATCAAATTCGTCATCGTCATCTGCATCACCGTCTCCACTTCCTCGTTATACTCCACGTCATCATTCATCGCATCCATCTTGTAAACATTGGAATCACCAGCCGCCGTCAGATATAAAGACAATCACTGAAGAAAAGTCACAGACAAAAACAGAAGAGTATACCTTGTTTAATGTTACTTCTAACTCTCAGCCTCCCTTTTATGTCAACCTGTCAGTCAATAATGTTCCTCTCGCTATGGATGTGGACACTGGTGCCGCATTCTCAGTCATCTCCAAACAGACTCATGACAATTTCTTTGCATCGTATCCACTGCAAGAGACAACTGTCAAACTTAAGACAATACTCGGGTGAACCTCTAATTATGTATGGAGAGTTTGCTTCGTCCATCCAGTACCAGGATCAGAAGACAAAGTTACCTTTGTTGGTGGCAGGAAAGGAGGGACCCACTTTACTTGGTCGCAACTGGTTACGCTCGATTCGTCTCGATTGGAATTCACTTGTGAATTATCTTTGGGGATGGGATGTTCTCCCATTGAAATCTAGGCCCGGCGTTTTGTTTGTAGCTGAAAATCATTACAGGTTTGTGAATCCATCTTGCAACGATTTAACATAGTAATATGTATATAAATATGTATGTACATCATAGACTACAGTAGTACTTTCTATTATGAATGGCATGGCAAAAAATGGCCTCCCATACATTTCAATTGCAAGTGATGAGCTGAAATCTCTGTCTGGTATATGTACAAATATCAGATCAAAGAGAAGCAAACCCACAATAACCTTACACTTACATAGAGTATAAAGGCCCTGCCAACCTGTGCACTAATTGCCCTATGCATCCTCAGAGTTTTAGAGGATTTGTAGTCAATTATTATGGTACCATTAGCTTGTCCATCATTTTACACAGGTAGATGGCTCACTAAATTTGAACAATTTGTAAGCTTCTCACCTGCAAGTACTGAATGTTGTAATCACAGTTACTACACACTACCTGTCTCTCTCTCCTATTGAGGGGTTCAGGTCTGATATTGCTGATACACACTATGGCAGTACAGCACCCAAGAATACGGTTACAACCCAACACAAAAGATTCTAGGCTCCAATCTTCAGAGAGTGTCCAATTATGCCTATAAATGATCGCATCTGCCTATTGGACTATAGATCTAAGGTAAGGTTCATTGTTGTTGCCTTCTTAAAAGCCTATTCTGGACTTTGGTCTTTCAAATATTCTTTAGTAATAATAATTGGTATACAGAAGAACCCAACTCAACAAGAAATGTGACTACTTATATACAGAAACTAACAATAAAAAGAAGAATGATGAGGCTAAGAGCAAGGACAATAACACAATGATAAGGACTAAAAGTACATGAGGACATATAGCAATTTACACCAACTAAAATCTATTAACACATAACCAGTAGATCACTCACTCCCTGAGGAAGAGCTTACCTGAGCGTGAGTTTTTAACATTTTTTAGTTCGGGTTCTGAGTGAATAACGATGTTGAGGATCAGTTCGGTTGCCTTTGCTGGGCTCTCCATTAGACTTAGAATTAGGTTCCGTTTGACTAAGACGAGGATTCTGACTCAGTCTGGTAATCCATTTCAGTATATGATTAGTGCTTTTTTGGTTGTCATACCAAAAGAATCCAGGTGGAAATCCTTTAGGACAGACATGTACTTGATTCTGATGAACCTGAATGGGTAGTTCCTGTGGGGAAAAAGACCTTTGTAGCCGTCACATCAGGATCATTAACCGATTGTATGCGGTCCATGCCAAGGATGAGAGAGTTTCCTTAGATGTCCTGATTCCTCGTGGGGAAATCTTATCAGATCCCACTGGTTACCATGCACACTAGCATGTTTCCATAACATCATCTTGAGTGTTCGGTTGAATCTCACAACCATGCCATCACACTGGGGATGGTATACATGTACATATACATGTATGTGTATCAGTGTTTTCCCTAAAGCGCGTCAAACACGTAATTTACGCGTTCAAATTCTGAAAACGGAAGCTGCACCTCTAATTAAGAAAAGACACACCGGTAATTAATTCACCACGTGTAAAATGGTGGAGCTGAAAAGGAGCTAGCTGTCTATATCCAATGAGTTTCTAGCTGTCAAACCTTCAGAAAAATGTAGATAAAGTTGGGTAGCTATGGTGGGATGATGAAGTAGGTGAATTGTTTTGTAGACTTCAAGATTTGTAAGGAATTGTTTAGCTGAAAGTTTAGTTCTTCGTATTTTTGCAATTTATAATGTCTCTGTTGAACTACAGTCATGTATGCTAGGAGTTTAAAGAGAGCTGTTTGTATCAGATATTTTGCTTGTACATCACTTCTGTATAGTGAAGGAAGTATAGTGCAGCTGAAGTAATTAAGGTGTAAATAATAGGTGTGGTTAGTGGGTGTGGTTGTAACTCGCTTGATTTATATCCTAGGGAAAACACTAATGTGTATGTTGCTAAGTATAAGTATGGTCATATGTGCACTACATGTATGACCCTCAGAACTAGTAGAGTTATACATATACATGTACATATACATGTATGTGTATGTTACTAAGTATAAGTATGGTCATATGTGCACTACATGTATGACCCTCGAGTGGCAAAACTGGCAAAATCTTCATATTATTATTATTTCAGACAAATCATTTTTTTGTTTGTTGAAATATCACAATGATTCTACGACCATTCCAGTCTACAAGTATTGAGATGATATCTACAGATAGTATGAAAGAAGACAGTCTCAACGACTACAAAGATTTGAATTAGACGCCATCTTCCAAAGAGGAATTTAATTACGCATGCGCATTTGTGTACTTGGAACATGGAAGCTGAAAAGGTGGAAGTGCTTGTTGCATAAGCATAGTGATAACATTTGTGAGCAAATACATTTTTATAATAATTAATAATAAAGCCATTGTATAATAATATTGTATACTATGATAAGCATTGGAATACTGAACGGTTGATACAGTGACTGGACACTACTTGAGGGCAGACAGTGATGTAAGTGAAATAGAAATTATACATCATCTGTAAATGAAAGAGAATGATAATCAATACATAAATACAAAAGACTGACTTTTATTGATGAACAAATTTTAATGCATTTATGATTGTATTATAAAATCATACAATCTACAAAAAAATATTCACACCACAGAAAAAAAACAATGGAAACAAGAATAATAAAAAACATTTTCAATAAAAATGAAAGACCATGTAGGGATGTCAAAACCAAAAAAGCATGCAAACAAGGTTGGGAAGCTAACATAGGACAAGTACAGCTCTTTGTATTTTGTTTTATAGCAGTGTAAGTACTTATGTAGGGTTATATGGAAGTGATTTTGGGTCCTATGTTAGCATGCTTTTTTTGGTTTTGACATCCCTACATCGTCTTTCATTTTTATTGAAAAATGTTTTTTATTATTCTTGTACATATATATGTACATATACATGTACACATATGTTGCTAAGTATATGTATGGTCATATGTGCACTACCCTCAGTACTAGTACAGTCATACATATATATGTGCATATACATCTACATGTTCGCATGTGTATAAGTATGGTCATACATGTACATGTATGTGCAATACATGTATGACCCTTAGTACTAGTAGAGTCATACATATATATGTACATATGCATATACGCATATGTTGCTAAGTATAAGTATGGTCATATATGTACATTTGTGGGCACTACATGTATGGCTCTCGGTAATAGTAGAGTCATACATACATATGTACAATAGTTGTATGACACTCAGTACTAGTAGAGTCATACATATATACATGTATGTACATATACATGTACACATATGTTGCTAAGTATAAGTATGGTCATATGTACACTACATGTATGACCCTCAGTACTAGTAGAGTCATACATATATATGTACATATACATGTAAGCATATGTTGGTAAGTATAATTATGGTCATACCCGAGTGTAAATAGAAACAGGATCCCGCGAGTTCTATGCAATATACCCGTATATGAGGTATACTGACTATACTAGACATGAAAGAAAAAAGAAACCTTACAGATGATGAAGGCAGTGGCAGCTTTTCTGATATAGTTGATGCAACCAGTTGCTTGCGGTTGATTGGATTGTAGTACATCTCTTGTACTGGAGGTACATAATTACTCTATTTACATAGTGTCAATCTGTCCAAAATAACAGTGTATTATTGCATTGTGAATTGGGATACACCATGCTGATGAGACCCAATAGGTCGAAACAATCTGATCAGTGTATGTATGTTCTGATTGTCCATGGTTTGCCCTGAAAATGTCACATGTACACAAAATCAGTATCTACAAATAATTCTGACACGAGTCCTTAAAGTGCTTGAAAGCACTTTCATCACATTTTTTGAAATGCTTGGAGAGTGCTTTGAAGCAATTTTTAGCTACATGCACTGACTAAATTGTGCTTGTGCTTGAGCTTGCACTTAAGCACATTATAGCATTACTAAGCGCAAAGGCTTGAAGTGCTTTATACATTCATAATAATATTATAAATTTTTAATCAATACTGGTAATCAGTATGTGTAAATTGTACAAAAAACCAATTCAGCAGTTCTATTCACACTAATTCAGCTGCTATTTTCACATGTGGAAATAATTTCTTTGACAGCTGCTATTTTCACACTTTGAGACTGCTTTTAGGCTAAGATGGCTGAGAAAAAAGCTACCTACTGTTTTAATAACCCTCAATCTTTGGTTTTAAGGCCATATGTAAACAGATGAGACCATATCTGGATCTACTAAAGTTTCAACTAACTGAATGAAGCACATGGTAAGATACATACAGTACTAGTAGTACACTGTGTAGACTAGTCTAGTAGCAGTAATTGTAGTACTAAAATTTACAAAAATTCACATCAGTTGATTTTATGATATATTTTCTGTCACATTGTTTTCTTCAAAGAGAAACTGTCATCCTCTGAAGCTAGGAGTATATATTTGGTCAAAAAGTGCTTGTGTTTGTGCTTCAAGCCCTTTGAAAGTGCTTGAAATTGTGCTTCAAGCACTTTACTTTACTAAGTGCTTGCCCCATGTCTGTCTACAAATAGATAAATAGATTCAGAAGTTTTTTGTGTATGGGCCTGTAGAATGTAGTGTGTTCACCATTGGGAATATACATTAATCAAAGAGGTAATGCTGTCAGTGGCCCAGAGAGAGAAGTGGCAAATATCAACTTCATTGGGTGAATAGTGTGCTATATGAGCTTAGTTTATGCTTGCCTATGTAAATTTCCACCTTGCCCAAAGCTTGGTCTGATCGAGTGGTCAGTGGTTCTGGTTCAGTTACGGTCATGTTGTTTCCTAGAAAAAGAGTGTCTGTTTTTCTGTGGACTTCATTTACTCATAATTATTATAAACATAATTATTATAACTATACTGCATGTAAAGATGAATAATAAATGGGGGTGGAGTGAATGTTATGTAGGACCTGACCTATTAGCATACTATATAACAAGAATAACAAAAACATTTTCAATAAAAATGAAAGGAGATGTAGGGATGTCAAAACCCAAAAAGCATGCAAACAAGGTTGGGGAGCTAACATAGGACCCAAAATCACTTCCATATAACCCTACATAAGTACTTGCACTGCTATAAAACAAAATACAAGGGCTATACTTATGTAGGGTTATACGGAAGTGATTTTGGGTCCTATGTTAGCTTTCCAACCTTGTTTGCATGCTTTTTGGGTTTTGACATCCCTACATCTCCTTTCATTTTTATTGAAAATGTTTTTGTTATTCTTGTTTCCATTGTGTTTTTTTTTGTGAATGGTGTGAATATTTTTTTGGCAGATTGCAGAAATACTATATATCATTATGAAATCATACAACTATAAATGGATTGAAATTTGTTCATCAATAAGTCAGTATTTTGTATTTATGTATTGATTATCATTCTCTAACACTTACAGATGATGTATATTCTCTATTTCACTTACAGCACTGTCTGCCATCCTACAAGAAGTAGTGTCAGTCACTGTGTGAACCATTCAGTATTCCAATGGTTATCATAGCATACAATATTATTATACAATTGTTTAATATTTATATTCATTATTATAAGAATGTATTTGCTCACAAATGTGCCTATGATTTCAATGCAACAAGCACTTCCACCTTTTCAGCTTCCATGTTCTGAGTACATGAATGCGCATGCGTAATTAAATTCCACTTTGGAAAATGGCATCCAATTCCAGATCAAATCTTCGCCGTCGTTGAGACTGTCTTCTTTCATAGCATCTGAAGATATCATATCAATACTTGTACATCAGAATTTTACAACGAATGGTGATAGAATCATTGTGATAGTTCAACAAACAAAAAAATGATTTGTCTGGAAAATAATAATAATAATAATAAGTATAATACCGTAGATCGGGAAATTTTCGTCCTGAAAAAAGTTTCGTCAATCACCTTCAGCGATGAAAATTAAACAAGCGAACTATTTTCTTCGATAAATAATTAGTTTATTCACACGTGTACGTACGTGTCAGCGAGTAGTGTCCAGTGCTAGCTACTGTTTGAGAAGATGGCTCTACTACGATATATGAAGCCTGTTGATTGTCTTCCATATCCCAAGGGACCACTCACGTCTTCTATATCTGCCCAGGCGATAGTAGAGTCTTTGATTACCGCTACAGCATACATGTCTGTTGCATTACCATGCTCCCGTTGACACTCCAGCTCCTCTCCAACAACTGCATCCCAAAACTCTCTGTATATGTGATACCATCTAACACAGGACTCCTTCTGAAACGTCTTCATACTCTTTTGACAAGTACCTCTTCGTGAAACGTGGGAAGAAAAAATTGAAATATTTACGCATAATTACAATTACGTACGTATGTAAAATTTCGCCCTACACTACTTTGCGACGAAAATAAAACCACGTGAAAATTTAACCGGTGAAAAATATTACTTGCGAAAATTTCCCAATCTACGGTAACATTTTGCCAGTTTTGCTACCTGCCGGTTCTCTACCTTAAAGATGATCTCCAGCTGTCTAGAAGATGTTGTTAGTCATAACAACACTAGATATCAATATGTGTGTATTAAGACTTGTTCTATAATTTTAGCAGAGATTTCAGCTCATCACTTACAACTGAAATGTATAGGCGGCCATTTTTTTCCCGTGCCATCCCTACATAGAGAGTACTACCATACTCTCTGATATACATACATACATATACATACATACATGTACATGTACATACATATATATATATACATGTATATATATATATACATGTATATATAATATATCTATATATATATTCATCCGTTCATTCATCAATACATTCCATTATTTGATTAATCTGGTAACTTGTGTATTCCTCGTCCCTGGCCCTCAATAGGACCATATATACCCAGGTTAGCAAAACAGGTGAGGACAATTGATTAGCAAATTGGGTGTGGTCAAACTTTATTGGTCAAAGTTCTAAATCCCAACTTACATATATGCTTTGGTGTCATTGTACCACTTGACACGAATAGTCTAGCGGGATTAAAGACATCTTGGTGGAATTGCCACCCTTCCCTCTCTCTACATACATGTATCTGAAAATGCCTATAGAGTCCTGCTTACCAATGTATCATGTAATAATATAAACTAACTAAATAATTTATTTGATATGTGACTGTCATGTGACTGCTATAATAAAATTATGATTGCTTTCCCATGGGTTTGATGTATGTTTATATATATATATATATATATATACATGTATGTTCATATATGTATTTGTGTCAGTAATGACGCACATCAAAGACACCGCGCGGGATGTAAATTTACTAGAAATGCCTACACCCACAAGCATTTTATAATCCACCCACAAGTGTGATACAACTCGCCCACAAACGTGCTACAATTTTTGCAATCAAAAAATTATCAAACATTCATTTCTTGAAATCAATGAAATTTTACAATTAACACAAGTAGCTAGTAGTTTTTTAGAAACATACATACACACAGTAACTAAACTCATACCGTCATTGAAGCTAAATCACTTGATACAAACAATCAACAACAACCAAAACCTTGTGTGTGTGTGTGTGTGTGTGTGTGTGAATCTTTAGGAAATAAACAGTTTGATGAAAAGCTAATTACATGTATCCTATATTAAGTTTATCTGTGTCACATGCAGTGGCATAGGAAGCAATCGAAAATTGTTTGGGTCATTAATTATTCATGAGGGGTGTGGCTAATTGTGACGTTTTAGTGTTAAAATTTCTTTTTGGTAAAAAAAAACATGTTCTCAAAATTAATATAATAATTTTAATTTACAGGAAGATTCAGTAGCCAAAAAAGTCACAACTTTATCTATGTCTATTGGAATTTCTCTTTCTATGTTCAGAAATGCAAGAGCTGATAATCTGTCTTGATCCATCGTCCCCCTCAAGTATGTTTTGAGACGTCTCAAGAATGAAAATGAGCGTTCAGCTGAACAAGAACTGATGGGAAAAGTCCAAAATATTTTCATTACTTTGGATAAAACTGGGAGAACTATTTTGAGGCTTGGATCTTCACTAAAGAACTTTTTCCTGTCTTGTAGTATGTGCCTTTGGTCATTCGATTGTTCACGTTCTTTAACAAGATTACAGAAAACCATTAACTTAGCTTTAAGGTCATCAGAATTAAAGCTGTAAAAAGAAGCAACATTGCCAATGCTATTATCAGAAATGGCAGAAAAATTTTCCTATGTCAGTATCTTTTCCATGGTCTCTCACAATAGATAAATCATTTTCACTAAACCGTTCTTCCATTCTTGAGGATATAACATCAATGATGGGATAAAAAGAAGTCACAAGATAATATTGCTTCACATTGGTATACATAGGGTCTGTTGAACCTCCTCCAAGCCTAGCAGGTACTTTTCTTCTTCTTGGTAAAACTGGATCATCGAAACCAAGTTTAGCACAAATATCAGTGGCTTCTTTCCAAAATCGATCAAACTCTTGCTCTGATCTTAAAGCTAACATGCTTTGGCACACTGCTTCCACCTTTTCAAGTGCATGGCATATTGATATACAAGTGGACTGTAGATACTTAGACAGAACATTTGTCATTGAAAAAATATGACTTAGAAGAAACAAATTGAAAACAAAATCAAATGTGCAAACAGACTTTAAAAGAGTACCTGCTTGAGCACCAGAAGCTGCATCATGTTCAGCTATTTCTTCTAAAGTCTTAACTATCTCCTCAAACTGTCCTTTTACAGCATTCAAAGCTTCAGCTCTACAGGACCATCTAGTGTCTGAAAGAGTGTTTAGTGTTGTTACCTTAGAACTAGAGTCCTTTTGTACACTTTCAAAAACAGCATGTCTTTTGCAGAAGTATTTATATAGTTGTGAAGTTCCAAAACGATACCCAAGGCATTTCGTGCAAAAGGAATCTCCTTTGCTGAATCAACTAAAACTAAATTTAAGACATGACCATAACAATGTGTGTACATTGCTCTTTCCACCTGTTAGAGACAAATTTATATTTCAGGAAGGTAATGGTTATAATCCTGGTTCTACCCACTTGTGGAGAGATATCTTCACAATGGTAGAGCTGACCATTAACATGAGACAGATGGGTGACAACACTTACTCTCAAGTACTGGGTAGAATTCGCACTGGACAGCAAACTCCAGACGATATCACTCTGCTCAGAACCCGTCTGACTTCTGGTATAGATACCATTGAACAGTATCCATTCACAGATGCTTTGCGTCTGTTACCTTTGAAAGTCATGGTGGATGAATACAATACTCACCGTCTTCGGCAGTTGGTGCAAGTCATGCTGCGAAGAAACATCCTCTGTGAAGATGAACTAGTAAATGGAGCTCGTGGAATTGTGGTGGGATTTACTTGGCCTGATGGACAGCCAACACAGCCTGAAATTGGACAGCTACCTCAAAATCTTCTGGTCAAATTCCACGATCCTCGCGTTGGTCGTATCAGCCGAGTGAGTGTTGAAGATGATGCAGAAGCTGTTCCAATTGTGAACCTGTGACGGCAAAATTTTATGGCCGAGAGGGAGTCACACTACAAAGGACTCAACTACCTTTAGTTCCCTGTTGGGCTGCTACTATTCACAAAGTACAAGGGTTATCTCTTGATGCTGCTGTGATTGACCTAGGTCCCAAAGTGTTTGAAGATGGCATGGCTTATGTTGCTTTGAGTCGTGTCAGAACACTTGATGGTGTAGCTATAATTGATCTTGTATCCAGCAAAATCAAGGCCTCTCAGTTGGCAACCAAAGAGTTAGATCGGCTGAGAGGAGCTGATGTTCAAGATCGTGAGGAGTAAATGTGTATGATAATAATTATTGTTGTGCTATAATACATTTGTGCTTTTAATTATATATAATCAGAGTTTGTTTAGTATCGTGTTACTACTGTACAATTATGTGTGTTATTAAAGCTGGACTTTAATATTGTATTTGTACATGTATTGAGCCTTATAATTATATAATTATTATTATTATTATACATGTTCTATTCTATTGTGTGTGGGATTTCCTAGTGGGCGGTGTATACCATCTATGTATACTCTGTGTACGTATTGATTGGTTGTATACCCCCTAGGGTCCCCTGCTTACATTCACTGTTTGCAACACACATTGATCCTGTCCCAATTGGTTGATGGTGGATCCTCACTTTCTGTTCAGAATGTGGGTGGCCTGGCATAAGGGATGCCTCCTCGTGGTCCAGGCTGGTAACTTCTACTTTTAATAATTAATGTAGAAGGCTAAAGTCCCTTGAAGATTTCAAAATTTGTGGAAAATAAAATGGTTAGTGTATTAATGTATGATTGATAATAATAATTTTCCTTTGTAATTATAGTCTGAAAGATGTCAAACAACAATGCAATTATGTATTTCAAAGAGAATGATCAAGGAAACATTCATAACTTTCATATTTAAATTTTAAACATTTTATAAATCATAAGAAAAATTTTAAACTATTGTTTATTGATAATTAATTAATACATGCATGAATAAGGCAATACATAAACAGGCTGCTAATTAGTACATAATATACAAGTAAAATACTAGGTAGATATAGTAAACAACTCCATTGGTGGGTAATAATGTTTCATATCTTACTGCAATAAAATATAATCTTATTTTCATTGGTCAATTCGATATTGAACTTCACAAGTGATCCTACCTTCCAGTATAAAAACAGCACAATTTCTGCGCTTCAAGGTATAGAATGTCTCAATTTGAAGACTTCATTTCCAACGGCATGGATTTAGATCTAGAAGTAACTCCACGCCCGAGTCCACTGTCTCCTATTAGACCTCCACCTCCACCTCCACCTCCAGTTGGAGCTCCTCCACCCAAGAAAGGGAGAAAAAGAAGGAAGAAACAAAAGGGGAGGGGGGAGTCAAAGATTATAACTGTTAGTTAATAAGTAATTTTATAATAATGATAATTATATAATTATTCTGTTTTATGTTTATATAGATTCAAGTAACCAAAAATGGTGGTGTGATAATTAAAAAAACATTATTAAATTATATAATTATAATTATATATATATATATATTATATTATTTAAAAGTTTCATTTAAATTATATATATATTATTATTAGCAAATACCAGCAGAAATTCCAGTAGCTAAAACTTTCACTTAGTCTCCTCTGCACGTGCTGTTTAAGCTTGCATTAGATTGTCTTACATGCTACAGAGTGATCTCTGCCTTGCAGTAGTAGTAGTCTAAATTAATCTTTGTTGTTTCTATCCTTTGTGCTCTAATCCTTCTCTGTATTTCTGCTTGAGCAGTAGTAATCTTCTTAATCTGTGGTGTTTCAATCCTTTGTGCTCTATGCCTGTTCTGTATTTCAGCTTGCCAGTGCTTGCTTATCGCATATTTCTTCGACATTCTCGTGCTCTACTTCATGCGCATGCTCAGTATCATGCGTGACCTTTGAACCATGAAAATATTAAAATTTGTAAAGCAATCATTTCATACTATATAGTAAAATTCTCCTTGGTAGCCATCTCTCTCTTTACACACTATAAATATATATACATGAACATCCCATACGGATGTTTTTTGTCATAATAATTATAATAATTATAATTATGTTTGTGTCACCTACGAGAGTATGCGTTGTATACGTAGTTAAGGAAGTACATCATCCCGGGGGCTCGGTCAATTAATGGGCGTGGCGCGTAAAAGAACGTGGCACACATGCGATCAAGCTCTACACACCAGCAGAAAGAAAGATGTGTAGCTTACGTAGAAACTGGAAGTAATAGCTAGCTATTCTGCCTGAAATATATTCCTAAAGTTCTACAAGTGAAGAACAAAAACAAATATGTCAGTGATAATCTAACCGATGATAATTTTTTAGAAAATTTATTTCAAGGTTATACATCCAGTGATGGAGTAACAAATACAGACACTGACTAATTCTCTGGTCACTCGCATTCTCAGATTGGCCCTCTTCATTCAATACTCCTGATCAAACTCAACCGCAAACAATCTATATGAATGCACCTGATTTTGCTCCAGCTCAGCCAATTTATAATCAAATTCCATTCTCCAATATTCCTGACACTCAAGCAGTATCATTTACATATCGTGCATCTAATATTTCACTTCCATGCTCCACTTTTCAGCTCCATTTGCAAACATCACCCACAAAACTGAGAACAGCAGAATCGAATATGGTTATCTCGGCCCAATAGGAAGACTAAATGTAAAAAAAATTGCTCTTGCCTTGGCAAGAGAAACATTCTTTGGCTTGGAAATGATGAAACACTGTACATTACAGGGAAAAGGGAAAAATAAACTAGCATTAGACCGTACAAAAATGGATCAAATTCAAGCAATAATAAGGAAAGTATGTGACAGAGAATCAGAGCAAGAGTTTGAGGTAATATGGACTGATGTAAAAACATCAATAGGACAGGCATGTAAGCATACCCGGAGAAAGGAATTAAAAGGGGTACGATCTAGCGGAGCTAACATTTATCAATAAAATATCTTAATAGAATTATTTTTGATCACTCCTAAATTGTACTGAATATTTTTTTGCTTGTGTTAAATAATTAATAATGTTTATTGAACTAAATTCTCTTAGTGACACCATTTAATAAACACAAATGAACACAATTGAAATGATAGAAAATTCCAATAATTAAAATCAAAAAATATTATAATTTTTATATTGTTGGTCATCCTTATACTTCCTGCATATAAACTTTAACTTTGAGATCTTGATGGTTGTTCATATCTGTGTGACAATATATAATAGTCAATATTGTCACTGATAACAATTATGCTAGTATAGTTTACAATTACAATAGAATATATACCTCATTTGCCTTTTCTTTTAAATTTCTATTTTGCAGAATGCCATCACACACCAACTGACCCAGTCCTCTATGGCTACTTTGAGTAGTTAATTCTCTATGGCTACTTTGAGTAGTTAATTGTTCAATCAAATCAGTCTTCCAATGAACTTGCCTATAGACGAACCTATGTAAATCCCACCATTGTATTGTTACTTCCACCCCTTTTGTTAATTGAATAGGCTATTGGGGGAAAAATTTACCTAAGGAGGAGTCCTTGGGGTGGAAATTACGGCTATTTCTGGATGTAACCGTCATCGGGATTACATAAAATTATTCTAGGGTTTAGGGTTAGGTGCAGTTTTTTATTATCGTTTCTATTTATAGTAGTAATGGTTACATCAAAAAAAACTGAAATTACTAAATACCAAGTAGTTAATTTGCAAATCAGTATCGATGGTACTGAATGGGTGGGTACTGTGTGCAAACATCATGCAATGTCATTTTAATTATACAAATTTCACTTATTTACCATCCCCCTTTAGTACTTGGTATTGATTTATTTGGTATCGTATCACCCATCACTATACAATCACTGAAAGGGAAGGTGAAGCTTCCATAAACATTAACATGATGTGAGCCATGATTGTATCAAGAGATACCCTTCTATGATTACCTTAAAGACTGAGTTGCGTTATATAAAATATTTATGATTTTAAGATATTGTGCAAAATTGCATAGTTATAGCATACCCTGGCGATTGCCGTTTTATTACATAAAAAGCTTCACCTGTCCATTGATAATTTTAATGAAGCTTATAGAACTCTGTGTGTTTCACTAGCCTCCGCCAAAGCAACCTGTATGTGCCTTCATCTTCATAACGCAAAAAGTAGGACGAATAAATAATACGAACGGTTTACACACTCGCTGTGGCTCTGTCTTTATCCCAATTCAGACGTTTTATATACCATTCTAGAGATAATTTTATGCTCTATTCAGGTATGAACAAAACCCAATTTTCAAAAATTTTGTGAAAAGTCACCTTTTCTCATGCACGGTCAGATATAATATATAGCGTAAGTGGCCAATTATCGACATGTATGTTTTCCAGATTTGCAACTCACTTTAGAAACACCTCCAGACAACAATAACAAGGAGAACAAAGGCTTGCTGTGAGTTCTGAGGATCCTACAAACCTCGAGGAATTAAAAACTTCACAATGAGAGCGGCAGTTGAAATATGAAGGGTTGAAAATTTCAATTATCGACACTCATGTAAACATTTTCCCCTAGCACAGACTGCATATTATATATGGAGCAGACCCTGGTGAAGATGCATTTGGAGATTTTTTGTCCACATAAGATTTGTTGGTTGATCTAGGAGCTTGTTTCTTTTGTCTGGAGTCTCTCTCAGCTGCTTTTTTTTTGCCTTTCTTCTTTCTGCTCTCTCCTTTTTTCTCGTTCGATCTTTCGTTATTCCTTTTCCTCTTCTGCTTTCTTTTTCTTTTCTTCTCTTTCTTTTATAATCTGTACACATTCTTTACTAGTCAGTACTCTGGTGGCTCCAGACACACGCTTTGCCGGTTTATTCTTAGGAGAGCTAGCTGCAACATACTGAATTAAATATTTTGAGATATAGTGCTGAGGTGACTTGATGACTCCAACATCGACAATTGTTTAACTCCTGAATTGATGATTTGATCGTCAGGGGACAATGACAATGCTTCAGCTCCTGATCTTGTAATTCCACCTTCTGGAGACATTGACAGTGGTTTAGATCATGAAAATGTGACTACACCCTCCAGTAATGATTCATCCACTGGAAATAATGTAGTTCCTATAAAGTAATGTGTGCATGTCCAGACAGAATAGAATAATAAACCAAAATGCACACTTCATGGATTGAGCATACCACTTTCTGAAGATTCTAGCAACGGTTCTACTGAGGTGAAACTATCAACCACAGGAGTGGATGGTGTTGACTCCAACAGAGAACGATCAGCAGGTAAATCAGAAGGATGATTAAGTTCAAGCCATCTTGTGTATTCTTCATCATACAAATCATAGCCCTCGTCGTATCTTTTCTGAAACCTTGCCAATGTTTCAGCAGAAAATTCATCTCGATCATCAGAATTACTAGAATATCACTATGCTTATTATGACTGGCACAACCTTCAACGTCAATACCACAATCAATTGCATCAGGATTAAATGGATAAATTCCACATGTATGGAAGCCAGAACAAATGTTTGAAGGTGTCATGGTTTTCATCCATGCCTTGTTGAGCAAACCTGAAAACCGATACTTCATTACCAGTTTCCCATGGTGTTTTTGTATATACTTGTGACAGACAAGTTGCCAGTTTCGCTTTAGTGGTCCGAAAACACTGGTGTCTAGTGGTTGTGATTCATGTGTTGTGTGTGGGGGAAGACAGAAGAGAATTATTTCATGCTCCCTTGAAAACTGAACTAATTCGGGCTGATAGTGTGAACTGTGACCGACCATCTAGCAAAAGAAGGAGTGGTCTAACAGAAACTGCATTTCTTAAGAAATGATCAATTAGCCATCCACGAAAGAGTTCAGTATCAACCCAGCCTTTGTCACTTAGCCCATATGTGGTGCCGGGAACTTCTCCTACAGTCCATTCTACATTGAGGCTTTTAGCATCAAAAATAACAAAAGGTGGGATTGCCTGACCTGTGGCACTTATACGACCTATAACAGTTATTTGACATTTATTTCTAGTTGTTCTGTACCTAATCTTCTTTTGGCCTTTTTTTGCGATTATCTAGGGGGGATGATGGTCAAGGGGCATCCCTGTCTCGTCTACATTGTATATCTAAGCTGGAGAATCCATTGATTTGTTCTTATCAAGGACATCCTGCAACAAATCAAAGTAAGCCTTCATTGTTTCAGAATTGAGACAATCACGTAAAGATAGATCAGGGTGTCGTTCCATAAAGCGTTGAAACCAGCCACTTGTTACCCTGCTTCCTCTCAACATTCCTTTATCACGAACAACATTTTCAGCAAGCATTATGATTTCTCTCCTTGTCTTTCCATAACCAGCCTGACCTACCTCCACAATAAAGTCTGACAATTTTAGCTCTTCTTCTGGGGAAAGGAAAGATAAGGCCTTTGTCCACATTTTGTGCCGCCATGAACAACCTTTCCACGTATTCGATCACCAAGGGTTGTCCTAGGAACTCCAAACGTGACAGCAGCACGAAGAAGAGGTTCCCCATTCTTTACTGCTTCGATAGCAGCTAACATGGATTCATCAGACCACTGTTTCCGAGTAGTAGAAAGAACAGGCGGACAAGAGTTTGACGTGGGTCGGCCACGTTTTCTCCTTCGTTTGAATGACATGAGTGTCTACACTGAACAAAAGAACAAACATACATGTAAATAAGATAGTATATGCCACTTTATAACCTTTGATTGAGAGAGATACAGACTGAGAGTACACTGGAAACAGAAACGTGGAACACGATCGCACTTATTAATTGATACTATACGGTCTGTTAATTAGTGTTTACGAATGTGTCGATAATTATTGATACCAGTAGTGTCGATAATAGATACATGTCGGTGATTGGCCACTTACGCTACATATACATAGGCAGATCCAGGATAATTAACCTAGTAAGGCCAAGATTAAAAATTACATAAATTATGTATAATTATCTCGTGTAATTAGTTAAAAACAATTGTTGACATTAACCAACTAGCCTGAAATATATAATTATAGTATAATTATATATCATAAACAAGGTAAGTATTATAGTTTATGATTAATTATAGTATAATTATATAGGTCTTTCAGGCCAGTTGGTTAATCTTAATTGTTTTTAACTATAATTGTACGAGATTATTAAGTAATTATAGGTATATAGGTTTATAATAATTATCATACCTGTCGTTTGATTCTAATAGAAGAACGTTTAAGATAATATTGAAGCACTGGTTGCACTGCATGGCAAGACACATCCTGCAATGTCAAAAAATAACGCCGGGGATCTTGAAATTTTTAAACTGGGCTGAATCACGTAACTACGTATTTAATTATAACAGAAAAAAAATAATGTAATCTGTATAACATGATGAGCTCAAAAGGTAAAGACAGAAAATTATTTTTAATTCATTACTACTTTTGTTTTTATGAAATCAAACTATACAATAATCATATAACATTATACATGTATATACAATAATAATAGCTATTGTAATATATTTATAGTGACAGTTGCTTTGTTAAAATCCAGTAGCACTTCCTTCAACTTCAATCATTCGGGGAAGCACTTTGTGGAGGTGATGGATGTATATTTGGCAGGTTTTGATATCAACTGTTTTTCAAAACTGCAATATTCCTTTTACAAGATCTTCCTTTTTTCTTGGCTTTACCTCTCTCCTTATATATTCCTGTATGATAAAAAATACTATAACTATTAATAATGATATGTAATAATTCAGTCTAACCTTCAATTCATGCCAAAGGTTTTCTATTGGGTTAGCAGCTGGACTTTCTGGTGGTGTCTTCCACCAGTTAATTCCCATAGTTTGGAAGAATTCCTGTGCCAGTCGTGAGGTATGTTTTGGGTCATTATCTTTCATGAAGCGATGTTCGTTTCAATAAATACGACTTATGAAAGGGACAAGACTTTTACCAAGAATCTCCACATATAACTTTGCATCCATTCTCCCTTCAAATACACATATGCCATTCCAGCTTATCCCAGCCCAAACATGCACTTTGATTGAATGTTTTGGTCTTGGCTTATATCTTGGTTGCCTCCCATCTTTACGGCAACAAAATCTTTTGTGTGACTCCAGTTGCACAGTAGTTTCATCAGTCCATATTACGTTTTTAAAATCATCCATATGCATGATATACTTCTGAGCCCACTCTAGTCTTTTAAGTTTGTTTACGGGTCGGATTACCTGGCAGTAAGCAGAACCACGATACGACCATCCAAGTAAGCGTCTTCCCACCAAAATTGTGCATTCTGACAGATTGTATCCTTGTTGCTGGAGATAGCCTTGAATTTGGTTTCATCATCTTTCTGCATGTAACTCTCAATTAGGAAGAGTACTCTTTCTGACAGCTTTGAAGGGCATCCAGATCTTGGTAAAATCGCAATTTCTTCCGCCCTTTGTAGCTTTGTGGGGTGTTTTTTTTTTATAAAGATATTTGAGAAAGAAGTCTCAAAGACCAGTGGATTGATTGCTTGACTGCGGGAAACTTGATGAGGTATGTGTGGCCACTGTGGTATGACTGGATGGTTCTGTGATGGTAGATTTGGTGAAGCTGTTGGTAAAACATCTGCTATAGGGATTGGTGGTGTGCTGGGTATGTGGGAAATAGGTATGATGTTGGGAGATATATCAATGATGGTAGGTGTGGTCACTGCAGTGATGGTTCTGTGAGGGTAGTTGTGGATGATGTTGGTAGATTTGGTGAAGCTGTTGGTAAAACATTTGCTATAGGAATGGTGGTGTGCCGGGTATGTGGGAAATAGGTATGATGTTGGGAGATATATCAATGATGGTGGGTGTGACTGGATGGTTCTAAGATGGTAGTTGTGGATGATGTTAGTAAAGCATCTGCTACAGGATTTGGTGGTGTGCAGGGTATGTGACAAATAGGTATGATCAGTGTTCTCGTTAGGCCTTTTTGTGGTGGTGTTGCACCACCAAGCCATTGTTATACTTAATTACCATGAAACCACATGATATTATTACTCAACCTACAAACCACATTGTTTAAACAATCAACTTTGAAGATTTCATTTAAAAGCGAGAATATGAAAATCCTGGCGAGAACACTGAGTATGATGTTTGAAGATATATCAATAATGGTAGATGTGACCACTGGTATGACTGGATGGTTCTGTGATGGTAGATTGTATAGTCACTGACCATTCAGTTGGTAGAGTGGATGGGGTTACACATGAGAGGTAGCAATAGTCAGTGAAGAATAAATAGGTATGATGGAGTCAGTATTGAATATCAATAGCATTTTGGCAGAATGGAATTATCCCAGCCTTTTTAAACCCAATTGTGGCTTTAATGCTTTCTATTTTTTTAGCGACTAAATCTTGAAAATCACACTAAGTGACATATCTTTCCTCACTTCAGGTACAATTTCTGTGTTCTCTAGGCCTCCTCCCCATATTTTTTCACATAGTTCATAATACAACATTACTACCCTGCCATGCCCACTTCTACAACTGGAGTCAACTGCCTCCCTAAACTTGTTACGTATAGCTTTAACCCTCAGAGGACTGATGTCATCTATATGTGACATTTGACCCCTAACATGGTTCGGAGAGTGTTCCTAGCATTATGATTCATGAAGCACTCCTAATGCTTGCAATTTGTGTCAGGTGCAAGCCCATGAAATTGGAAAAAAAATTGATGGTTTTTCGGCCACCCTTTGGCCTCAATAATGAGTAGAGGGGGAATTTTAAAGGTGGGTGCCCCCTTCAAACCAACGCAGTTTGGGGTTTCAGTGAGCCCACCCACGTGCTCTGGTGTGTACCTGATGCATTTCCCTTGCTGAAAAACCTGAAATCATGGGTGTAGCTGGTGCCAACATACAGTGGGGTGATTTTGTTTGCCCTAGTTCCCGTCAAAAGAGGGAGAGCACTGCATTTGATTTAATCCTACGAAGCGCTTGGGTTGGGGACTTTCGAGTCCTGGTAAGCAAGACTCACATTACTGTACTATTACATCAGTGTATTGTATTGTTAGTATTGTTGTACTATATAGTGTTATATTACTGTAGTACAGTTTAGCCTTCATTTAACCATGCTGAAGTTGCTGTTTAATTCATTTAACCACATGATGCTCATCAGTCAAGGGCCTATCTTTGTACTGCTGAAAAATTATAACCTTGCATCCCCCTCAATGTTATGTTTGCCAGCAATTGCAAGTTTTGGACATGTATATTGTTTATGTTTTGTGAATCAATATTCTCTGTTGAACTCTGTATAATGAAACAATAAATTTGTTCAAAATTTTCAGTTATTTGTGATTGATCAGTTATTCCATAAAAGTCAAGTAGCAACTGGCTGCACCTGTCTTTAAATTTTGGAGTTTTAACACTGTAGTCTCTCATCCCTGTTACCCAAACTTCTGAGTCAGCATTCAGAAGATTGGCGGTGTATCCTATAAGAACAGAAGAATAAAAAAGGACATATGTAATGTATAACATAATGGGTAGTTTTACCATATGCTTCTGGCATATCAAATAAATCATTTGGTATCCCTGAAGGTAAGTGACTCTTCATATTTTTCCTTAGCCTATGAGTATTCCAGTCATTCTTGAAATGTTCCAATTTTTTTATTGTTAGGTGTATTGTACAGTATGCAATAATCTAGGATCTATCGAAACCTTTCCTGTCAATTTATGTGCATCATCTCACCAGAATTTTACCCTCACAACAGCCTCCTTCAGTTGCTCCTGTGACCAACTGAACATCTGTGTTTGACATTTCTGACTTGTATTTTACTGTTAACTTTTTAATCAAATGTATAGTAACTTTAATATTTCTACTGCCGTTTTCCCGCATGTCCATGACGGCAATCCTGGTGTATTCTATATCATTAAAAAGCCCCATTCCAGAGCTACATTTCGGGTATCAGTCTTGTGAGTGTACTTAAACTATGAGCTTTATATGAGCTGTTTTGTAAGGCACTTCAACGCATGTAAATATGCACTAAACGGAATCAAAAATGTATAATAGTACACTAGTCCGGTTTTACCAGTAGTCCGAAATTGCACTACTTGGTCCTTAACTCATGGCAGCTGTTTCTCATTTCTAGGTATTGCGAGTAACATGAATGTTGTGACACACACACAACTCTTGAATAAAATCTTTAACAACATTCACCTCCTCCTTCTCATCTATTGTTCATTTATCAAACTGTAAATTCTGCTGAGTCTTGTTATCCTCTGTATCTTCATTCTGATGTACATTCTGTTCAAACTCATTTTTTCCTGTATTTCCATTCTCGTCTACATTCAGATCCACTTCTAAATCAATCATGATTCACAACACCTTTAAAACACGCACAAATAAGTAGTATCACTATGCTTACAATTTTTCCTCCTTTCATCATCACAGGCCTAGTATAATAATGTATGAATCTATTTAATCTAATATGAATATTGTTGAACTTACAGTCAGAAGATTCTTGTTCATCATCCAGAAATACTCAGGTTGAGAATGCTACTTAATCAGATTTAGCAATAGAGGTTTTGTTTAGTTCAAAAATCATGAAAATGCTTTTGTCGGCAAGGGCGTGGCTACATTTTCCCCGTAAACTACCGTGTCACACAATTAGTTCTATTCCGTGCTTTTATAAAATGATAAGGAAAGCAAATTCTTGTGAGTGTGGACTTCGACGCTAGTCCTGCCAAAGCCATGGATATCTGTGTTTCACAATTTACATCAGAGTAAGCTAATGTATTGTGCTATCTATATCACTAATTAAACCGAAATCGTGTTTGCGTACATTATTGTGAATTTTGGTTGATGACTACAAATATGGTTGGCATGGCTGTTATGTAACGTAATACAGATTCTTTGCTAATTTCTTAACGACAACTACTTCATTTTGTCTTCTTACCAAGAAGGAGGTGCTTGTACTTTCACCCCAGGAAAGATATCTCCATGTACATAAAGTAAAAAAGTGCATGTCCTTTTTCATTATCATCCTTTTTTGTGTAAACAGAGATGGACAATGTCTATCATGTCACTGGGAGCAGTACTGGTTGGTGATATATTCTGAATGAAAATTTTGAACTACTCTAGATAAAGCTGAGAATTCATCCAATCACTGTTACTATCAACAAAACGAGTATTAGGAATAGCATCATCTGTAAGTACAGGTTGTTTGCGAAGGTACACCATCAATGGAGGTAACACAGAACCGGACCAAATGCAGGGATAGCATGGTATGTATTTTGCCCCTTTCTGCGGCTACAGTCATTTAGAGGTACAATAAAAGATATGATCAATTGACTAGAATTTGTGTATTTTCACTAATACATGTACCGTATAGGGGATACATGTACCGTATAGGGGTTATATTATGCTGGGAATAATTTTCGTGAATTTTGCGAAAGGCCTGATTTCGTGAAAATTACTATCTGTGAAATTTTTTGTTCCACGAAGTAGGCGTGTCACATTAACCGCACGCTGTACGCGAGATCCATCAATTGCATCACGTGAGGGACGTATGAAGGTGCGTTCAGTTTTGTAGCCCAAGTGTCAAGTTAATATGGCTACCCCAAGTCTATATCAGTTCTTCAAGAAAGTAGAAGTAACAGATCGTGATCGTGAACGAAATTCGTCAGGTAAAGCTCTTCCTAATCCTGAGCGACAGCTTTCCTCTGAAGTTCCCCTGAAGTTCCCCTGAGCTTCATAATGTCTGCTAACAATGAAGAAAAAGGTTGCAAACTGCTGATATGGAACGGGGGACGTGTCCTATTGTAGTGTCATCTTGATCACGCTTAACAGCTACAGCATATGGATCGTGAACGTTGCCAGGTTCCACTCTACACACATAAATTTCTCCCAGGTTTGGTGTCCAAATATGCTTGTAAATGTGATGGCCACGTATTAATGAATCGACGGAGAATGAGATCGACATGGTCGAACACTGCAAGCACTTTAACAGGTGGGTGTGATAATGTACGTTTAACGCATGTGCTTGGGTGTGACGTGACATGACACGCCAATTTATAGGTGGAGCATGGGCACGCCTTCAGGTAAATAAATACAGAACCGCGAAATTATTTTCCTGTGAAATATAAACCCTATACGGTATATTCCGTCATGTCAACAAAATTACCGTTGTCGAGTTTCACATAATCATGAATTAATGGGCAATCATACCCTCCATGTGTGCATGGCAAGCAGGTACATAAGTAGCTGTATGTAATCCATTTGATGTGGCAATGGATACAAAAAACACTTTATTGCCGGCATTGTATTTGATTCATGGTATACCTTCACTTGTTAAAGGATTGAAACTTAGGATGATTAACAGCATTGTTATCTACATACACTGCTACCACACACTTAGGTAGATCAGGATAGAGTACTTGTCCATCTGGAGACTCCCACACACTTAGTTAGATCAGGATAGAGTACTTGTCCATCTGGAGACTCCTGTAACCCAAATTCTAGAGCACCTAATTAAATCAATTTGTTCAGTAGAAATGAAAATGAAATCTCTATTTAGAGTACTTGTCCATCTGGAGACTCCTGTAACCCAAATTCTAGAGCACCTAATTAAATCAATTTGTTCAGTAGAAATGAAAATGAAATCTCTAATTTACATGTAGTTAATTTTAGTAGTAATATTTTGCCAACTACACTAGTGTTAAGCTTTCATCCTCTAAACCATGTGTGGCAAGCAGCTGTAGAGTGGTCGGCTGTCTAGCTGTCAGAATACAGACAACTGAAACCATTGACAGCAATCACGTTGCCTGCCCATTCTTTTATTATCCCACTTATCACACATATTTTATGATTTTAAGTCTTGTTTGTGTAACATCATATTAGATTGTACCACTAAACAAGTAATGAGTTTCTTATGTATCTGGCTTTCTGGTAGCACTTCAACGATGTATGGTATTTCATTTCTTTGTGGTTGACCACAATGTCTGTTCCTGCTCAACAATTGATATCTATTACATGCGACTACAAATTCTCTGTTTTGTTGTCTGGTATATTCTTCTTGAATTGGTCTTGATGGTTGGTTTCTGATTCTTTCTCGATAGTAACCACAATATAATTCCAAATACTATAGAAAATACTGCTAAAACACAAATGAAAATGACATGTCTTGAAGTATTGGATTCATAACTTGTTTTGTTAGTAGAATTCTTAAAGGGAATAAAAAAAAGAATAAAGGGGACAGTAGACCGACCGGTGGTGGCTGTGGTGGACGTGGTGGACGTGGTGGACATGGTGGACATGGTGGATTTGGTAGAGGAGGTATAGAAAGGGGGAGGGGTCAAAAAGAAGACAAGGAATGGATTCCAGTTACAAAGCTGGGACATTGGGGGACGTCTTGTGAAAGATGGAAAAATTAAGTGACTTGAGGATATTCACCTGTTCTCAATACCCCCATGTACATGTGTCACTACTGCATTAATAATTAAGATATATATATAATATTTAAAAAAAACAGGAGGCTGAAATAGTTGATTATTTCTTGGGACCTGCACTAAAAGATAGAGTTGAAAAGATCATGCCAATACAGAAACAAACCAGAGCTGGTCAGAGAACACGTTTCAAGGTACATGAATGTCTTCAGAAGGAACACACTTGCATAAGCAGTGTGGGGATGTGTGATACAACTAAATAGTATTGTGTATTCAATGTCAATAAATCTCCTATTTGGTTGTACCAAGAAATGGTAAATGAAATCAATCAACACTATACACACTAACTTGTTAAAAGCCAATATTGTTTCATGATATTGAATGATATTTCGATATGTATTGCACCTCACTACTAAGCACACATACACTGTTTATGTATTGGAATGTAATTATATATATATTTAATGTTAGGCGTTTGTAGCAATGGAGATTACAGTAAACATGTGGGTCTTGGAGTGAAATGTTCTAAGGAAGTAGCAACTGCCATTTTTGTGGAGTGGTAACTGTGTAGTTGTAAATTTTGGTGATTACTTTCAAATGTCTCTTGTTTAGTCATTTTTATGTTAAACCGATGATATTTATTATTTGTGACCGCGAATGAGAAAACGTGTCTTGTGCGACTTTTATTGATATTGAGATATTAGCCAAAATAGATGGCATAGCTAACACTTGTCGAAATCGAGATTTCGCTTGCTTTATGATTATAGGTGACTTACTCATCCTCTGAGTTGATCTAAAGTCCTCTGGAGTACTTCGCTATACTGCAAATACTCGTTTTATCACAGAGAACGTCAGCCATTGCTATAAACACGGAGCACAAACAACGAAATGTAACGCGGACGCTAACGGGAAATTCCATAGCAACGAATTTTATTTCAACAAAGAAAAGGCTCTTACTCAAGCTATGAACTCAACTAGGGTACTTCTAACTGCTGGAGGTCAAGATGGTAAATGTCTAATCGTGCTACCCTATCTGTGTGAAGAGTGAGTAACATTATCAATGTTTATGATCATTAAAAAATAAATAACATTTTATAATGTTTTATAACAGATTTTGATGTTCAGTGATGATGTAGAAAGACTCGGTGATGTTGAGAACTTGTGATAAGGAGCTTGAACCTGTTGAAAATACATGTATTAATAATTTTTTAAAACTTTAGTTAAAGAATATAAACAAAAGGAAACAACTCAAATAACTAAAACCAACTGAGTTAGCATAACTACACGCATACAAGATAAAACTGTTACAGTTAATAACATCCCAGTTTCATGTCAAGTACAACAAATGCATTCCAAGAAGGTAAACAATAAATTTTATCTACAATAATCATACTCACAATTTATGAGATTTCCTCCATCAATTTGGGCCTTGGATTGCAGAACAAGACACTCTAAACTAAGGGTGAACTTTACCATTCCAAATGAATGACAATATTGGCTATTAACAGTAAAAAAACAGGCATTTACAAACCTCCAAAAGCTTGTTTCTCTCTCACATGCTTGCGTAAACGGATAGTTTACGGGAAAACGTGAAAAATTTTATAAATGGCTTTTCTAGCATTTTAATTTTAATTGCTGTCAAAGCTTTGAGGGAGTGTAACTCAGCAACGGAACATCAGATTGCAAAATCGAAACCATCAGGAAGTAGCTTGAAACATGGAGAATCCGCTGATAGCAAAAACTCAATTTTGAATTTTAGTCCCACAAGACACGTTTTCTCATTCTCGGTCACATTTCTTTTTGTAACGAGAGAGTAACGACAATTTAACTTTAAAACCAAGATATTATAAGGTTATTGCAGTGACTGTTGTAATATATTTTATTAGATAACTGGGAAGTGTGGTAGTGTTTTGGTACAGGCATCGTTAGTACTCCTGTACCAAAAAAGCTCCTGCAGGTGTTTCTGATTGTTACACAAGTGCTCGAGGTGCAACCGCTAATCTGGGAAATTTTCGTTAAAAAAAAACACTTACATCAAGATAGAATATGATTTATTTTCCACTCAGCCAAGGCTACATTTCAAGCTATATCAACAACATATAGTACCTATCACCTGACATGTGGCCTGAAGTGAAATTGACTAAAATCCCATTCCAGGAATTTTCTGACTACCTGTCCAAAAATCGGCCTAAGAATCAGTTCGCATCTACTACAGGAACTGAGTAAAATTTGAAACTTACATTTTTATCTCTAAGGAGAGTAACTAGGATTATTATTATTATATTTTGATAGTATTGTTTATTGGAAGAAATTTCAATAGAGTACGATTTAAAAGTACAATTTCACTCTGAAGTACCAGTATCAATTACCTCCTTTAGTGCAAATGAATAGATATTGTATTACGAGTTCCCTTTCTACACTGTCGATCCAAATCCAAATTCAACTAGGAAAATCTGAAAAAGCATAGATACAAAATACATAGCATGTGGCATTGTCGTCAGGTATGGTCAACTGTGCAATGTGTGTGATCTTTCAGAAATGGCGAGTTTTGCTTCATTTAGGCAAAAGATTTGCACGCAAATCACATCCCCACATGAACATTAGAAAGGAAAAACTTCAAATAATAGTTGGGAGGTAAATATTCACTGTATAGCAGTCTGTGTTTACATCGAACGTTGTTGTGCTTTGTTCGTCTCATGTCTAAATAATGGTAAAGTTCTGTCCGTTCCGAGTCTATGTCATTGTCAGCCGTACAAAAAGGGCATTGGTTGTTCATGTGTACTATATTGTCATAACAGGTAGTATGTAAATCTGCTGAACATCATTTAGTTCTACATAGCGTTGGTGACAAGTATTGCTGTAATGGTGTAAGTGTAGGATCAGTTATCAGAGAGTACGGTCTTGTGTAGTTGTAGTTGACTGAAGAATTAATAAATAAATACCTGATAATACAACAATAGTCGAGGTGATTTAAAATGGAGACATAATTCAGTCAAATTGATGAATTGGCGTGTGCTACCATATTGTCTGATTGTATCAGGGATAGGAAACACATGCATATAAGCAACCTTTTTGTGGTGACTTATAGCACATCAGACATGGCTAAAATGTCAATAATCCATTGTTTTGCATTCCCTTCCAGTCGATCAACATCTGGCTCAACTGAAGAGAGCTCATAAATAGAGGAGAAACCTAGCAATTAGCAATTTTAATAAATAATTATGAATATTTGCTATTATGACAAACATCTTATGATCCAAGGTTTTGCTAATGACAGCAGTACTACTGGGTAGCAAGTCATCAAAATTACTTGGCAAACTCTTGAATGTTTTCCACGAGCACCAGAAACTTCATGTTACCGCCAAAGATGGATGATCTCCAACTTACCTTTCCTTTTGTTAATAGTTACTGAGCCGATTTGTTCCTCAATCAGCTTAGTGAGTCAGAGAACACAGGCTCAAGTGCTTTTTTTATTTCTCAGCACATTTTACGCCGCAAATGTATGAGTGGTAGAAACTTCAGGTAGCTAGGATAAAAAAACGAAATTAATAACCATACTATATATAATGTGGCTCAATTATGTACCTTATCATTTAATACAGGCCTTTAAACTCTGCCAAAAGGTAACAGTAGAGGTAACAAGCAATTCAACATTGTGCGAAATGTCATATCTAACTGCCTTGACCTTGTATGACTGGGGTTGAGTATTGTTAACTCATGATTATGAGACAACAAACGTTTCTAAAGAGATACAACATCTTAAGAGACAGAAGCTTATGGTGTCAGAGTCTTCCAGAACTGTTAGTATACCGGCTTTCAAAGTGTTCACGTGATAGTGTCACGTGCCATTGACCAATGAAATTAAAGGTCAATACAGCATGGGGTGGAGTCAAAAGTGATCCGATAGGAATAAAGAACAATTACTACAAATTACTACAAATTAGCTGTCAGAGTTAGAAATATTGGGCCAAACAGTTGATATCTCAGAATAGCTTGCAACCACTGCGTGGTCTGAGCCATTCTTATATTAGGTAAAGAAGTCCAACATAACGCATATAATTGTTCATAAATGAGACCTATTTGAATCGGTGTGTGTGGTCATTTACCCCCACACTCAGGAAGTGACAGGGTTGGATTTATTATAATGATGTATTGGATAAACAATTGTTTTCATTTTAAGGTGCATTTCTTGCTTAATGAATGGTTAAATACTTCTGGCTGTACAGTACTTCACACGCAGTTAATAAGATTATTATAATAACTTACCTGAAAATTATTTCAAACTTCCTCCCAATTAAGAGGATTGACAGTAGTAAAACAAACTTCAGAGTTAAGGATACTCTTAGCTTGTACAGCAGAGAGACCCTGACAGAAGAGCAGGTTGGAAATATTTCCAATCATGATTACATACTAGATGTACGTGACTCAAGGTGTGTAGATGCAAGTGTGTTTCATGGGTGGAATTTGGATCGGTTTGTTAATCAAGGTGGTTTACTTGAAGGGCTTAAAAAGTTATTATTAAGTTATAAAAATATTAATTATATTATAATATTATGTAAACATTATTATTCTACAGTTGTCTTCTCTTCTTCGACCATTTATGGGCATATAGGTCCTATTAAAGCCCAGCCATGTGATATATGTATACTTACTCCTGTTATTAATTGGATGCACCCATTCCCACTTAACAACTTCATATTAATTTACTAAAATTAAGAAATAGTTTTAAATAATTTACTAAATTTATTTTACTATACATAAACAAATTATTTTAAATTATTTACTACTATACATAAACAAAATTATTTTAAATTATTTACTATACATAAACAAATTATTATTATTCTACAGTTGTCTTCTCTTCTTTGACCATTTACGGGGTCTCTTCCTTCCTTCGCCCCCTTCTCCTTTATCATATGTTCCTTCCTGTCTCTGCACTTTTTATTGATGTTTTTCTGTGATCAAAGCAAGTGCTTAGTAATTACTTCCTTCCATAATGCTAATACTCATTGTTGACACTTACTCTAAAAAATACATTGTAGTGATTTGAACAAAGAGTTCGTCTCTTTTTTTTTTTGCAGAATTCTACAATGCATTTTTTCTTTTGTGTGTGTGGTAAAATTTAAGTACAAACAGTATCATTACTTACCCAGCTGTGGTATATGTTTTTTTTAATATTTTCCTGCATATGCACATGTTAAAATTATATGACATAACTAAAAGTAAATTTACTCTTCACCTCTACTTTCTCCCAACATGATTTACAAAACTAAATGAGTAAGACAAAATTACAACATAAATTAGGTTTTCATACACTGTTGTCTGTTGCCCTCTCACTGCATTCCCTTCCAATGCAGAAAGGTTGGGCACATGTAAAGTGCTGCAAATAGAAATTAAACAGTTACTTGTGCAGTGAAAAATTGATTTATTGCATACATCAGAAGATCCAGATGAGAGTTCTTCCTGTGAAATTTAACCCTTCATCTGCTGTAGGCGCTTTAAGGCGCCCCACCCACTACTACTTATACTGCTGGAGGCGCTTTAATGCGCCCAAGCTGCAAGTGGGCGGAGTACTTAATATCTAATTACTTGCAGCTCTATAACTCTCACATTTTACAAGACTCAAGATTCTAACTTACTTTGCTGTAAAGAAGAGTTGTTAAGCAAGCCATTGATGTTAAATTTATGCTTCGTTATCACCAGGAAGAGAGTAAGACGAGCACTTGAAAATATAGTACTGACACGGCAACGCCCACCTCTATACTCGCCTGCATAACTTCTGCATTTTAAAAAGCAGTGACTTTTAACTGACTTAGGTAGACAGAAGACCATCTAAGAAAGCTGTAGATACCAAAAACATGCTTCGTTAGCTACAAAAAAGCAGCAAGGCGAGTGTTTGAAAGTGTAGTAGTCAGTGGCAACGCCCACAATTAGCATCTCTTTATCACTTTTGTGAGGCATGTAGCTTCGATTTTTGGGCTCCATGAAACTAAATAAACATCTTCTTTATGCTGTTTGCATGTCAGTTTCTTTATATTCGATGATTTCATACTATAAAATCAATCAGAAAATATCTACAAATTTCTTTCGCACCACGCCCACAAACGGGAATAATTGCAAACGCAGATGAAGGGTTAATGCATAATAATACTATAGCAATTGCTACTTGCGATACATTGATCTTATTTCCAGTAATTATGTATATAAAAGCACAATCTTCACTCTATATTCATGATGGAATGAAACTAACCTTCACTTCTTTCTCTGCCATTCTTTGTTACACCAAATTTTGCAGGAAGTGTTAGTGCATTTATATATAGATAATTAATTATTGTTATTAAATAGTTGAAATATTTCCATGGATTTTTCAGTTAGATAGTCTTTATAGGTGATAAATCATTTTGCATCACATGTGCAGAACATGTTTGAGCGTTATAGTTAGCAATTTTAAATCATTACTAATAACAATGGAAAGGACAATGTGTACATTAAAAAAAATGACAAATAACATATCAATAACATATCAATAACAGTACATAGTATAGTCATTATTTTCTCATTAATTCTTGTCCACCATACATCGTATATACCACTTTGGAGAAAAGTACGTAGTACTCTCTTCCTACTCTTCCTTCTGTTTCTTTGATCATCAACTAAACAGAGAGAGAGGATGTCATATTATCAGTTGTGCATTAATCACAACTTCATTATTATTGCACAGTAGGAAGATATTAGGCTAGACCATTCCTCCTACAAACATTTGTGTGTAAGTGGAGTTATATATGTACATGTACTTTGTATTCAAAGCCCCACCCTCCTACGGCCAAGGTGCTTAGCAGGCATGCCTGCATAGGCACCTTAGCCACAAGAGGGAGGGAACCCTCCAAAAATTTGCACCCCATTTACGTATAATAAAAACCTAAGGTTGGGGGCTTGTGAATTTGTAGCACAAAGTTCTGGCTTATAAACAACTACACTCTCATCATTGTTGTGGGTTTATAATAACTATATTCATTTTAGATTACACCTCCAAAATTCTAGCACACAGTTAGGCATATAAGTACAAGTCTATATAATATAAAATAGTTCTTTAATTAATTGCTTATTATTATGAAGTTGAATTTCTTTGATATTGCATGTACAGCTTTATGGTATAGCTTCATGATCAATGAAAAGCATCATCGAGGATTTCTTTAATATTGAATTTATCTGTTCATGAAGGTGTGTACAGTTGTATAGCTTCATGATTAAATTCCATTTCACTGATCATGAAGGTGTTTACAGCTAAAGCATGAAAGGAATGCAATATTTAGAAAGGGTATAAAAAAGACAAGCACAGTTTGAAAGTGTTCATTTATAGTCATGGCAGAATTAGAAATCCCGGATGAAGAAGAGATAGAAAGAGGTGTGAACGATAAAGAACCAGAAGCCAAAAAGCCTAGAACTGAAGAAAAGCACAGAGGTACCTGTAAAAACTGCAATTGCTACTGATGTTGCCACCACATATGGATTTGTGGCAAATGCAGAATAGAAAAAGACAGATTTCATGTCTGGATAAACAAGAACAAGAAAGGAAAGAGAGGGCAAAATCAGGTGGTAGGAAAGGAGAGAATAGTGGAGGAAGTAGATTAGGAGAGAAAAAAGACTAAAATTAAGAAATAGTTTTAAATGAATTTATAGAATACTTTAATTATTTTACTATACATAAAAAAATATTTTAGAATTTACTGTACTATAATTATAAAGTTAAATAATTATATTAGCTAAATAAGTTTTTAAAATAGGTTTTAACTTTTCCATCTTCTCTGCTTTTGTCAGTAAAATATTTTAAATGTATTTCTTAACATTAGTAAATTATCTATAATTCGACGGTTTTATAAAACTAGAGGTTCTAACTAAATTTGCTGGAAAGAAGAGTTGTTAAGAAACCTATAGATGTAAAATTTATGCTTCGCTATTAAGCCGGAAGATAGCAAGGCGAGTGGTTGAATATTTAGTAGTCGATAGGGCAACGCCCACATCTTTACTTATCTCTATAACTTCAACATTTTACACAACACAGACTTATAACTTACTTGGTTAGAGAGAGGAGTTTATAACAAAGTCGTAGATACCAAATACATGCTTCGTTAGTTGGAAGAAAGTAGCAACACGAGTGTTTGGAAGTGCAGTGGTCAGTGCCAACAAGAGCTGTTAGCATCTTTGTAAGTTCGATCGCTTATAACTTTGGATTGGTATCTTGTATAGCTTCAGTTTTTGCACTGCATAAAGCACATTTAGTGTGCTGTCTTGTGTAAAACGTTGGTTTAAAAATACAACCATGACATCTGTAGACGTCATTTGCTGTTAACGGTTAAACGTTCATGACGAGTGTAGACGTCATCCGCGGCTAAAGGGTTAACTAACTAAAAGTGCCCAATTATTTTTATTTTAGTTGGTTATAGTTATATATTGTAGTCAACTTGTAATTTAGTTTAACTAAAAGTCATTAGTGCCTTACTAAAAGGGGCTTTAGTTTATTTAGTTTATTTAGTTAAGCTTATCTTTGTTCTTGGCAATATAGTCACTTTCTAAATCGACGAAGCAGTCCCAGTCATTGTCAAACATTTGAAACGTTAACTGGATGTTGACATTCGAAGAGAAAAAGATTTTATACACTCTTTTGTCAGGAACTCGATGTGATTTCCAGAATCAGGAATAATGTTTTGTTCCGATCACAATAAGATACCAAGACAGACACCATCACTATCCTGCACGTTGTACTACTTGCGCATGCGCATGATGAATCTGGGCATGTACTATTCATCGCAGGGCTAGCCACACCCCTACTATGAGTTGCATGCAGCGCTGATTTGCGTGGCATGGAGCTGTACACTTGTTCACACTGTAATCGTTTCTCTGCAAAAAAGATAGATAGAGTCCTGAGACATGTTGGTTCTGTCCATGCACATGACCCAGGTTTTCACATGGTATGTGGAGTTGATGGCTGTCCACGGACATATCAAAACTACCGTTCGTTTAGAAAACATCTAATAACCAAGCATTCTCACTATATTAACAGTACTGATGACGAACCAGAATTAGATGTCGAATACAATGACGAAATGGAAATGGGTGAACATGGTTCAGTAGCTGATGAGAGAACATGGACGGCTGACCAAAGAATTCGATCGTCGGCGCTTTTCTTGTTAAATGCCAAAGAAGTTGATAAAGTCAGCCAGTGTAAATTAGATCAACTTGTTGATGACATAACTTCTTTAGTACAACAGAGTCTTGTTGCAGTTGAAACTCGAGCTTCCACTATTTTCATTGGAGATGACATGAAGAGGCTGCATGATGTTCTACATGATCCACATATCCGTAATCCGTTTCTCTCCCTTCACTCTGAATACTTGCAAAAGAAGGCTTACAAAGATCTTTTTGGACTTGTTGTAAGACAACAGTATATTTAGTATTTTGGTTTATGTAATCTTTTGTCTCAGGAACCAGTAGAGAGACAATTAGGGTCAAATTTAAAAAGGAAAACAAGGAAAGGGAACCCTTGCCTTCGGCTCTGTGGCGAGTATGTTTATGATATACCCCTACTGCAGTCACTCCAACAGTTGTTATCAAATGACTTCATTTTTAATGAGGTATGAATTTTGTTTAATTTGATGTTTTATTATACAGTACAAAAGAAGTTATATCTTCTTTAATATGTAATCATGTATGCATTTCATGTCCAAGGATAATGGTGTTGACTTCAATATTCATGGCAACGTGTTCAACTTTAGAGGAACCATTACTACAGTGTCAGCTGACAATCTTGCTGCATGGGATCTTGGTGGCTATAAAGCATTGGCATCAGCATTACGGAAGTGCCGCTTTTGTTTGGCTGTCGAAGAGGATATGTCCTCAAAGGTTCACAATAGATAGATAGTTATCTTAATACTTATGTCAAAAACACAATACATGTTTTTTTTTGCCTACAGTTTTTATCTGAGGATTTTCAACCCCGTACTACTTTGACACACGCACATCATTGCTCACAATTAGATGGTCCATTACACGATCATATGGCATCCAGAGACTTTCTATTCTCAACACCTCGAAATATTTCAATGTCGTTGAAGGGTTAACCCCTGATATAATGCATGATATATTAGAAGGATGTTTAATGTACGAAACAAAAGAGCTTTTGAAGTATTTAATTCTTGATAGGAAGATCTTTACACTGGATGAGTTAAACAATAGAATTGAATCCTTCCCCTATTGTCATTCTGATGCTATAGATAAACCTGTAGCAATTAAAACATTGACCACTACTGATCATAAAATCAAACAGTCAGGTAAGAGCGTCTAATAATAACTTATAGTTTATTTTGTCTTTTGTTAGCTTCACAGATGTGGTGTCTCGCTCGGTTACTACCACTACTTATTGGTGAACTTGTCAGTCCAAATGAAATTCACTGGGAAAGCTTTCTTTTACTTCTAACAATCATTGATTATGCTTTTGCCCCAATTACATCTGAAGATACTGATATGTACCTCAAAGGTGTCATCAATGATCATCATGTACTATTTTGGGAAGTTTACTCAAGTTGTCCAGTAATTCCAAAGATGCATTACATCATTCATTTACCTGAATGGATAATTAGGTGAAATTAATAGTTTTATTTATTAATAATTGTCATTGTGATGTATTTAGATATTAATGTATTTATAGTGATGTGTACAATGTATAGGTGTTTCTTTATTACTGTATGTGTTAACTAATTATCACTATCTTATTTATTGTACTTGTTTAAACAGGTTTTACTGCAGGAATATTCTAGTATGTTGATCACATGTATCTTAGGAATATTCTAGAATTTAAGTGTGTATATATATGTTCGTGTTAGTTCAGTTGAGTTCAATTAAACGATTCCAGTACCTTAAAATATAACAATCATAATCACTCACATCCACATATAGGTATGGACCACCAATTCGTTATTGGTGCATGCGATATGAGGCCAAACATACTTACTTCACGTCATTGGTACATCGTGTGAAAAATTTTTTAAATATCTGTAAAACTCTTTCCCATTGACACCAGCATTTGATATGTTATTATCTCTCTGTTAATTCTGCTACTATTTCAAAGGAAACTACCTATGGTCGGATAAAGGTACTTATTACAATAAAGGAATGATTGTTGTATATTTTGAACTAGAATTTATTGTTGCATTTTTCAGTATGTTGTGCAGAATATGAATATGGAAATGAACTGCAAGTCACTGTTGATGGTATTGAAAATGACACAGTTTTGAATAGGTATGCTACTTTTGTATAGTATTCATCTAAATCGTCAATTGTCATCGTAGCATAATTGCACATAACATTATTAATCATATAAGTAAGCCACACCCATTTAAATTTTGTGATCAATGAAATTTTTCTTGAATCTTGTTGCAGTGTTATGTGGACAAACATTGGTGGGACCCTGTACAAGAAGGGAGCAATTGTTGTGATAAAGAATGAACTTTTGCCCAAGTTTGGTCAAATTTTGGACATCCTTGTACATGATGTAATTCATTCTGTCTTTGTCTGTGAAAATTATGTTACTTGTTGTTTTGAAGTTGTTCGAAGTACACCAATATCAGTTACATTCTGCAAACAATCTGATTTAGCAGACTATTATGTATATTCATGTTATTCCTTGTCTTCACATCCAAATTCTATGTTTGTTTCATGTAAATATCACTTGATTGAAAATATTTAAATATAACTTTTTTGATGACAATGATAGATTATAATCTTAATTAAGAAAAACCTTTTTTGCAATGTTACTACTAACATAATTAACTATTACACAGCAAGATATACATAGGTGTACAAGTTGAACATGCTCTTGTTCATAGTAGTGAACAATTTTTTAGAGCCATTTTTAGCATTACTGCTGATCTGTTGTTTGAATAGTATATTGCATCACGATAGAATTCTCTTATTTTTCTTATTTTTTCTTCATACTTTACTTCTATTTCATAATTTTCATTCTTAGTATCTTCGAACCTGTGGTAGTACATTTTGGCCTTTTGAGCCAGTTTTTTATTGGATTGTCGTAAATAACTAATCAGCTCATCTCCTGCCAGGTGTTGACCATTCTCCATCTCATATCCATTTTTTCCATCCTCCTCATACGTAAACACTGCTTCATCTATCCCCAATAATTTACAGTCTGTTGAACTGATAATGTTTTGATCACAACATACTGGGCTAGGAGGTGGTGAACTTGGAGACCCAAGAGTAGAAAAAGAGGTGGAATCAGAATTCGAACTACATGAAGATGGCCTCTTTTTAATTTTTTGTTTCCTGCGTTTTTCTCTCTTTTTCGTTAAACTTCTTCTTCCCATTTCCTGAACACAATAGAATTATGAGTAGCTACCCATAATTATCAAATATTAGACTGACATTAGGTAATGACAAAGCCCAACATATCAGACATTAGGTAATGACAAAGCCCAACATATCAGACTGACATTAGGTAATGACAAAGCCCAACATATCAGACTAACATTAGGTAATGACAAAGCCCAACATATCAGACTGACATTAGGTAATGACAAAGCCCAACACATCAGACTGACATTACGTAATGACAAAGCCCAACACGTCAGACTGACATTACGTAATGACAAAGCCCAACATATCAGACTGACATTATGTAATGAAATTCGCCCAACACATCAGGAACAGAATGTATGATTATAATTATTGTATTCACACTACCATGCACAAATTTATAAAAGTAATAATTATTATAGAATCATAAAAATATTTAATCCATAATATTAAACAGTTTGGTCTCTTACAATTTGTTCTTTCAGGGAATGTTTATTCACTTACTGCCAGTAGTTCCTTCATCTTCCTTGAGTAACACCCTGTAAAATTAATAATTAAATTTGTGTGTTACACACACTCATGCTTCATGTTGTGCGAGTATTTCGTGTGATAATCACACTCAAGTGGGCATAGCACACCATTATTTTTGGCACACCTATGGTGTGCAGCCGTTTTGGTGTGTAAAGCACACTGCACTTTTTACAGTGTATCTGTTGAAAGTTCTGTAAACATGTAAAAATACAACATAAGTAATTATCCTTCAGTATCACAAAGAACACATCCCACATGTACTACCATATAGCCGGAAAATTTGGCAGGCAGAATATTTGGCAAATTAAAACACTTTAACTGACCATTTGGTGTGTTCTATATCTGTAACACGTTCCAAAAGAATGGCAGAGTTTAGAGTGATTGTGCCATATCCTGCCTTGGACAAGGTAAACTGGCGTATAGTCTCTGCTTGTCTTCTTTGTTATAGCCTCAACAGTAGTGTTTGCCTTCTGCACTAAGGACGATTGGCTGTTTCTTGATGAAACCGCCAGGAGGATTACGTAATCAAGATTACGTAAAATTATTCTGGGGTTTATCATTGTTAGCGTTGAGTGAGTTTTTTTATTTATAGAATGGATCATTTTTAATATTGCAAGAAAGAAATTCTACATCTAGTGCCTACCATCATTTCATCAATGCTGATTTCCCTTTTAGGTTGATAGTACATGGGAAAGACAGCTGTTAAATGATCTAGTATGGGGCCTCACCTTGTACAAAGGGTCATAACCAACAACTTGAACAAATATCAGAGAATACTAAAAAATCTTTTTCTTGCCATTACTGAAGGGAACCATGGTGTTGCTAGGACCTGGTTTGTAGACCAGTAGTCACGCAACATTGGTAGCTTCAAAAGTCCCATCGCTACATTGATTCCTAAAAAAGCTAATAAACTCTTCAACACAGAATTGGAGATTTATTTTCTTCAGTGCTGCAAATAGTTTAGTTTGCCTAACAATCCTTTTCAAGTATGACACAGGTCATAAACAGCTGGAATGTCTCCATTTGGTGTCTTGGCCTGTTTTGTTCGAGGGATTGTGCCTGATTGGCAACTGAAAGGAGGAAGCTGCCGAGGGGACACATGTCCTTCAGCAGTATTCCCAACATCTCCATAACACCACTCTAGTCCATCAACATCTCTACAGTGATTATAATACAAATCTATGTCTAATCACATACAACTCAAAAAAGCCACTTACCCAACAGTTTCATTGGTTACAGATTTTCCCTTCAAGCTGCTGTCACCTCTACCTCTACCATGTCGGTATGTGTCTTTGAGGCATACTATATAAACATTATACATAGCATCTAAAGGCCCATAGTAGGAATATTGTGTTCAATGCTGCACTTGCATAGTTTATGATAACAATTATAACATCTCTGTTGAATGTTACCTGAACATATGCAGTATAAACAAATAGAAATTCTGAAATAGTACAGCATTTGTATTGGCATAAGTAAGCAAGAAAAAAAACCTTTTTAAATGCAGGATCATCCTTGATTATCACAAAGAACATGTCCCACATGCGTGAGGTTTCACTACAGGAAATTATAACATTTATAAGAAACACCACAGTATCACTGTAGAAAGTTACCTGAACATGTAGTGAAGTATAGCAGTGATGATGGTGGTTCATAAATGAACCATTTAAGTTTTTTAAAAATATTAGGCCCTCCTCTCCCTCTCTGCTGGTAGGATAATCCTGCTGGGTGTTACAAAGACTTAAAGACAAGAGAGTCACCGGCTACCACTGCTCTTCACCTCTCTCAGGTGTTTTATTTCCTTAGCACTTTGACACCCTAGCTCTCCCTTTAGCCACAAGAGTGCCTCTTCATCAGGAGGTTATTGGTTCAGCCTGCTTTGGTTTAGTACATGTAGTGTGTTATCATATTTTAGGTTTCATGTATAGTACATGTAGTGTGTTATCATATTTAGGTTTCATGTATAGTACATCATGTATGTGTAAGTACTTTAACATTCAATGTCACTTTTTCAAAATTGTTCTTTTTGGTCAGACATCTTTATCACCAACATCTCGAAGCTTAAATTTCTTGGGAGAGGAATTAATTTGTGATGATGTTGTCAAAACAGCTTCCAGCTCCTCAGAAAATTTTATCACCCCTTTGACCCCTTAAATAAGGACATAAATAAGGACATAAATATTAAAAAAGTGGACGCTTGAGTTGTTGAAATTGCTAATGTATTATGAACTTGTTTCTCAAAATGTTTCCAATTTCAAACCCTTTTCCGACATGGAGTACTACTTCTACCAACTTTCTAAGTGCTTCATAGGATTAAGTGTTCTCCCTCTTGACTGTAACTGAGCCAAACAAAACAACCCCACTGCATGTTGGCACCAGCTACACCCACAATTTCAAGTTTTGCAGCAAGGAAAATGTCTCAGCTACCAACCAAATTGCGTGGGTGGTGAGGGGCTGCACCCCCATCCAACCCCCCATTATGATACTAATACCTCATGTTGTGTGTAGACATGTTGTGTTGGAATTCATAACAAAAGATGATTATTTATTTCTGGGCTGAGGATGGTAGGGAGAGGTGTTTTGATAATTCATAAGTCGGTACATCAGCCTTATGGATGTTTGGTAGTCCCTAAATCCTTGGTGTTTGCCCCCCCCCCCCCCATACCTCCTGTAGATGGTTGTAAAGGAAATCCGGGATCTTTGCCACATCTATTCAACTGCAGAAGGGTGTAATTCTTCTAGATCTGCAGATGGATCTTTTTTAAGCTGTTCGTAGACACTCACACATCTTTTAACATAGTAAGTAACTTAGTGTTGTATTTCTCTTGTCCTTCCTTTGTCGCCTGAAAGGATTAGGATATTCTCATTACTCTTCAATTCCTTCAATGGTTGTGACTCCAGGAGGTGGCTTGTTCAGCACACCAATTACCCTAGAGTTAGGATCAGCTTTCGAAGAGTTTAAGGCTGTTTTAATTTTGGCAATGAGTTTTGGAGTTGGATCAAAATTGATAAACAGACTGGTGGTGGGAATAATGGTTCAATATCCTGTTTTTTTAAACAGCTTGTGGAATTTCTCCTTTTGTGTGATTTTACACCTCTACTCAGTATCAGCGACATTCTGAGCATATATTTTACCTTTCAAGGTGCCTTTTGCCTCCCCCCCCCTTTTGTAAGATGTATGACTTTTAGTGTACTATAAATAGTTGAATAGTTTATATACATGTTATCAGTTTTTTACCACTGATGAAGATGACTGAATAGCCATCGAAACGTTTGGTATTATAATAAAACTTTTGATTGGTAAAATACAAAATAATGCCGAATATAACAATAATTATAATTTCCTTACCAGGTGATTTGCTGTACTTTAGTAATAGCTGTATGGTAAAGTTTACAAATGAACATAAACAAAAAAAAAAAATTATTATAATTTGTTTACCCAGGAGTGGTTTGGATACGTCTTCTTACGGCAAAGTAAACAAGTATATATAATTCATGTGAAATAATATATAATGATAACTACTTTTTCTTATTTTCTTTGTAATAATATTGTAGACTCTATAAGCATCTCAAGAGCACAATAATTAAAATGTAGAGTGATTCATGCAATCTGTAGTTGACTGAAGAATTAATAAATAAATACCTGATAATACAACAATAGTCGAGGTGATTTAAAATGGAGACATAATTCAGTCAAATTGATGAATTGGTGTGTGCTACCATATTGTCTGATTGTATCAGGGATAGGAAACACATGCATATAAGGGTCGCACAACCTTTTTGGTGACTTATAGCACATCAGACATGGCTAAAATGTCAATAATCCATTGTTTTGCATTCCCTTCCAGTCGATCAACATCTGGCTCAGCTGAAGAGAGAGCTCATAAATAGAGGCGAAACCTAGCAATTAGCAATTTTAATAAATAATTATGAATATTTGCTATTATGACAAACATCTTATGATCCAAGGTTTTGCTAATGACAGCAGTACTACTGGGTAGCAAGTCATCAAAATTACTTAGCAAACTCTTGAATGTTTTCCACGAGCACCAGAAACTTCATGTTACCGCCAAAGATAGATGATCTCCAACTTACCTTTCCTTTTGTTAATAGTTACTGAGCCGATTTGTTCCTCAATCAGCTCAGTGAGTCAGAGAACACAGGCTCAAGTGCTTTTTTTATTTCTCAGCACATTTTACGCCGCAAATGTATGAGTGGTAGAAACTTTATTTTCATACCTACTTACAAAGGGGATGGGAAAGAGAAACTTAAAGATCCATAATTATTACTTTTATAGAAACCTGCTCCATCTCAGATGAAAGTAGCTATCCATCAGGTAGCTAGGATAAAAAAACGAAATTAATAACCATACTATATATAATGTGGCTCAATTATGTACCTTATCATTTAATACAGGCCTTTAAACTCTGCCAAAAGGTAACGGTAGAGGTAACAAGCAATTCAACATTGCGCGAAATGTCATATCTAACTGCCTTGACCTTGTATGACTGGGGTTGAGTATTGTTAACTCATGATTATGAGACAACAAACGTTTCTAAAGAGGTACAACATCTTAAGGGACAGAAGCTTATGGTGTCAGAGTCTTCCAGAACTGTTAGTATACCAGCTTTCAAAGTGTTCACGTGATAGTGTCACGTGCCATTGACCAATGAAATTAAAGGTCAATACAGCATGGGGTGGAGTCAAAAGTGATCCGATAGGAATAAAGAACAATTACTACAAATTACTACAAATTAGCTGTCAGAGTTAGAAATATTGGGCCAAACAGTTGATATCTCAGAATAGCTTGCAACCACTGCGTGGTCTGAGCCATTCTTATATTAGGTAAAGAAGTCCAACATAACGAATATAATTGTTCATAAATGAGACCTGTTTGAATCGGTGTGTGGTCATTTACCCCCACACTCAGGAAGTGACAGGGTTGGATTTATTATAATGATGTATTGGATAAACAATTGTTTTCATTTTAAGGTGCATTTCTTGCTTAATGAATGGTTAAATACTTCTGGCTGTACAGTACTTCACACGCAGTTAATAACATTATTATAATAACTTACCTGAAAATTATTTCAAACTTCCTCCCAATTAAGAGGATTGACAGTAGTAAAACAAACTTCAGAGTTAAGGATACTCTTAGCTTGTACAGCAGAGAGACCCTGACAGAAGAGCAGGTTGGAAATATTTCCAATCATGATTACATACTAGATGTACGTGACTCAAGGTGTGTAGATGCAAGTGTGTTTCATGGGTGGAATTTGGATCGGTTTGTTAATCAAGGTGGTTTACTTGAAGGGCTTAAAAAGTTATTATTAAGTTATAAAAATATTAATTATATTATAATATTATGTAAACATTATTATTCTACAGTTGTCTTCTCTTCTTCGACCATTTATGGGCATATAGGTCCTATTAAAGCCCAGCCATGTGATATATGTATACTTACTTACTCCTGTTATTAATTGGATGCACCCATTCCCACTTAACTTCATATTAATTTACTAAAATTAAGAAATAGTTTTAAATGAATTTACTAAATTTATTTTACTATACATAAACAAATTATTTTAAATTATTTACTATACATAAACAAATTATTATTATTCTACAGTTGTCTTCTCTTCTTTGACCATTTACGGGGTCTCTTCCTTCCTTCGCCCCCTTCTCCTTTATCATATGTTCCTTCCTGTCTCTGCACTTTTTTATTGATGTTTTTCTGTGAACAAAGCAAGTGCTTAGTAATTACTTCCTTCCATAATGCTAATACTCATTGTTGACACTTACTCTAAAAAATACATTGTAGTGATTTGAACAAAGAGTTCTTCTCATTTTTTCTTTTGTGTGTGTGGTAAAATTTAAGTACAAACAGTATCATTACTTACCCAGCTGTGGTATATGTTTTTTTTAATATTTTCCTGCATATGCACATGTTAAAATTATATGACATAACTAAAAGTAAATTTACTCTTTACCTCTACTTTCTCCCAACATGATTTACAAAACTACATGAGTAAGACAAAATGCACGAGTAAGACAAAATTACAACATAAATTAGGTTTTCATACACTGTTGTCTGTTGCCCTCTCACACACACACAGTCCTACAGGTTTGGGCAGGCAGGATTACATACATAGCTACAGTTGGATTCATATACATACACAGCATACACTAAAAATATTTTATACCACAATCCACAGATAAAATTGTTTTAACTTTTATGAGATAATTATTACATGTGCATGTAAACGCTAGTGATGGGCAATTCGATACCAAACCACACGCATTTCCTGGCGTTTTAAAATGTAAACTAATTATTGATCTATTACTGTAAGTGAACAGCTACTTAAGCAGCTGCAAATTTCAAATTTCTATTAGACTAGTAGTATTATAAGCAGTTCAAGCTGGCAAAGCCTATCATCAGTTCAATTCAGTTCGGTTATAATCACTTGTATACAAGTATGGCTACGAAGAGACCAAGAAGTAATATATGGGATCACTTTACAAATTAAGGATGGAGAGTATGCATCCTGTTTAATTACTGGATGTAAAGCCAGAGTGAAGCACTGTGGCAACACAAGCAACCTCCTCAAATACATGCAATCATGTCACCATAAAGAACATGAGAAATGTATTGCAGAGAGACAAACAAACTCAAAAAAGACAAAGATAAGTACTCAAATGACTCTCCAGCAGTCAGTGTCTTTTTCGAAAAAATATCCCTGAGACTCCAGTAGGTACAAGAAATTAGACGACGTGCTCATTGAAATGATAGCCACTGACCTGCAGCCATCAACAACAGTGGAAGATGCAGGCTTCTTGAAATAACAACAGACATATGGAGCTCATGTCAAATACTATCATACTGTTGTTTAACAGCTCATGTTATTAGTGAGGCTTGGGAGCTAGAGAGCTATGTGTTAGAAACATTCAATTTCAACACTGAACACAGCAATTCACATTGCTCAGGAATTAAAGCGAGTTGTTAGTGATTGGGGGCTAACAAACAACAAACAGTACGTGCTGTGTCACACATAATGCCTCAAATATGCTGGCTGGAGTAAGAGAGGCCGTTGCTACACACACACACACTTAATTTGGTAGTCCAAGAGGCTATCAAACCAGACACAACACTTAAATTCCTCCAGATTAAGTGTAAAAACATAGTCCATCAAAGCATAAAAGCATCTGACAAGTTGAGGTGTGTACAGGAACAACTATCTCTTCCACAGCTAAAGTTAATACAAGATGTTGCAACTAGGTGGAACTCAACATACTTGATGTTTGAGAGGATCGTCTTGCAGCATGAAGCAGTCACTACTGGACAAGGCAGGCTACTGAAGTGGTAAATATGTCTCCATTTCAATGGTAATCCCACTCTCCAGACTACTTCAACGCAGCTGTAGCAAAGCACCACAGTCACCATTACGCCAGCATCTTTTGAGTGAACTTGGCTTCATTCCTTGACCCTAGATTTAAGACGAAGAATCTATCAAAGATATAATACGCAATGATGGAATACTGATCCACCAACTACCTCCTCAATCTTCATCAGCTCCACAGCCTCCCCCTGCAAAAAAGAAAATTAGGAAGTCTATTGAAGTTAGGTGAAAGAGAAGATGCGCACGCTCACCAGTTCAAGTGATTGATACTGAACTCACTATGTACCTTAAGCTAGATCTTGAGTCAGATCCACTAAGTTGCAATAATATCTTATCCACTCTTGTGAAATGTAGCTGTAGCCAAAAAATACTTGGCTATACCTGCTTCATCAGAAAGACTCTAGCAGATCAGGAAAAGGTTGACATGCTATATAGATAGTATTCCTGTCTAAAAATTTCTGAATCTGAACTTCTCTCTTTAACTGTTCTATACTATTCACTATTCAGTTGCTGGTATATCTAAATAAAAATCCTAGACCCTAGACCATGTAGACATTTTGGGAAGCTCCCACTTATTTATTAACCAGGTTATTATTGTATTTATTTACTGTTTTATTAGTCACATAATTACTAAACAAATTTATTTTATCAGGTATAATATACACATCCAACTGTTTTATTATTCAAACCAATATTTAGTCAATATTTAGTCATACTGAGGCAATACCTGCTTCATCAGTGCTGAAAGTGCTGCCTTTTTGAGATCGGACTATGCACTGAGTCGTTGAGACTGTCTTCTTTCATAGTATCTGAAGATATCATCTCTATACATTTAGATCAGAATTTTGTAATGAATGTGATTGGAATGGTGCTAGAATCATTGTGATAGTTTTTAATTAACAAACAAAAATATGATTTGTCCAAAGAAGAATGAACATTCAGCCTGTTTTGCGAATTCCCTGTTCTTTACTTTAATGAAAATGTTTGTAGTCATAAAAATTGTAGATATCAACAGGATTGAGTGCCAGTTTCTTCTTCCTTTTGGGAGAAGACCGTTGGATGAGGCCTAACAGGTACTTGTTTTGGTCATCATGATTAGAAATTTTATAAAATTCCTTGAATACACGCTTCCTCTCAGCTAAACTCACCCTAGAGTTACAGCTATACTGGCATCTACAAGAGAATGACACCAACTTCTTCTTGTCTATACGCGATCGCACCTTTGCAAGTTGTATATGCTTTACCTCGATCTTTTCTTTTCTTCTGCTTGTTCCTAGCCCATTGAGCCTCATATCTTAACCTTTTTCTGCCCTGTGGCCTTTCCAAAACAGTGGACTCACACTCACTTACGCTAGTAGATGCAATCTCCATTTTTAGAAATGAATGTACACGTGCTACTAGCTCACATGATCTGGGTGTATTTTAAATAAAGCCTTCTATCAGTGGAAGTCAGCTAGCAAGACCTGCGAAATTGCGTGTGTGAATAGCCAGTGAATAGATCTACACTTTTGAGATTAAAAGTCAATTTTGACCAGAATGTCACTTATCCCCTTTTTGCACTGACCCCTTCAATTATTGTGTGGAAAATGGCAGCGTACTCGCCACGCTCACCTCCTTCATCTTCGTCAACATCGGCCAGCCCCGGGCCTAGTGAAAGAGACAGAGAATCCTCGGAGGAATCAGATAGTACGTCGAAGGTCTGTGTTAAGTACAACATGTTTTTTATACTTCCTGAAACAAGGCCTATTGTTTCATTGAAATGTTTAGCAAGATGTAAAATGTACATATGAATATACGCTCACTTCGAAAGGAAATTTGCTGAAGCATCTCAAAACAGCTCACCCTAAGAAGCAACTCTATGACCACAAAGAAGAACAAAGGAAACGAAGGAGTCAGAGAAGAAGTCGTATTTCTAATGCAAAACTAGAAAAATTATTGTTCATTAAATGATATGTCAATATACATACTGTAGTTAATTTGATATCTGATAAATGATGATTATTTAAAAAATACATGTTTTTATCAATTTAAAAAGTAGATGTATATACAAGAAATGTTTCTGGGTCATACAGGTTGTATCTGATACTTTTTTTTACAATACAAGTACATACATGTAAATGAGAGCATTAACTAGATGTGCAATGTCTGTACTGTACACGTTATCAGTCATTTAATACCATCAATTGACTTAATCATTATTAAAACAACATTCTAAGACAGTTTGTTATTCGATATCAAATACAGAAATTAGTATTTAACTGTGTACTAGTATGAATCAATCTATATTATAATGAGGGTTTTGAGAACAGGTAATTTAAATGTCAAAATCCAATTACATTCACAGATGTAGTAACGACTCTGTCCTTAGCTTTCTGATTAAATTCATGACAAACAAAAGATAATGACTTTTCTTCCTCAACCAGAAAGGCACTATTGTATTTCAATTTGCTATTAATCCCTCAAGTGCCAGAGGAGCCTCTTCATAGCTCAAAGGCAATATTGAACTTACTTTGGATTCACTCTGTTACAGAGTGCTGTTTTTTTCTGATCTCAGATCAAAACATGGGCTAGTCACTATAATCAGCAAAAGCATATCTTTTCCAATTCCTTGTTATTGGAACAATTACAGGAGAGCGAATAAGAATGTGTTTATGTCAGTGTCATTGAAGGAGGACTAAACTCAGTTTCTCCTGTCGCCTTAGACAAGAACATCAAAGATTGTCTCTTAATTTATCAATTGGTCTGTTGATTAATAACATTATCAATCTCAAGTCTCCAATTTACATGTATGTAGTTATCTACTAACATGATCCTAATCTGTGTAAACAAAAGTATCTAATTACTATAGAATTTACAAACTGTATTTAAAGTACACTGTATTATATAATGATATGTACTATTATTATACCAGTCAATGGCATGTACTATATATATATTAACAGTCAATATAGATATATTCATAACATCATAAAACATTGTTATTACTTGGATTCTTAATCTAACACTCCTCCATTTTTGTGTTATAGATCAAGTGACATATGACTTGTATATTACTAGCTAACTTAATGTAAAAACAATAAATATTGGTACCAATACTAGTATATTATAATAATTATATTAAATACATTGTAAAAATGAACAGTTTATTTTAACCATAATTTGGTTACAGTAGTTTCAATGCTTGTTGACAAATTCAACGACGTTGTCCTTATAATAACAAATAACAGATAACAAATAAATGTAGACATTTGTGTATAATATATATATATATACTGATATGACTGATGCGGAGTTGAACAAGTATGTAGCTCGTTTCGTTCATGAAGCTGTGAAAAAGATGGTGTGACACCATATCCTCCTAACTCTTCGTATCAGATTGTGGTGTCAATCCAGCGTTACCTTAGAGAGAGAATGGCAGGCCTGATGTTTGTTTTTTGATAGCCATCCATCAGCGTATGGAAGTCTCTTGATGCTCGTGTAACAAAACTTGATTTGAGTGGAGAAATTCACTATTGAATAAAAATTCATAAGAGGTTTATATAGACACAAGATGAGACAATTAAACAGACAACATTATATAGGGTTACAGAAAGAACAATAATCATGTAATACTTGTAATCTATTAGTTCTGTTGACAAGTTCATAACAATATCCATTGTTACACTCGCATGAAACACTAACAGCAGAAAGATTTGGCACAGAAAGAAAGTCAGGTAAAACACTTTATTGACACCGATTGTATCTGCTATTACTTCCCTGACAAATGAAGGCATTGAAATGGGAACGGAAATTTGCTAAGCTAAGCTTATTGCTGCTGTTTTTGATCTACCAGCTCAATCAACTCGATCAACTGTACTAAATATGACATAGCATAATGGAAAATTATGGCGGGTGATTAGTGCCAAAATTAACATCATTTAAATTTATGTACTTATTTTTTCTGCAGGTGATTTTCACCTGTCAAATATATTAGTTCAAGTAGTTATGCAGATGAATTTCACCTGTCAAAATGTTGATTTCACCTGTCAATGTATTAGTTTTGGAGATGTATTTTAGGTGAATTTCACCTGTCAATGCACAAAAATTCAACTGGGCGGAGCTTCCATCCAAAAGTACAACACGTGTACGTGTATGAACAATCACCAGTACTATATATCGAGTGGAGTACTATGTCTGCTGATCGTTTCCAACATGCTAGAAATCTACTTATGCGAGCAGTGGAGAGTTTGCAAGATACCGGTACAGGTCCTGTTGGCAGACCTAACATGACTGCACCACAGTCAGAACCACAGACTTCTTCTAGTAGTCAGAGCCGTACTCAATCAATGTTTTCCTACAATGCTTCACTTACAGGAGTAAGCATTGTAGTTACTCCATGAAAATGAGCCATTCCAACAACCCACAACTGCTCGGGAGAAAGTCCATGCTCAGACTGCTGCATAGGATGCCTATTCCAGGCATTTACAAACTCAGTCAGACTACAGTTGATCCTTTTGATGAAGACATAGTGTAAGCAGAAAAGATGGATTATGTCGTCAGGGTCTAAAACACCTTCCTCCTCCATCATGTAGAAGAGATTGTAGTAAAGGATTATACAACCCTGAAATAGGTCTCGCCAAAAACGTTCTATACGAGAATTGTGTACACTACAACCAGTTATAAAACTACCTCTTCCTGGTCCATGCTCAGGATGCAACAACATATAATCAGCCACTGCAACATTTTCTCCACCACGGTCTGCACGAATGCGACTAGGTAATCCATATGTTACCTCTATCTACTATTCCTATTCCAGTGGTGGCTAGAGTACACAAATCTTCTAGAAAAGGTTTAACCCTTATATGTGACAGCTACACGAAGCTGTCCGAATGCTTGTAATTGGCGTCAGGCACAAGCTGATGAACGTGGCTAAAAAAGTTGATGGTTTTTCGGCTGCCCATTGGCCTAAATAACGACTACGGTGGGGATTTTAAAGGGGGTGTCCCCCCGTTAATGCGGGGGTTGGAAGGGGGCACAGCCCCCTTGCTGCCGACGAATTTAGCAATTTTTGACCCCGCCCACGCCCTCTGGTGGGTACCTGAGGCATTTTCCTTGCTGTGAAACCTGAAATCATGAGTGTAGCTGGTGCCAACATGCAGTTCCAGTCAAGAGGAAGAGCACTGCATTTGATTTGATCCTACGATGCACTTGGGGACTTTCGAGTCCCGGTAAGCAAGTTGGTGGAAGTAGTACTCCATGTCGGAAAAGGAGCCAAGTTTGGGGTAGAGAAAGTGAACGGTGGCCAAATTATATGCAATAGAGTCGCCAGTGTTGGAAATGGGAAGAATTTTGAAAAACAGGCTCAGTGCTTTAAGGGTTAAACACTTTGCATCTATATCATACTTTTCAATCACTGGATGTGTCACAACAACACATAGCTTTTAATGATGAGTGGATGACGAGTGGAACATAGAACAAATATTCCCAACATAAACAGGACAATACCCAATTTATGAACTTTTGTGTGAGTACCGAGAGGATTACGTATTTCAAGTTCATCAAAATAAGCGTAAAGCAGAGGGGTCAGTGGCAAACAGTGGGTGTGATTCAAATAACTAGTCATCACTAATTTCCTCAAGATCATCTGTACGGTTGTGTGGATTTTCAATTTCTTCTATTATTAAGGCATCTTTGAAGAGAGCTTTAAGTGAATCCAACAAAGGGACATACTGATATGAATCTTGGTCTTTTACTTCCTGAAAAACATGTGTATAGTAGGAATCATCTAGCTGTATTTGGGTTTGGTTTGGCTCCTAAACAAATGGATAAAGACTCGTGAACATATTGAAGTGATTGACAATGACATTGAGTGTAAATGAATGTAACGTCAAGATAATATTGTGTGAGAGAAAAAGTTCTTTTACTTTTAATAGTGTAGACACATATCCAGACAATTACATGTATATTTAAGAGACATTGTGTCCAATACTACACTATCCCCCTCTCCTTAGAAATATTTAATGGGGACCAAGTCACCATATCGGTCAGGTTGACCTATTGGTAATGGATCGCTTTCGAGCTATTCACTTTCAACATGGAAGTAGACTGATAATGCAAACGCTCTCTCTGGTCAGGTTAGCTTTTGCTGTGCCTCCTCAACAGACTCCTGTTTACGAGCTGATTCGAGAGCTTTCTCCACATTTTCTGGCTGAGTCATCAAATCCAGCTGAATTGACGAGGAGGACATGGTCTTTGGCTAATTTGCACCATTGCTTAACGGTCCACTTGGGGTAAGCCTTGTCCTGCCAACTTTCTACTTACGGTTTAGTCTGCCACTGAAGTGCGTTTGTTTGAGGTGCTTAATGTTGGTCCAAACAGGCAAGAACGCCTTGAAAAGACAGATTATTCAGATGCGAAGTCCAACGGACGAACGACTTTGAATGGCTAATCTTCCAGCAGGGAGACTAGTTCTCTAGCTAACTTTGATTGGGGGATTATAGCTTCTTCTGTGTATAATGTAAATCTCTTCATCCAAAGAACAAAGTCTGTTGTAGAAGAGAACCGAGGTTGTGGTCAGGAACTAACCCTAATAATCCCTGAGCTGCTGCTCTTCATGGGGCATTATCCCACTTTTGACACCAGTGTAATGTCAATGACAAAGATAATATTGAGTGAGAGAGCAAATAGCCCTTAAAGTTCTTTTACTTTTATAGATAATAACTTAGAATCATACACAATACATATTGTACAATAACAATAGTGTAGTCATCTATCCAGATGATAACATGTATATTTAAGAGACACTGTGTCCAATATTACATAAACAATAAACTCTTAGAAGATTTTGGGTTTAATGTTTTTGCTTAATTCGTGGGGTAAAAATCGGGTTAAATGGTGACAAGGTCTTTCGGATGCTTTTTGAGTTGTTATTAACCCTTAGAAGACTGATGGTTCGGAGTGTGTTCCTGGCAATATGAAGCTCTCCAAATGCTTGTAATTGGTGTCAGGCACAAGCCCATGAATATGGCTAAAAAGGTTGATGGTTTTTCGGCTGCTGTTTGGCCTAAATAATGACTACGGGGGGAATTTTAAAGGGGGTGTCCCCAAATTGTTGACAAATTATTTCAAAAGCCAACTTTCAGATAAAACTATGTCACTGAAATGGACAGGTTCAACACACTGCAGCAGCGTGAAATGAGCACCCACTATGACGAACACAAAGCTGTCACTCTTGAGTATTGTCAACAAAAATCACATTATAGAGTTAAGATGGAAGTACTTCTGGCACAGTGAACATCAGTCGTAGACTACAGAATCCAGCGTTCTCCTCTGATACCATCACACTACATCAATTACCAGATATCCAGAACTGCAAACATGTCTCAAAGTTCTTTGAATATCTGAAAAATTATATGTCAAAGCTGGACTGGAGAAACAGGATATCTGATGCTGCAGGGACAACATTGGTAAACTAGAAGTAGATAACTCATGTGAGCTAAAGGATTTAACTGTTAATTTGTGTAGTGGGACTAAATACTTAACACCACCAAAGATAGGTTTTACAATCACTTCCCTGGATGACATAGGTGCAGTAGAAGATTGAGATGATATGTTGGTAAAAAATAAACTAACAGATGCCGATGTTGCAGCTGTGATGCACTACACTTCTGGAAAGGTGTGCATCTCCTTTCTTTGATAAAGTAGAGCCTTGTTCAGAATTGGCCATTGCACAAATTGTTCAACAAAACAGTGGTACCATCAATGCTGTCTACTAGCCAACTATCAACGCAATTATAATACTATACATTCAACATTAATACTTCGAATTGATCCTATAGCAGATGAAGAAATGGTAATAGTGGAATTCCTCCAACAGATCTCCCACTGGATTTTGAAGATTTTCTTATGTCATATTGACTCCATGTCACTTTTTGAAGATGTTGGTTTGCAAAACTATGTAGAATGTAAAGAACTGCTTCTATAATGATTTATTCCTTACATTATTGTCCATTGTCAACATGATCATGAACATACATAAACTGAAATCATCAATAGTTATTGTTATTAATAAACTCAATTGCAATGTAAAAGTGGAGGTGAAAAGTCTACTTGCCAGACTATATAATATATATATATATATATATAAATTTTATAATAATAATTGCAATATAATATATAATAAATATGTATACAATTACATATTGGTGAAAAGTCTTGAAATTTTGAAGTCTGAAAGATTATTTGAATTGAGATCTTCCTTTTGATATTTTATTATTGCAGTTGCTGGTAGAAGACATTCTCAGCTACCATAGAAATTAATTAGTACTGCTGTTCTCATCTACAAGACACGATTATAGACTTATAATTCATTCACAAGTGTGTTGATTGCAAATTTATGGTTTTAACTTACCACTTCCAATAGAAAAGAAAGCTCTTAACTTGCTTTGCTTCATCGCGTTGTTACAGTAAGTGGGCAGACACCACACCCAGTATTAATCAATCAAATTAATTAATAATTCAGAAAAGAAAAGTTAAAGATTTTTTGGGGGGGGCTGCAGCCCCCTGAGCCCCCCTGGTTCCTACGCCTATGCATAGAAACTACGGAAGCCGAGAGTGACATGCATATTCACTTTCATATTCTCATTTGCACTCACTTTCACTTTCTCGTTCACATTTGCGCTCACTTTATTTCTCGTTCACATTCACAGTTAAATCATTATTAATTTTATAATTAGGGTCTGTCTGTTTCAACACGTGTCTTGCCATGGAGTCTGTTTCGCCATGGAATGTGACTTAGAAGAGCATCCGACTGGGTTACGGCATAAGCAAGGATACTGTGACTGTTCTAGTAGATGAGCAAATTATATCGTTTGCAGTGTTTAACTCACTTAGAGAGGAACACTTTGAAAAGTTATTGCCTCGACTTAAAGTTGGACAACATGCTCTGCTGTATAAACTATGGGATGTTGAAGTAAAATGGACAGATTTGTCATGTATATATAATTATAATTATATAAATTATAATAATTGTTACATTATTATAATCATATAGTCGCAGCCAGCAATTTCAGAATTAAGTGTAGCTAGTAACAGTGGCACGAGTAACAGTTCTAGAGGTAAAAAATTACATTGTATACATTCACACATCACATATACTTAATTCAATACCGTAAGGGGGTTTAATTTTCGCATTTTTCGCGAATGGCTTGAAATCCACGAAATTTAAACACTCTGCCTCCTACGCACAAATAATCACGTGTACAAATTCACGTGATGCATGTGCAAACCATATTGTTGTGAAGATGGCTTTGCTGAAATACCTACGTCCTTTAGAAGAAATGCTAGACCCTTCTGGACCTCTTTCTTCTGTAATACCCTCAAAGACAATTGTCGAAGTGAATAAAGAAGTCAGAGAAGCCAAAATAAAGGAAAAGAAGAGGGGAGAGTATACGAGATTGACACAAAAAGAGAAAGCCATGATTGCCAAATATGCCAGCGAGCATGGAGTGACCAAAGCTGTAAAGCGCTATTCAGACAAAGATGTGAAAGAAAGTAGCGTAAGAGACTGGAAGAAAATGTATGAAAAGGAGTTACGAGATAAATGTAAAGGAGCTGAGCCGGGACAAGAGATTGTTGTAGATGTTCTACCTGTTAAAAAGCGTGGAAGGCCACCTCTTCTTGGTGAGAAATTGGATAAGTACTTACAAGAAATAATTATAGCAATGAGAGGCCGTGGAACACCAATAAGTACCAACATTATCATTGGCATTGGACGAGGGATACTATTGAAACATAGTAAGTCTTCCCTTGAAGAATTTGGTGGCAGTGTAAAGCTTAACAAGGAGTGGGCTAAGAGTGTTTTAAGAAGAATGGGCTTCACAAAACGACGAGCGAATTCAAAGTCCAAGATAATGCCTAAGAATTTTGCTGAAATAAGGGAAAATTATTTAATTGATGTAGAATCGGTTATAGAGATGGAGGAGATTCCCTCTGATTTAGTAATTAACTGGGATCAGACCGGTATGCACCTTGTTCCATCAGGATCGTGGACCATGGAGAAGCGAGGAACAAAACGTGTAGAAATATCTGCCTTAGATGACAAACGGCAAATTACAGCTGTTTTTGGTTGTTCGTTGTCTGGGAATTTTCTTCCTGTACAACTAATATATGCAGGCACTACTTCTAAATGTCTGCCTAAAAATGTCAAGTTTCCTAATGACTGGCATGTCACATATTCAGCCAATCACTGGTCTAACAAAGATACTATGATCGATTATATAAAGAATATAATTATCCCATATATAAGACATAAACGAAAAGAGCTTGGCTTAAGCAGTGAACACTCAGCTGTTGTTTTGTTTGATGTTTTCAAGGGACAGTGTGTAGAGAGTATTTTTAAATTACTTAATGACAATAATATTCTTTATGTATTAGTACCAGCCAATTGTACGGATAAGCTACAACCACTTGATTTAATTGTTAATAAACCAGCTAAAGACTTCATGAAATCTAGATTTCAAGAATGGTATTCAGGGATCATTCGTAAGCAGTTAGATGATGGAATTGAAGAAGATGTCGACATGAGATTGAGTATAATGAAGCCACTGTCAGCTCAATGGATCATTGAACTATATTTTTATCTGAAATCTCATCCAGAGATTATAATTAATGGATTTCATGCAGCAGGAATTCTCAAGTAAATTGTATATTTATCATTTATTAATTATTGTATAACAAACAATTTTCATTATATCTATATACACATATAATAATTTATCATTAATTGTCCATATCAACAAATAATTTTAACTCTATCACTTATATCAATTATCTTATCCAGTTAAAATTTAAAAAGGTGTCACGTAACCTTGTTCCAAACATTTGACAAGATGGTTTCTTAGTTCATCTTGTTGGAACGTGTATGTCAATAATTGTTCGGGATTGTTTCCATTAACAAGAAAAGCTGTAAATGCGATCGCAAAAAGTCCACAGTCCTTTACACCATTCTGCTTTTGGACACAAGGCACCGAAAACTTGATGTCTGGCATACACAGTATTCTCTGTATGCTTTCTTTTGTCTTGTTGTCAATATCAGAGTATAATGAATCATACACACTTACTTCTCCAACCTCACATCCTATAGTAGTTGCTGTAATCCAATGGTTCATACGGCAATGCATAATTTGGATATAATTATCAACCCAGCTACCAATGCTACGATGTACTAATGTAGAATTCAGTCCTTTGAAGAATGGAAACTGCTTCGGTAAAAGTCTTTGGGCAACATAAATGTGCTTATCATTGAGTTCTTCATTCATATTCTTTATAACAGCTACAGCAAATGGATCATGCCTATTACTGGTCTCTCTTATACACTGCAACTCATCTCCAACTACGGCGTCCCAAACATCTTTGTATACGTGATACCCTCTCACCATTGAACTGACGCTATACTGTATGGATGTCATGACAGAGTTTCTCTGTTTTCACACTTCAGTTAAAGCTAATTCACATGCTGATTTCCTGGCCACGCCCGTGGTCATTCGTTACGCGTACGTTTTCATTACACCCACAATTAATTTAAGCTATAAATATAGCGCTAACCAGTGAAATTTTATACCCGCGAAAATTATGAAATAAAGGAATTTACAAAAACCACGAAAATTTACCCCCTTGAAAATTAATACTCTTACGGTACTCTAAATGTGGACTGTTGTAGTATCCTCAAGTCCAATGTTTAATTCACAACCACTTGGGGTTAATGTATCTCCATCTCATCAAAGGAATCAATCAAAAGGTGCACAACTTGCAGCATCTGGCATATGATTAGAACTGTTTGTAATTGTATAGGTGAAAGCCCTGGTCCTGATGCTGATTTTAAGGAGCTGTGTAAATTTTACAAGCAGTGTGCACTAGACAGAGTTGTGAACAAAGCAAAGCCAAAGAAAGAAACTAATACAATGCTTGTAAGACACTGTAAACATAGAGTGGAATTTATATGTCATTGTGACAAATACATATAATATATGACCACTGAATGCATAATGTGTTTTAAATATATACATTTCAGATACTGCTTGGAGGAATGGTTATGATAATGATTCTAGCAAGGGCATATGCAAAAAATATCTACCTGACCCTAATCCAATTAAAATTGAAATATCTAAAGAATGCACTCTGAAATTTCAGAGTTATATGTGACCGCGAATGAGAAAAGGGCACTTCTGTCGCAATTATTAAATTTTGAGATACGAGGCAAAATAGTCAATTTAGCGTTCACTCGTCGAAAACGAGATTTCGCTATTTTCATGATCATAGGGCACTTACGCTTCTCCTGAGATAGGGTTTCCAAAGTCAAAAATCAACTTTCGAGATTCCAACTTCTGAGGGTTATTTCATAAAGATAAACTGTATTGCACTTAATATCTTGAATAAAACTCACAACAAAAGTCTTTTTACCTCAAAAGAAGCGATTTTGAAATTTAGTCACTAAGGGGTTTGTGGTGTATGAGGTTTGTACTGTTCTTTAGATCTGACAGTGTTAATAACTGTTAATAGACTTGTTACTGATATATATATATATAAGCCAGCTCTTTGTTCTTTGTTATGTATCAATGTACCTTTGTTACTGGCCAGAGGCCTGCTCTTATTTATGTATACTATAAAAGTGGTCATTTATTGTATTTAGACCAGTATGTTCATTTGAGTTAAATAAACCAAGTTAGTAATTACATATATACCAAGAACACAACAGGGTTAATTCCATTTCTAATTATCGCGCACTTATTCAAACGTGTGAGGTGTCCTGGCTGAGTCTGAACAAGTCTGAACTTATATTCTTAAAAAGCAAGGGTTTATTAGTGCTAAACTTGTCAGTGTGAGTATTAATTGGTTAGTTTGGTGTTATTATTGGAATGTGATGTTTAGATGATTACATGTAAAATCGAAAGTAGTGTAGTAATTTAAACGCTCATTGTGTTGTTGTGTAAGGGGTTAACAACTCTCTATATGGTGTTAATTTGGTGAAGATTCTACTGTGGAAACCATCTAAACAATAGACAGGATTGTTTTCAATTTCGGTTTCAGGCTTTTTTGGACTTTTTACTACTGTCAAAGTACCCCCAAAAATATATATTATATATATATATATATAATGTCTTTAATTTTTTGGCCAAAAAAGCTGCATCCAGCTTTGATTAATCCATTAGATGTCAGCCTGGAACCTAGGCCGAGGTCTGAGGCTGTACAGTGTATCATCTAATGAATTAATCAAAGCTGTGATGTAGCTTTTTACATCGTAATAATGTTACAACAATTGTAATAGTATCTTTTTGTATAAAAACTCATCAATGTTTTACTATATGATTTGGCCTGCTTAGATTCAGTGAACTGAGCTGGACTGTAACCGAACATCAATTGATCTGACAGTGAGTTGAGCTGCTAAACCTGTTGTTGAGCAGGATGTCAACATCACAGAAAGGTACTTCATTCTAGTGCATGGTCTCCCAAATGTTTATTATAAATATTATTTTGCCTTTTTTTGAAGAAAATTCTATATACTGCTTGAAAAATGTGATGGAATTGCAGACTGAAGTGAAGCACTTAGTTGCATTGGTTGAAAAGCTGACCAGTGAATTTGCTGCGATAAAAGAAGAGCTAGAAGCATCTCGAGTTGATGTAGATTCAATGAGATCAGCCATTGGAGAAGTTCTTGTAACATTACTGACAATTGAGAAAGACTAATACAACTTGAGATTTTTTAGAGTTACCAGCATACCAAATATAAATAAACTAATTTTCAGTTGTGTTGATTTTTGTTATCATTTGACATCTTGCATTTAAAAATTAATTTTTAATAAAATTAATGATCATGACAGCTACATATACCATCAATTATTAAATCATCATTGAGGATATCAACAATTAAATCAAAACTGTATCTTGCGTCATCACCTTCATACTCTACTTCATGAGTTTTTGATGAAGGACAATAATTGACTACAATACCATCATACCACTTCACTAGATCTTCCACAACAAACCTTTGCTTAATTTGATGACCAACAAGAGCCTTTGGGTCCTTGATGAAATGAGAGTACTTGGATGCAGCAGTATTTCTGTCAATTAAGTCAGAAAGTTCCTGGATGATTTCTGAAATTGACCTTTGCTTTCGTGAGGCTGTAAATGGAATACGAACAACTTGATTTAAAATTTTTTTCCTTATTTCAATTTGAGTCTTCAAAAGGGTCAGCGTTTTGGCTCTACATTTACTAGCAGTTATTGGCTCACTACCAATTTCAGCTATTGCCTGAGCAAGTTCTTGTGACGTAGTAATTAAATGTAATTGTGAAAGTCGCTCCTTTTCTTGTGCTTGTTTCTTCTCCAATGCCTTCTGCTTTAAGTTCTCCTGAAGCATATTCTGTTGTCTCTGTGACAGTTGTTGTTGATCCTGTAGCTTGCACTCTGCCAACACAGCTGGTCGTTGTTTTACAGCATAATCAATAACTGCAACTTGTTCCTCATGAGGCATTTCACTCAACCATGAAAGGGTTTTATTTTTCTTTACTTGTACAAGGTTTGAACGTGCCATCTGGTGGAGATTTGGAATTGCAGTTGTTAAATAGTCATTAAGTCCGAGTATTGATTCGCAAACATCGTTGCTCGGCTTTAACTGGCACAGCACTTCCCGTACTTCTGGCTCTGGATCCCAGTACTCGCCACCAGGAAGTTGCTTTTTTGCATATGAACACAATTTTTCTCTCATTTTTGTTGCACCAGCAGCTAGTAACATATTTAACTGGCTTCCTTCTGCGTGACACGCTTCAAATAGATGTTGATACACCTCTTTCCAATGTGATTTGAGTTGATGATTGGTCTTCTTATCACTTCCATAGAGTCTGGGTTCTGATAAAAAAACATGGCATGCACAATCGAGGGCAACAAAAGGATCTTTCTCAACTTCAGTTAAAAACACTTGTAGTTCTAGATAATGATGGCAGACAATCCCAGATCATTCGATTTGGATAACATAGTCAGATTCGAGTATATATGATAATGCATTATACCATCAGCTATTAGCTGAGAGATTTCGGCTGGATCTTGGAGTTTCTCATAAACGTCTCGTTCTAGTTTATTTCCACTCACATGCTTTCTTGTGAATTTCAAAAACTCAATGGCAGCCTGTCTAAGAAGTAAAATTTTACAAGCATTTGCTGCAGAAACAAAATACCTACTTCCAACTTGACGATCCAATGTGATGGATGAACATAAACAATAATAAGCTTGATCTTTGTCACCATGCACACTATTATCATTTATTATCAAGTCTAGAAAGTCGGGAAAGGAAATCACCCCACATGTGTATTCGGGAACTCCGTGCTTGCCAAACAGCTTGCAAAATTCATGCACCAACACATCAACACTAGGGTATTTCCTGCCTGAAACAGCGGCCTCATCAGTATTATCATCATCATGAGGCATCAGGCCACTTAAAAAAGCTTTCCTTAAATTCACACCAAGGTGCATCGAACAGAAGTTTTGAATAAGGTCAATGGTGTCAGCATTAATGGCAATACTAGTACCATATTTCTCTTCATCCTCTTTTCTGCATTCATCTATCAGTTTGTTCATTTTCTTCTGTGTTGATGCTGAATCTGATGTTGCTGACTTAATTAAAGTCCAATTGATAGAGTCCGCATTGCTCTCAAACCCAGTGCTCGTGCAGTGGTCCTTGATTTTTCGAATTCTTTGGATATATCATCGATTGCACTGGTTGCCTTTCCATCAGCAAGCTCATTAACTGACAAAACCATGCCATTGACAACGACACCTCCTAATTTTTTTTGATGTTTGGTAGTGCCATCAGTGTTTAAGTGTAATCCACTTTTTTTTACTGCATAATCCTCGGAAATAACAGTTGCTTTGTGAGCCATGCATATACTCTTTAATTCATCTTTACGCATGTAACTAGCACATGATTTCTTGGGAAGTTTTAGCTCATCAATGTCTATAGATGGCTGGAAGCATTTTATCACAGATTTAATGATGCTATCAATCTTAGAAGCTGGAATTTGCGCAGCAAGCAACGAATAATAAAGTATGTTCTTCCCACTGTTGTATTTGATGCTAAACCAAGGGTCTGCAGATCACTACTAGAGGCAGCGCTGGGCTGCAACTGCTGTAACTCCACCACATCTTCAGATAAGTCCAAGTTTTCAATTTGCATTTCAGCAAAGTCATTCTCAAGCAGAGTATGTTGAGTTTCCAGTGTTTTCAGCCTTTTTATTGATTTCTGACATCGTTTCTCTAGCTGTAATTTCTCATTTGTTATGTCTCGTAAGGCAGCCTCGGCACCTTGGAGTTGACTTCTAGATGAATTGAAATTTTTCTTCAGTTCAAGACATTCAGCAGTCAATTCTTCCAACTGGTTAGTGCATAGTCTGAGTTGATTTTTCATCACATGAAAGTCTGTCGTTTTCTACTTCATGATTCTCACCATCAGCCATAAGGTCAATGGCTGATTTACCATATACCATTGGCTTATCTTCAGGCTTTTTGGATTTAACAATAGTTTCAATGAATCGATATATATTGTCTGGTAGACTTCCTTTTGCTCTGAGATTAGGATCAATTGCAATGTAAAATTTGCCAATGGTTATTTTAGTGATGCTTGACTTGAACTTAGTCAAGTAAGGATGCAATGCTTTATAAAAACCAACATCTGGGATGCCTTTCACTTGCCAGGGAAGAGATGTCTCAGCTTCAAAAGCATGAAAACAAGACATAAATAACTCTTCATTCAGTCCATACACAAGTAGCTCTGGTGGGTACTGCCGACACTGGCTGCAACTTCCTATGAATGGATAGTATAGATTAACTGAAATAATGTTATTGGTCGAAAAAGAAATATAATTATCAACATACCTGAAACTGCTACAGTAACATTCCTTACACGAGGTTTCCAAATCCTTTTGCGGTACGTGGCCAAAGGGGATCCAACAAGCTTAGCATCTCCTTTCAATGATGGCCTTGTTGGTGCAACTATATGCTTAACCGTTTCTAGGAGTCTGCAAGGGCGTCTAATAACTAGATTAGGATAGCGTTCCAACAACCTAGTACATAGTAAATTAGCATCATCAGATGTTTCTTCGAATAAGTCTATTAGCTCTCCATACATAGGTACTAAATGTAAAAAAAAATTTTTTAAATGAGGTGCAATGAAACCTGATTATATAGCTGGACATGCATCATGCCAGGATTGCACAGTAAAAAGGCAGAATTGTGGGTCTATACATGTGAAATGATGAAGTACCTTTCTGTGATGTTGACATCCTGCTCAACAACAGATTTAGCGGCTCAACTCACTGTCAGATCAATTGATGTTCGGTTACAGTCCAGCTCAGTTCACTGAATCTAAGCGGGCCAAATCATATAGTAAAACATTGATGAGTTTTTATACAAAAAGATACTATTACAATTGTTGTAACATTATTACGATGTAAAAAGCTACATCACAGCTTTGATTAATTCATTAGATGATACACTGTACAGCCTCAGACCTCGGCCTAGGTTCCAGGCTGACATCTAATGGATTAATCAAAGCTGGATGCAGCTTTTTTGGCCAAAAAATTAAAGACATTATATATATATATATATATATATATTATATATATTTTTGGGGGTACTTTGACAGTAGTAAAAAGTCCAAAAAGGCCTGAAACCGAAATTGAAAACAATCCTGTCTATTGTTTAGATGGTTTCCACAGTAGAATCTCCACCAAATTAACACCATATAGAGAGTTGTTAACCCCTTACACAACAACACAATGAGCGTTTAAATTACTACACTACTTTCGATTTTACATGTAATCATCTAAACATCACATTCCAATAATAACACCAAACTAACCAATTAATACTCACACTGACAAGTTTAGCACTAATAAACCCTTGCTTTTTAAGAATATAAGTTCAGACTTGTTCAGACTCAGCCAGGACACCTCACACGTTTGAATAAGTGCGCGATAATTAGAAATGGAATTAACCCCTTAGTGACTAAATTTCAAAATCGCTTCTTTTGAGGTAAAAAGACTTTTGTTGTGAGTTTTATTCAAGATATTAAGTGCAATACAGTTTATCTTTATGAAATAACCCTCAGAAGTTGGAATCTCGAAAGTTGATTTTTGACTTTGGAAACCCTACCTGAGACCGTCCAAGGCCTTCTAGAGTGTGTCGCTGCACTCAGATGCAGCGTTTTACCAGAGAGCTGTCAGCCATTGCAAAAAACACGGAGCAAGAACAACGAAATGTAACGCGGAAACAGACGGGCCGTTTCTTAGCAACGCCCAAACGTCATTTCAATCAATTCTGATCGATTTTACCATGAATAAAGAAAGTGAAATCGCTCAGGCTCTTAATTTGTTCGGGAACTCTCTTACTGCTGGGGATCAAGATGCTCTTCGTGGGCTGTTCACAGACTTCTGTGAACAGTCTGGAGCTCAAACTCGTGCTGTTGGTGAGTAACATTATTCATGATTTCGACTAAACAAACAAACAAACAAACAAACAATGAATAACATTTTAAATTGTCTAATAATAGATTTTCTGGATGAGGAAGGTCTTAGTGATTCTTGTGATGATGAGTTTAAACAAGACGCACCTGGTCTACCTAGCAGCTGCTACCAAGATGATGATGAGGATACTGCTATCATCCGCCCACCACCACTACTAGAGGAGGACAGGAGTGATGTTCCATTTGATGTGCGATCTATAGATGTGAAGGAGGAGGAAAAAATCGTAGTTCATTCAGGATAAGTGTTGTTGCCAATTATACAATAATTCAAGCTGTAGTGACTTATTTGATATTACTCACTTTAGGGAAATGAGGAACCAGTGCGCTGAGCTCGACCATGACTGTCTGGATCTTGTTGTGATGTCGCAGATAATGGCCCTGATGACCAACATAGACCTAATACAACATATATGCACCAGGGGATGAAGGTATTCAAGATCGTAATTTAATACCTGTTAATATCTACTAATAATACCTTTAATTTCATATCAGGTTTGTGCTGCTACCTTCATGTTTTTTTATGGTATTGGGAAGAAACGCCTTACAGCCCTCAGAATTTCAATGATGAAGAATGGACTTCAACCTAGGTAATGATACATACAACACTAAATTGATAGATTACTAATAATTTATAGGGTTCATGGAAACAAACGCAGTCAACCTAGACATTCTTTTTGCCCGGAGGATGTTCAGTATGTAGCTCCATTTATCACCAGCTACGCAGAAGATCACGGCATTTTGCTGCCTGGAAGAATACCAGGATATAAAAGAAGCGATATACAACTTCTACCAGGGTTCTCGCTAAAGCGCGGTACTGTGGCGCTACGCCGCGCTGTACGGTTAGGAGCTAAAGGATTAATTAGTTGGGTGCAGTCTATAATAATTAACTGGGACCTACTCATACAAACACGTGGTATTTTTTTTGAGAAGGAAAATGAAGCGTACAAGATGTGATTCGACGTGTGAAGATCAGCCAGCAAAGAAGGCGGAGTTTCCTTGGCATGTTCCTGTGTATAACGAAGAAGGTAACTCTGAGAGCTGTGTGGTTGGTCTGTTGTGTTCTATTTGTCAACGACATGGTACAAAACAACGTAACCGAGCTGGTACTTGGACAGATAAGCCATGTACTTACCTGAGGAAAGACATGCTTCACCGCCACAAGGCTTCAAAAATGCATCAGGATGCTGAAGCTTGTGAGGCAGACAGACTAGCTTCGCAAAGTGACGGTGGCATAGTACAAGCCTTCTCTGCTCGTGTCATGATGAACAGGAAAGCACTTATTGGGGCTCTACGAATAATGTACTGGCTGGCCAAGGAAGAAATAGCTCATACCACTAAATTTTCTTCTCTGATGGATCTGTCAGTTCAGCTGGGAAGTGATTATCTTAGGGAATTAAACCTTGGTAGAAATGCTCACTACACAAGTGAGCAAACCATCAGAGAGCTACTCCAATGCCTTTCCTCAGTTATTGAGGAACAGATTCTAGATGATATTCGCTCTTGTGATTTTTTTGCTCTAATGACCGACGAATCTACTGATATTGCAGTTCTTAAGCAGCTGGTACTTGTAGCTAGGTACATGACTGAAACTGGTGTAAAAACATCTTTTTTGCTTATTCAAGGTATTCCTGATGGAACGGCTAAAACAATCGAGACGGCACTTTTACAAATCCTGGCAGTAAAATCACTGGACATCACAAGGCTTCGTGCATTTGGTAGCGATGGAGCAGCAGTAATGACTGGGAGATTGAATGGAGTGGCAGTGCGGCTCAAGAGGCTTAGTCCAAGAATGATCTCTGTCCACTGTGTAGCCCATAGGTTAGCTTTGGCTGCTGCTTATGTAGCTGATGGAATTCCATATCTACAGCGCTTTAAGTCTATCCTACAAACACTTTTTTATTTCTACCAGAACAGTGCTGTTCGCATGGCTAACCTACATGCTATACAAGAGATTCTCAATGATCCCAATATAAAGTGCAAGCAGGCCAAGGATGTACGCTGGCTTTCACATAATATGGCTATCAAAGCTCTGATTCGTACCCTCCCTTCTCTTTTTATCAGCTTAGACCGTGAAGCATCAGAGAACAATGAGCAAACTGCACACGGGCTGCTAAAGTTTATGAAGACATACAAATTTGTTGCTTGTGCTTACCTGCTCTCAGATGTTTTATAGTGCAACAAGGCATAAGTTGCCAAAATTGCATGTATCATAAAATTATTTTTTACAGGAATACTACATATAGCACATGTATGGTATTCAACCACATAAGAGTAGTTGTCACAAAACCCACACGCAATTAGTAACCATAGTTACTATGACGTCATAACAAAATGCTCTATAAACTACAGTGTTAACACTTCAAACAAAGTTAAATAGAAACAGTTATAGATACTAAATATACTTATAGAAAGAAATTTAAAATTAAACTAAATGTACTAATTACTCATTTAATCCTATTCTTCTGTGTGATTTTATTGCAATTTTGTACTTCTTTATTTTTTCATCTAGTTCATTTCCAGGTATAAGCCCCTCTAAATATGCAAACATGTAGTGACGAACTTTTCGGAAATGATTCTGTATGTTTTCCAGCGTTACACTGTCATATGCCAATGGTATATTTTTTCTTAGGGAAGGAATAGAGTACTTACAATGGCCTTTAGTATACCTTTTTAGTTGAGCCCAAACCCTCTCTATAGGATTTATTTCCGGATGAAATTTGGGAAGGAATATTGGAATATGTCCACTCTTCATTATTAACTGCTCAATAAGGCTCTTCTCATCTCTGAAGTCAGGATGTTTTAAAAGAGCAACCATATTTTGTGTATTGTACCCTCTCTCTTGTAATATCTGACGCATTCCTTTCGGCCTGCCATCTCTAAATATCATTTTTTGGACACAACCCTGCCACATTGTGTCATGCATAACTCTCTGTTTTCCACCAGGCTTAACGTTCATTTGTTACTTCCTGATATCACGGTTAACACTTTTAGCCCTCATATTCCTCGTCATTTAAGACAAGAAAACCATTGCGTTCATCTATAAAATCTGAAACCATTATTCCAGCATCTTTACTTTTAGGCTTCATCATCCGGCTTCCTTTTAATCCCCACTGTAGGGACTGGTCCTCATCAAATGAAGGAATCCAATCTTCTGTACGATAAGTAATTACATCAGGGCGTTCATGACCATCGATAAAAATTGCTTTCTTTGCTGTCAGAACTTCAAAACAGAGATTATGTAGCCACTTACGACCTGTTTCAATTGATATATGGCGAGGAAATCCTGGCTCGAGAGTAGAATTCGGAAGTAAGTTTTTATTTACCCACTTGCAAAAGTCAGCAGTGGTCATGTTTGGTTTACCTTTTAAAGCAGCATTTGCTCTAACAAAGGACTTGGCCTTTTCATTCAGGTCCTTTTTGACCACAACACTCCACTTCGTTGGTAGCGACCTTGCTTACTTTCAGGAAACTCCCCATTATTTTCAATGAGTTCTGAATGCCACGTTCTTACGGATCTTTCACACTTACCAATCAAATTGGCTGTACACTGTGCTGCATTAGTCCAGGTGAAATTAAAATCAGACACCAAAAAATTGCAAATAAATATAGCAAGAGCCTTTTTGTTGTCTCTTTCAAGAGCTGAAACCCATTCTTTGGCAAATTCGCTCACAATTTTTTCCCCTGATGTCTTCTTGTTTGGAGTTGTTGGGGTTGAGCTGATGTCAGGAGTAGATAGAGTAGAGTTGATATCCGACGTGGCTGAGTTAGTAGAGATTATGGTTCTGACTGGTGTTGTGCTGATGTCTGGAGTGGAACTGGTAGTTGGGATGAGTGTTGAACTGATGATGGCTGGATGTGAGACAGTACAACTTGTGCTAGCAGCTATAGTAATAAAATTTGTACTAGATTATTAATTTGTAAGAATATAATATTCACTATATGTTGTATTTGTAGCCCTTGGAACTTATGATTGGATTAATAATGTATTGTTTTAGAGACAATTGTGTGTTAAGTTTAGTAGACTGTCGTCTCTACGGTATTTACTATATAAGTTTTGTGTTTTGTTTTGTTTGAGCCCTTGTAGAGAGAGTGGGCATTTTTTAAATAAATCTTCAGTCATTATTTCTCAGAGACGTGATTGTCTCTTCTTGCAATTTAAAATTGTTAAAACATAACAATTTCTGGCGACGAGGATTTTTCAACATTGGGGACTCGCTACTCAAGCTAGATTTATCACTGCCTGGAAGTACTATTGCTGTCTATTGGACACTTTGTTTCATGATCTCAATTGCCTGCTTCTGGAACCCCTATTTCCAAGCATTCAAGTTGCCCTACATTTGTTTAGGGCCTCTACAGGCAAGAATAAATTACTTTTCTTCTTGAAATTGTTATTTCTTGTAATTTTCCCCCTCCTATATAGAATGGCTGCAAAGCATTCCTTTGCTGAATTTGACCCTTCATTAGAAGATTGGAACTCGTACTCGGAAAGGTTTGACTTCTACTTGGAAGCTGGTCGGATTGAAGATCCTGCTATACAACTGTCAACATTCCTCAGCTCAGTAGGGCCTTCCACTTACAAGCTCATTCACAATCTGTGCTGTCGAAAGCCACCCAGGGCCATGACATACAAAGAAATTAAGGAACTGCTGCAGCATCATTTTCGACCCAAGCCATCAGTTGCTGTAGAGCGACTTAAATTCCACTCAACTGTTCGTCAACCCTCTGAATCAGTAACATCCTACATTGCTCGCCTCCGGGAATTATCTGAATTTTGCGAATTTACTAATCTCGATGAAATGCTGCGAGACAGATTAGTTTGTGGAATCAATAATCCAAGAATTCAAAAACTTCTCCTGACTGAATCTTCCGACAAGCTAACCTTCAAACGAGCTCAGGAATTGGCTGAATCAGCGGAAGCTGCAGAGAAAAGCATCCATGATGTTACTTCCACCACGGGTAATCCACACATCAATGTTCTCTCTCAACGACTGCGGAAGGCCCCTCATAATTCGTAACCACAGGATCAGCCTCTACCCACTGTCCGGAATAGCCGTTGTGGAGGTAAACATCACCATACTCGCTGCCAATTCAAAGATGCTACATGCAATTATTGCCACAATAAAGGGCACCTTATTCGAGTCTGTAGGAAACGACAAAATAAAGAGAAGAAATCATTTTTCCAACAAACTAACGTGATTGAAAATTGTCACTCTAATCTGGGTCGTTCCGTTGCTCAGCAGGAGCAGTCTGTTTCTTCTGTCCTTATTCCTGATTCCTACCCTGACACACTCTACACTGTGACGAGCAAAAACCATATTGGTCCACTTCATGTACAGTTAACAGTAGATGGGAAACCCATATCCATGCAAGTCGACACCGGTGCAGCAGCTTCTCTCATAAGTCAGGTGACATATTCCTCCTTATGGGACACTCCTCCCCCTCTAACAAAGAGCAACATTAGTCTAATAACTTACACAGGAGAACAGGTCCCCATTTTGGGTACTCTGATGACTCGTGCTTTGTATAAAGAGCAGTCTCACCGCCTTCCCCTTTATGTAGTGAAAGGTAACGGACCATCACTTCTGGGACGTGATTGGTTGAATTTCTTCAGGTTAGACTGGAAGGAAATCTGCACCCTTCACCAACCTTCCAAGTTGGATAGGATACTGAAGAAGTATGCTCAAGTCTTTGAGCCAAGTCTTGGAACCTTCCACGGAGTCTCTGTTGATATTGAAACCTATCCTCAGGCGACTCCTAAATTTTTCAAAGCACGGTCAGTACCTTTCGTCTATCGAGAGAAAATTGAAAAGGAACTAGATAGACTAGTCCAGCAAGGGATCATCAGTCCAGTGAAGTTTTCCAAATGGGCAGCCCCGATTGTACCTGTGTTGAAGAAGTGTGGTTCTATAAGGCTTTGTGGAGATTATAAGCTCACTGCTAATACAGCCTCTCCAGTGGATAGCTACCCTCTCCCAAAAATTGAAGAGCTATTTACTGATCTCTCTGGAGGAAAGCAGTTCACTAAATTGGATTTAGCCCAAGCTTACCTCCAATTACCTTTGAGTGACTCCTCCAAAGCACTGACCACAATCAACACCCAAAAAGGGCTATTCCAATTTAATTGTATGCCGTTTGGAATCTCGTCAGCCCCTGCAGTCTTTCAAAGGACTATGGACAATTTATTGAAAGGGCTCAACCATGTCACAGCTTATCTTGATGATATTGTTGTCACGGGCACTTCCGAAGAAGAACACCTTCACAATCTAGAGGAACTCCTACGTCGACTTGAGGAAGCTGGTGTTCGTCTCAAAAGAGAAAAATGTGTTTTCTTTGCCACTCAAGTTGAGTACCTTGGTCATTTGATAGACAAGGCTCAAAGTCAAGGCTGTGAAGGACGCCCCTACTCCAAGTAACCTGACAGAACTTAGAGCCTTCTTAGGTTTAATTAATTATTACAGGAAATTTATTCCTAATGTATCAACTGAATTATCTACTCTCTATTCCCTATTACAGAAAGACAACCAGTGGTCTTGGGGTCCTAAAGAAGAATGCTTCCAAAAAGCAAAATCCCTTCTTATGTCACCCACTCTTTTGGTACACTTTAATCCTAACAAGCCGTTGATTCTCTCATGTGATGCCTCCTCTATTGGAGTTGGTGCTGTTCTGGCTCACCAAATGGAAGATGGATCAAGTCAACCAATTTGTTATGTCTCGAGAACTCTGTTCCCCGCTGAGAAAAACTACTCTCAACTCGACAAAGAGGCTCTTTCCATAATTTTTGGAGTGACAAGATTTCAACAGTACCTTTTTGGAAGACATTTTACCTTGCTGACTGACCATAAACCATTGATTTATTTATTTCATCCCCACAGATCAGTTCCTCAGATGGTCTCAGGCCGCATTCAGCGTTGGTCTCTAATTCTAGGAGCCCACAGTTACGATATTCGTTACCGACCAGGAAAGGATAACGGGAACGCTGATAGTCTCAGTCGCCTACCATTGTCAGTATATCCTAAGCAAGTACCAGTACCTGTTGTACAACCATGTCTCAAAAGTGCAGTTGATTCAATCAAGCAGTATGAGACTACTCAAGGACCAAATCTAAGCAAGCTGGGTCAAGTACTGGCCACTGACTTGAAAGACTTTAATATCACTCCAACAGATGCTCAGAAGCAAGAGTTCAAATCATCTATCCAAGCAAAGTACATTCATGCCATTGTGACAGTACTTCAAAATCGATTTCCTGATGTTGAGAACCTAGATGCTTTCTCTATTTTTGATCCACAGAAACTTACCGTTTCAGAATCTGATGATGATCTTGCAGCTTATGGTCAAGAGAGGCTTGAGTATCTCACGAGTGCTTACGATGATGGAGTGAACCCTGATGTTGAATGTACAAGTGAGTGGGAAGGTCTAAAAAGGCTCATCATGAACAACTTTTCAAACATGTCCATGCGACAAATGACCAATCTCCTCTGCACTGACACATCACTTCAAGACATGTACCCACATCTGTCAAAACTAGCCTCCATTGCTGCTCTTGTTCCAGTTAGCACTGCTGAGTGCAAACGCTCATTTTCAAGGATGAACCGTGTGAAAACAAAGTTAAGAAACCGCATGAAAATGTCAACTCTTGACAGCCTCATACGCATAAGCGTGGAGGGTGCTCCCTTTTCTCAGTTCAATTTTGAAAGAGCTGCCAACATTTGGGCTACTCTGCGTAACAGACGACTGCACATTGGAGTTTCATTATGTTCATCATCTTCCTAACTCAAACGCAAACTTTTTTTGGCAATTTCACAATAATTGGTATATACATGTACAAACTGATCATTTTATTGATAAAAGAATTTACTGTTTAAAAACATACTTGTGAACAGTTGATATTGAAACATATTATATAATATTGATTCCCCCCCCACTCTATAATTTTTTTCTGGATAGAACTCTGTCTACCATCCAATACCACAAAACAGGCAGTATGGGCTTCTTATGTGTCTGCTACAGAGACCCTTCCAATGAAGATTGCTGGATACAGAGCATTTTGTATCATTTGGAAGCAGTATTTACCGAACATAATCATAACAAAACCTGCTTCCGACCTCTGTTGGATATGCCAGCAAAACAGTACAAAGATAATGAGATGTGCTAACAAGACAGAGGAAGAGAAGTCCACGGTAAGCATGTTCGTTTATGCATGACTAACTGTTATTATTTGTAACACTCATACATTCACAGGTTTTGAAGGAGGCAGAAGAACATCTGGTTAGGGTCCAGAAAGAGAGATCATATTACCGGTCACTTGTTAGCGACTCTAAGAAAGATGTTCATGACTATTTTCAACACCAGGGGTCATTCCAGCCTCCTCGACCAAACTCTACACTCTCTCCATGCTCGTCAGCTATTACTGTGCACTATTCCTTTGATTTTGCAAGTACACTACCCCTCCAACCCACTACAACCAGGACCAATTTATTTTCTCACTCCCAGAAAGTGTGCAATCTTCGGAGTGTGTTGTGAGGGCATTCCTCGACAAGTAAATTACTTGATTGACGATGTAGGAAAGGGAGCGAACACCGTTGTCAGCATGCTCCATCACTTTTTTGAACATCAGTCTTGGGAAGAGACATGTCCATCTTCATGCTGATAACTGTGTGGGGCAAAACAAGAATAACATTGTTATTCATGTAAGTTACATAATCAATTACAATTGTGACCAAGTCTTAGAAAAAGGCGATTCTACCGCATTTTGTGATTTTGTATATAATACACAAAAACATGAAAATTCGATAAGAACGCGAAATTTTTTTTATTACATCATGATAAACTACATACTTTTAGCTATCGATTGATATATTATTACCTTGTTCTGACGATTCCTTTGAGAGTTATAACTTGATATATAACGTTCGTCTCTTAAAACGTTGATTGTTCACGATCTGTATCACGGAATATAAATCGAACAATACACGGATATCCGTAGCAACAAGTAGCTTACTGTAGCAGCTGGCAGTATTGTTTTGGAAGAGATGGACAGGCAGTCTCAAGTAGCAAGAGCACTGAACGACCTTTGCTGCCCGCGTTTCGACGAACATGACGGGTCTGCTTTGACAAACTTCGTGTTCGACTACTTTGTTTCCGAAGACCCGCCCAGTAAGTAATGAATATCATAAATAACTAATAACAATAATTATAATGCAAAACAAAATAGGTGATGATGAAGATTTTTTTGGTGACATTTATGATTCTGAGGCTGCCAATACTTCTGTTGTAAATTCTGGAGAAGAGACTGATAGTTCTGTTGATGTTGTTGAAGAGGAGAAGGAAATGGATGATAGTGATGTGACGGCCGATGTTACAGAGAATAGTACTGGTCTAGATGATGAAGGTGATGTTGATGGTGATGAAGTGAGATGTAATGAGGAGTCTAATGAAGACAGACCCACAAGTAGCCACTCACAACAGAATGTTGACTTGGAGATGAGAGAGAATGATATAGCTGAAAGTAAAATGGTTGATGAATTCGTTGAAAATGGGTGTGGATGCAGGTTGTATGATGGTAAAGAATGCAGTTCAGCTTTTACCAGAGATCACATGTCTTTAATTCGTGACCAGTGCTTGTCATTAACTCGGGCAGAGCTCCGCAATGTACTCTTTGGTCATGTGATGGCCACAGTTAGAACATCAGCAGATGTTGACAATCCCCGTCATCCAAACAAGAGTAGATGCAGAAACACAACATCCTATATGCATGAAGGACAGAAGGTAGAGACATGTGTTTTAGAATGTGTGTTATACTAATGTTGCCTAATATATTGCAGGTTTGTAAGAAGACATACCTATTTATCCATAATATTGGCGAAAAAAAATACACCACTGTAAAACGGTCATATTTAAAAAATGGACTAGACCCAATAGTTCACCGTAACACAAACACCTTGCCACATCACACATTCACAACACAAGAGCTTCAACAGATCACCAGATTCATATCTAACTATGCTGAATCAAACGCCATTCTCCTTCCAGGAAGAATCCCTGGCTACAAAAGATGTGACCTTCAGCTCCTACCTACACAATGTACCAAACGTTCCATTTGGGATAGTTATGTCAAAGCATGTGCAACACTTACTTTCCGGATGGCTTCATACAGGTCATTCTGTCGCATTTGGCAGAGGTACAAACCTCATGTTGTCATAACAACACCAAAGTCTGACCTTTGTTGGACTTGCCAAAGGAACTCCAATGCCATAACTATGTCCGCCAACACATCTGAGGTTGAGAAAATGGAGGTACACACATTTGAAATATACACTGACATACAAAATAATAATTGGACAACTTACTTCAACAGGTACTAAAGGAAGCAACTGCACACTTGGAAAGAGTGTCTACTGAGAGGAAATTCTATAAATCCTCATGCAAACAGAGCAGTGATGAGTTGCGAGAAGCATACACAAATCTACCTCTTTTTACCGAACCCCCTACTACTTGCAATCTCCAGTTTCATATCAGCTTTGACTATGCTCAGCAAGTATGCTAAAAAAAAAAAAGAAAGAGTAAAACATTAATATACATGTATTTAATACTCTCATAGGTTCATTTTCCTTCTAACCCTTTGCAACCGGGTCCCATTTATTTTCTTACTCCGAGAAAATGTGGAATTTTTGGAGTCTGTAGCGAAGGACTACCACTTCAATTAAACTACTTAATTGATGAATCTGTTGACGGTGGAAAAGGATCCAATGCAGTTGTCAGTTACCTCCACAACTTTCTGTCCAGTTGTCCAGTTCAACCAACTCGTTTGAGTCTCCATGCTGACAACTGCGTTGGGCAGAATAAAAATAACAATGATACAGGTATTACTAATAATCCATATCTAAACTTACATTTCCTTCAATGCAAAATCTTTTCTTCTTTAGTACCTTGCATGGAGAGTAATGACAGGCCTTAACGAAAGTATTACACTCTCGTTTATGTTGGTGGGTCACACCAAGTTTACCCCGGATTCTTGTTTCGGTTTATTAAAACAGAGGTTCAGACGAACACATGTTCAGTGTTTGAATGATATCGTTCAAGTTGTTGAACAGTCTGCTAGTGTCAACAAAGCAAGATTGGTGGGTAATGAAGCTGGAGAGGTGTTTGTCCCAACCTATGATTGGTTGTCCTATTTTGTTGAGAGATTTAAGAAACTCTCAGGTATAAAAAAGTATCACCAATTTCTTTTCTCTTCCTCAAAGCCTGGTGAAGTAATATGTAAGGAGTACAGTGATAGCCCTGGTGAAACCATTAAGCTGCTCAAGAACCAGTGGAAACCCATTGCGACAGATTTGCCCCCAGTTCTTCAACCATCAGGACTGTCAGCTGATAGGCAATGGTATCTTTATGATAAGATACGGCCATTCTGTGGATTAGGTTTTAAAGATATAACCTGCCCTCTGCCAGAAGTCCCAAGGTCAAACCGAACTCCTGATATCACTCCAGTAGTCAGTCCCGTCTCATCTCCGAATCGTGGTGGATCAAGGCAAATATCAACAACAGCCTCTCATAACAGTCACACTACTCAAGAACAAACAGAATCTAGTCCTCCAGCCAAGCGAGCACGAATATGCACCAACTGTGGACGTCCAGGTCATAATCGTCGGACCTGTGACCAACGAGTTTGATATCGTCGGATAATGCTACTTTTTACTTTTTACACACATCCACATACATCCATAATATTATATTATCACAATAGTAATAAAAATAACTAACCTTCTATGAAGGAAAATAAGATATCTGAAAGAACTTCAAAAACAAAATGGCAACAATCCACACGTACACGGAAGTATACGGAATTAATCTACCAGCAGATTTAATTGCAATTACAAATGTATTGCATTCTTTCTGAAATAATTGGTTTCCAGGACAGTGGCATTTTAATTGTAATAACTCGTGACAGGAATGTCATATCCGCTCGCTTCAAGCGTCATGATGTAGCCAAGGTAATGTATAATTTCGTATCAACAATAAATAAATTTTCATGAAATGCGGTAGAATCGCCTTTTTCTAAGACTGGGTCACAATTATAAATTCATTTTGATGCATTCCTTTTATAGTATCTAATGTGGAGAGTACTTGTGGGCCTGCATCAATCTGTATCTTCATGACTGTTGGGCACACTAAAGTTTCCCCTGATTGGTGTTTTGGGTCGCTAAAACAAATATTTCGCAGGACTAAGGTGGATTGTCTGGACGATATTGTTGGTGTAGTGGAGAGTTCTGCATCTGTTAATAATGCCCAACTTGTTGGAACCCAATCAGGTGAAACAGTCGTTAAAACTTATGACTGGGCAGGCTTCTTTGCCCCAAACCTCAAGCGAGTACCTCATATAAAGAAGCAACATCATTTTGTATTTACAACTACCAAACCCAGAATAGTTTCTGTGAGAGAATTTAGTGACACTGAACTCACCGAATTAAAGTTACAAAAAGATCCACGATGGACTCCTTCACATGATTTCCCTGATGAAATACAGCCTCGTGGTCTTTCATTGGAACGCCAATGGCACCTCTATGACAAAATACGAGAGTATTGTTCAGATGAGACCAGCTTGTATGTCCACATCCTGAGCACCCTCGTCTATCTGCAACTCCAGTACCATCGCCACCTCCATCTCCCTTGCCTCCCCCTGGTGTTGTTAATATACTTCCACAAAAGAGGCAGAGGATTTGTAGAAGTTGTGGTGAATCTGGTCACAACAAAAGAACATGCACTCAGTCTATTCAATCTCATGTGAATCAGTAAGTGGGAGAAACAGTCCACTGTTGCAGTTAATTCGTTTTGCTATCTGGAAGAGTAGAGGTCTTGCGAGTTGATACCGTGCTACTGATCCTACAGTGTTTGTAAAGAGGCGTGGTTTGTGGTTTGGTAACTTGTTAATATTATTTTCTTGTACACTTATTTTGTAAAATAAATGAAACAACAAACTAGTAAATCCTTTAACTAATAGTTACACTCAGGAGGAATTGTATAATAATCATTATTAACAGCTATAAAGTTCACTTTTTTAAATGTTATAAAATTAGTCTCTTCATGAATTCAAGACCTTTTGTACAATTACTCACACACTCTTAACAGAAAGGAATAATTTTAGTTTATATCTTCTAAAACAATACACAATAATAATAATTATACTCACCCGCTTACTAGTTGCATCTCTTCTGTCCATCTTTACATGTGATTACGAAGATATTTGCTCTAAACTGTAAGTTAACTCCTATATTCTAACTTTCTAACAATTTTAAAAACAATTAGATGGTTTTCACATGAATATAGCGTTTTTACAGGACCTTGTTTCTTTAAACTTTCTTATCAAAATCACATGATAATCAAAACGAGTGAACGGATAGCATACGGAAAACGAGTATCAGAGAGTACGGTAGTACTCTCTATGTAGGGATGGCACGGAAAAAACATGGCCGCCCATGCATTTCAATTGCAAGTGATGAGCTGAAATCTCTGGTAATATATACACATAAGTTTCTATACACACATGCCTGTTTATATCTAGTGTTTTTATGACTACCAATACCTTCTAGATGGCCGAAGATTATTGTTAAGATAGAGAACTGGCGAGTGGCAAAACTGGCAAAATCTTCATCATATTAATATTATTTTCCAGACAAATCATTTTTTTGTTTGTTGACCTATCACGATGATTCTAGCACCATTCCCGTCGCATTTATAGTAAAATTCTGGTCGTAAAGTATCGAGATGATATCTTCAGATACTATGAAAGAAGACAGTCTCAACGACTACAAAGATTTGATCTGGAATTGGACGCCATTTTCCTAAGTGGAATTTAATTACGCATGCGCATTTGTATACTCTTAACATGGAAGCTGAAAAGGTGGAAGTGTTTGGCATTGTAATAACATTTGTGAGTTTGTGAGCAAATACTAATAATGAATATAATAATTATTAATATTAAAGCAATTGTATAATAATATTGTATACTATGATAAGCATTGGAATACTGAATGGTTGACACAGTGACTGACACTACTTCTTGTAGGACTGCAGACAGTGATTTAAGTGAATAGAGAATATACATCATCTGTAAGTGAAAGAGAATGATAATCAATACATAAACAAAAGACTGACCTTCATTGATGAACAAATTTTAATGCATTTTTGATTGCATGATTTCATAATATATAAAAAAACATTCACATCGTTTAGAAAAAAATCAATGAAAACAAGAATAATAAAAAACATTTTCAATAAAAATGAAAGAAGATGTAGGGATGTCAAAACCCAAAAAGCAAGCAAACAAGGTTGGGAAGCTAACTTAGGACCCAAAATTAAACAAACCACTTCCATATAACCCTACATAATTACAGCTCTTTGTACAGAGGTGTAAGCACTTATGTAGGGTTATATGGAAGTGGTTTATTTAATTTTGGGTCCTAAGTTAGCTTCCCAACCTTGTTTGCTTGCTTTTTGGGTTTTGACATCCCTACATCTTCTTTCATTTTTATTGAAAATGTTTTTTATTATTCTTGTAAAAATTAGTGATGAGCCATTCCAAGATTTCTGAATTCGATTCGATACCGAGTAGTCTGAGAATGGGAATCAATGGAATCGAGTACGATACCGAGTACTAAACATGAAAAAAGGAACTGCTGCCGATGGTGATGCTCATTTGTAAGCTGTTATCACATTTATTATGTAAGCTGTTATCACATTTATTATGATTAATATGATTATCAACTAGAAAGTGAATGGTTATCTAAGTGTATAAATGATTATGGATAACAGTCTATGAACTTATGAAGTATATGTAAGATTATTGTTTAAAAAGAGCATCATATCTACATTCTTTGGTTTTATTCTGTTCCTTTTTTCAGATACCAACTCTCCAGCTTTAGAAAATAATCTTTCAGAAGGAACAGAGGAACCAGGGATGCACAGGTATTTTTTGGCAATCATTTGTAATTTAGGAAACCGAGATTGGTTTACTTTCCACCAGGTAAGTGGGTCTTCCTTTCTGTCAATGTTAATCTCCTCAAAATACCTGCGTACCTCTATAAAAGCATCTGTTGTTGAAGTTCGTCTTGAACTTGCTTCCATGATCTTTTTGTCAAAAGATTCCCAAAGACTATGAGTTTCTTTAGAGGATGGTCCTTCTTGTGGTTCAAAGAGATCAGTACTGTTGGTTTCGATTGTTTGTGGCTCAAGATCTTTCATTTCTACTGTTAGCCTCCTAATTGATTGTTCCACTGCTGAAGTATTGGAGAATGGTATCTTTTTGAATCTAGGATCTAATAGCGTAGCTACAGCTGTGACATATGCAGACTCAATTGAAGCAAAGCAATGAAGTAATTGTGCTGAGAGTATACAAGCTAGATTCTTTGACTGGCGTTCTTGTGTACATTGTTGCATGATTAGTTTTGCAAGAGGAACTATCAATGATATGGAAACATATTTGTCTCCTGAAATATCTTCAGTTGCTTCTACAAATGGTTTTAGTACTGTGAGAGCACCTGAAATCTTCACTTTCTCTTCCTCTGTCATGCAGTACTATGCAGCATGTACTACTGCTCAAACAGAAATACAGAGAAGGCATAGAGCACAAAGGATAGCTAAAGCAAAGATTAAAAGACTAGTACTACTTTGCAAGCAGAAGTACAGAGAGAGCATAGAGCACAAATGATGGAAATAGCAAAGATTAAGAAGAGTACTGCTGCAAGGCAGAGATAAAGCAAAGGAACTCTGTAGCATGTAAGACAATAAGAGTGCAAACTCAAACAGCACATGCGGAGGAGAGCATGTTTTTTAATAATAATATTTCCTTGAGAGTTTACTTGAATCTGTATGTAAATAAACAAAAATTACTTATTATCTAACTGTTATCATCTGTGATTTCGGTACAGGGATTTTAGTGGCCAACTTGCTTTCAACTTTTGTAAATACAAAACTCTAGAAACAACTTCAGAATTCAGAATTCAGAATTTAGAAATTGCTGATTTCAGGGAATTCACGATGTTTCAGGATGTTCTACAATGTTCTACTATGGATTATTACAGTATCCTCATGCTGAATTTCGAAGGAATAGATTATTACGGTATCCTCATGGTGCAATTATATGGTCATGGCTTTGTTGAATGTAGAGGAAATTCTACGTTTTCCGTCTTCCTTATCTGTTAAACTCATTAAAGGAGAAAAGTCTATCAAGATAGCTCTGTCTGATGTTCATGTGAGGAGTGCATGTTGCTATGTTATCTTATAAATAATATAAATTATACAATTATTTTATTGTGTTTTAACTTTACGCGTAATATGTAATTATAAATGTAATATAATATTATTATAAATTTAGAATATTTATTATGGTATATAGGTAAAACGCTTATCTGCAATTTTCAAAGTAGAAGCTTCTACACTATTTCTAAAGGAAATTGAAGATGAAACTGCCATTTTTCCTGAAGAGGATGGTACTTTCAGTTTTTCTGCCCTTGTACCTGGGGCATGTTATGAGGTAAATGGTGATGACAGTCCAGGAACTAAATCGGTTCCATTCTCATCTTATGGTTCGTATCCCAAACCTGTTGACACTGCTTGTAGTTTTACAGCATCCAAAAGAAAAGGCAAAGCAACATTTAAAAAGACTATTTCACTTATCAGATTAAATGCACAAGATGGACCTAGCACGTCTCGTTCTGCTACCAATTACAAGCTGGAGTATACTGTAGTTACTAGTGTAGTAGTTACAATTGAGCCAAAGACTGCTAATTTATCTAGTGTTGCTGACCTTGTCAAACAACAAGTTGGTTTTCCAATTCAACTACTAGACAGTAAATGTTATCCTATTGTAAGCAGTGAAAGCACATCATGTGTTGAATTTTGGAAGTCCAGCAGAAAAATCCTAGCTGTTTCAAAGGCTGCTTTTCAGAAGCAACAAGATGACACTGCTGGAACTTCAGAAGTAAGCAAGATAATGGAGAAGGTCGATCTTATAAATAAAGAATTACAGAAGTGTATTATGTTTGTTACTCCTCTTGCAAAATGTTTTGAATGTGTTGTTTTGTCGTGGAACTGCAAACAAACCAGTCATTATGTCTTGTTGTTCTAGTTTAATTGGTTGTCTGTCGTGTTCAGGAATGGACTGAACGTAAGAATACATGCCCACGTTGTTCATCACAATGTCAGTCAAAAGTGATATTGAAAGGATTTGATGATGTGTGTACTTTTCTGAAACCTGGTGTGGTGAAATGCCAAGTGAGACTCAGTGGCGTAGCTAGACCAAGAAATGAAGGGGGGGGGGTCCCTTTGTGCGAAGCACGCAGGGAAAATTTTTTGGGGTAATTAATTATTCATGAGGGCCATGGCCAACTACACCGAGACTAGACTGCCGTTGATTCATCATCGCGTATCGACAGATTTACAAACACAAAATTAGATCGTAATCATATAAATAATATTTGTCTTAATGTAATTAAATTTTATTAAGATAGTAACATTCTCCTGTTTTTATCCATTGAGTTAAACTAGTCTACAATATCATCCAAGGATAAAGAGAAAGAGAAATCCCTTTCAATTGAAATCACAGCCAAACTATTAAGTCTTTCATCGCTCATTGTTGAACGTAGGTAACTTTTCAACCGTTTAAGGCAGGAAAAGGATCTTTCACAAGAAGAAGAAGTAACACACAAGGTAAGTGCTAGTTTTAGTGTCTTTAAAAAAGTGGGGAAAGCTACTTTTAAGGGTAAGAAAATATCAAGTAAATCATAAATACATAAAGGTTTGTCTGGATCAGGAGTATTGGACACAATTCTCTTCACTTCAGGAACTTCAATAAGCATATCAGCCTCATCTATTTCATAATGCTGTAATAGAGGTTGAAGAGTATCAAGGTCTAGAAAATTATTAGAACTGGGGGATAGAGCTTGGATGGAACACATTATACCTTGATTAAGACTTGAAAAGCGACTATTTAACTTCTCTAGAACAATATCAATAATTGGATAATAATACTTGGTACGAAAAAATAGTTTTGGCTCTACTGCACTCAAACTAGTACGAGCACCAACACTTGTAAAAACAACTGAATCTACTTGCAATCTACAAGGAAGTTGAGACCTTCTGTCCATTCTGCTTATATTTTCAGTGTTTACATTAAGTGACCTAGCAATAGCCTCTGTTTCAGTCCACAGCAGGTCCCATTTTTCATTACACCTGTATTCTTGTAAAATACTTATTTGTGCCTGTATCAGTTGTACTGCAGCAGCCAAGTCTAAATCAGGTGACTGAAGTAACACTGAAAGTTTGTTAGTTAGAGTTAGTTAGACCAAAAATGGCTCCAAATACTACAAGGCCAATAATAAACTGTAGCTGAGAAATTTGATTAGTGATTCCTTGAGCTTCAACTGGTTTCTTTCTATCCTCACCTTTAATGAAGCCACAATTGAAGGATATGTCCTTTGTACAGCCAATATTGCAGAATACTTACATGACCAGCGAGTATCACTAAGACGCTTCAATTCCTTTGGAGGTTCATTAGGCATTATCTTCTTTTGTTGAGCAATAAATATCTCATGTGCTTTAGATGTAGCAATAAAAACATACAATGATTCAAGTATGCAAAAGAAATCACCAGCTGCTTTAACAGACTTGACTGAATCAACTAGTACCAGATTAAGCCTATGTACTGTACAGTGCATATACAAAGCCTTAGGAGCTTCTTTCCTCACTTTAGCTTGCACACCGTTGCACCTCCCACTCATGACAGAGGCACCATCGTAACATTGACACACACACCTGTCAATAAGTATATTACATTCCAGTAGTGTGTCAAGGGTTAAAGACTGTGCATCTAATGCTTCAGCATGTACATAGGTTAAAAATCTTTCATGAACATTCTTTTCCTTAACATACCTTATAACAATTGATAACTGCTCAGCCTTTCCAATATCCTTAGTTTCATCTACAATCAATGAATAGAAGCCTGCCTCATTAATTTCTTCACTGATTTTTTTATGGCCCGTAGGGCCATCCCTATGATTGCTTTCCACGGGGTTGAATCTATATATATATATATATGTTTGTGTCACTTACGCGAGTATGCGTTGTATACGTAGTTAAGGAAGTTACGTCATTCCCGGGGGCGGAACCAATAAAGAAGCGTGCTGGGAACTCTGCGAAATCCTGTAGCAATGGAAACTTGTGCGTCCAGCTGTTTACCTTTGTTCAGATCATACACCTGCCACCTGGTACAGGCTGGTAGCTTACTACTAGTACTACTAGTGTGTCTACTCTGTATGGAGAATAAGAAAGCTAAGCGTGCTCCGTGTAAACGAGCACTTGAAAAGGAAAATTTAGATAGTATAGAAAGTACGAGTGGTTCATGTAGTCCAAAGATACCTCGTTTAACAAATTCTGAGACCTGTACAGCTGTCCAACTACCTCTTCACAACTCAGACGATTCTTGTAGCTCCTCCCACAACAATGGAGGAGGAGAGATAGAGAAAGACTGAGAAGACAAAAGGAAACAGAAGAGCAGCGTAGAATCCGATTAAATAAACAAAGGGTACTCAACCGTAGACGTAGGGAAACTGAAAGTTTACAAGCAAGGGCAATACGTTTGGAAAGAATGAGACAAAGAGCTTCTATACGTGACAGTGTAGAGACTGAAGAACAAAGGACCAGTCGTCTTGCTGACTTGAGTCAACGTGCTAATGTACGTGTTAGTGTAAAACACCAACATATGGTGAACTCATTGATATTTTTGAGGAGACTGCACATGTGCATGATTATTCAGAAATTGCAGATCATCTAGTTTTTAAGTTTAAAAACCTCTATCCAGAAATTTACATTGGACGTCCCAGCTGATTTTTTGAGACTGTGCAGCGAATTGTGGCACCAACACATCATCTAGGTAAAAGTTGCCTAACTGGATCACAATTATTATCTGATAGAAGAAGAACTTGGGAACCTCGAATATAACACTTAGCCTTAGGTGAGTAAAACCAATGCTAGTGCTCTCATTAATATTTATTGTGCTTAACTATATTATTCAGATTCCGTTACCTTTCCCGAAGAGCTACACAGTTATGGATTAGATGAAAATGTGTTGGATTCAGTTTTCAAGCAGTTTCAGACCGGAGACAAACCCCTTCAATGGTGTCTAAAAGGTGTTCCTAATGCTGATTTTTATAAAGCACTTCATCCATTTTTAAAGAAGTGGCCTATTACTCGTAGTGCAACAAAAGTTGCCATAGGGAAGTTTTACATTGAAATTGATAGAAATTTTGCAGAAAAACGTGGTCGTGCAGACAATGTATATCGATATGTCGAGCGATGTTTGAAGTCCAATCAGCCTCCTGATCAACTGATGATTTATGGGCGTGAAAACCATTTGTCTGAGATTAAAACTCTTCAATCCAGTACAAAACATTGTACTGAACAAGTACAAAAATTAAGTATGGAAGTTACTGAATTAATGGCTACAGCTCCAAGTTTCTTCTGTTGCTTTGTTGTTCCATCAGAGTTTAGTTGCAATCTTTTCTCTCTAATAACATCTTCACTAAGAACAGTAGCCTTTTGAGCATTACTGATAGTTTTCAATTCATCCCATCTCATATAGCTTGCACAACTTCGCTGTGGTAACTTTAGATGCTCAATATTTATAGAAGGATTGAAGCACTTTACAACTGTTCTAATAATACTGGGAACTTTTGCAGTAGGAACCTGTTGTGATAATAGTGTGTAGTACAGCTTTCGTATAGAAGGTGAGTGAGTATCTTCTTCCTAACTTGGTTTGAAAGGTAAAGTTTTCATCATCTGTATAAGAGGTATCCACAGTATCATCAGATAGTTCACTTTCCAAAGCAGAAAGCGCCATTGAGAGGTCAATGTTTTGTTCATGCAATTCACTAACTTCTTCCTCCAAAAATGACTGGAGTTCTTTAGACTTGGCAAGTTTCTTTTCAGAAATCTCTCTCTGTTTCTTCAGTAGTAGCTTTTCGTTAGTTATATCACGTAGAACACAGTGTGCAGAGCGCAGCTGCTTCTTTGATGATTCCAGTTGCTGTTTTAATAACACTGTTGTTTCTGTAAATGAGCTCTCTGATGGCACATCTGACAGTGTAATTGCAGATATATCTAAAGAGCTTCAAAAGTTACGAAACACAGCACATGCACAAAAAATATGCCTAATCCAGACAGTATTAACTGGACAATGATAGCAACTTCAACATCAGATTCTGCAGCAACCCAGAAACGACTAAATAAATTGATTGAAGAATATAGAGACACTGATGAGAAGCGATTTGGACCAGCTACAGTAAAAGCCATTGACCTCATTGAAAACTTTTGTTCGATGCATCTCGCAGTCAACTTATGTAAGGAATTCCTTTGTGGAATTACTGCAAAAGATACAACCAATATCTCTGTTGACAGACAACATCATCCATGACAACAAAATATGGTGCAAGCTCATGTAAGACGAGAAGCATTGAAGCAAAAAGCACAGATAGAGAGAGAAAAATTATCACAACTCCACTTAGTTACAACGTTCCTTCCTTAGAAACCAAGTAAATATTCGCAAAAACGTTTTAGGACAGATTCAGTGTCTCCAATGCTAGGGATTTTACCCTAGATCTAGGGTAATCCTTGCTGATCTAGGGCCTAGGGTAGGAATTTTTTAAAATACAGGAATCTAGGGTATTTGCAAGACCTCCTCATTTTAATAATATTCATATTTTTTATAATTATATTCATACACCTTAATAATATTCATAGGGTTTTTTCAGCATGTTTACAGAAGAAATCGTAGTTTCACGCATGGCAACAGAGCCTATAGATAAATCATGGTAGTTGACACATCAACAGATGATGTGAAAAAAGCTGAAATCAAATTAGCAGCCTTGTTTGTAGAACATAACTTGCCGTTTCAAGTGATGGATCATCTGTCTGATCTTGTCTCAACAACGTTCACTGATTTGAAAATAGCACAACAATTTTCTAGCAAGAATACCAAAACACAAACATGTATAATAAAAAATGTTTTAGCCAAAAGGTTTCGAAATGCCTTCGATGAGATCTTACGAAACATCAAATTCTCCATCATCATTGACGAGAGCACTGATATTTCCATGAAAAAACAGCTGGCAATTGTAGTTCGTTTTTTTCTGTAACCAGGAAAGCATGTATCAATGTTGAAATGTACAATTCAAACTCTTCAGAAAGTGAACAAGATTGAGTTTATCAGTTTATGATGTTCAGCAATATAAAAAAATTGTGAATTAGGAAAAAAAATTCTGAAATTTGGGGTTATTTCTAGGGATATTTGGGACAGGGTCGGGGAATTTCTAGGATAAAATTCAAGGATTTTCTGGGGTAATTTGAAGCTGGGTCAAGGAATTTCTAGGGCCAGATTTATTCTAATCTGGGAAATTACAAGAGATTTCGCCTGGAGACACTGGACAGATTATTTGTATTACGTTCAGTCATTCTGGTAGACAACGACCTCTGAATGACATTGTTATGGAACTCTCTGACTTTATTGATGAAAATCAGTATGAATTTCAGTATTTATAAGGGAACCTAGTGCCTTAGTTAGACAACATGTCAGTCATAAATTTGAGTTACCTGACCAAACTTTCAAATGGTATGGTATGATGGTACTGTACTCGAGTACAATGAAGCTACTAAAACGCACAAAATTCTATAACCTGTTAGAGTTGAAAAGTTACTCAAAGATGTTAATGCATGGGAATGAAAGTAATAATATCATATCATATTATACATGAGGTTAGTTAACATATACTTAATGAGTAGTTGTGACAGTGTTAGTAATAAACTAAAGGAGCTGGTTACAATGGTTAGTGCAAGTTATTGTTGAGAAACAGTAGCATGTCCATGTTACTAGGCTTGAGTCTGTTCCGTCTCTCGACACCAGTTGTCCAGCCTTTGAAAATAATTGTTCTGATGGAACAGACGAGCCTGGAATGGATAGATACTTCCGTGCTAGTGTATGTAGCTTTGGAAATCGAACAGCATTATCTTTCCACCATACTAGTGGGTCTTTTGTGTGTTCTATGCATGGTTCCTCGAAGTACCTACGAACTACTATGGTGGCATCTGTTTGAGCAGATCGATGTGAAGTTGATTCACTCACTCTCTGATCAAAGGAATCCCAGAGGCTGGGTGTGGCAGGTGTATTCCTAGTGGAAGTGCTTGGACCTGTAGCTTCCTGCCTTTGATCAAGGCTCGGCAAAGTTGCTACCTCATTTTTGATTCTTGTGACAGCATGTTCAGCTGAAGAGGTGGTTGAGAATGAGTCTAATAAGGTGGTTACAGCTGTTGTATATGCACCCTCTATAGAAGAAAAACGGCTAGACAACTGTGAGGCAAGTGTAGCAGCTAAAGGGACATCTAAGTGGGACAGCAATCTGATAAGTGGGATTATCATTGGAGTTGACACATACTTGTCACCTGATATATTTTCTGTTGCTTCTAGGAATGGTTTAAGGACTTGACTAACTAAGCACAGAGTGGTTGTAATAGCCTCAAACTGTTCATGAATCCGTTCAAACATCGCATAAGTGGAATTCCATCGTTGTTGATTTGGCACTTTGATGAAAATGACTCACAATGTCCTTACATTGTTTTTGTAAGTCACTAATGTCACTGGTCCTTGTGATCGAGTCTTGTACAACTAGATTAAGTGAGCGAAACAGGGTAAGTGACGCCATGGTGTTTTGCTTATTGCTGCTACCATGTTACTTGCATTGTCAGTCACAACGCACACTACTTTTTCCCCAATGTTCCAGCTGGCAGCAACTCGTTGTAGTTCAGCAGCAATGTGCTCAGCAGTGTGATCAGTGCTGAACTCGAATGTTTCCAAGACTGCTGATTTCAGCTCCCATGTTTCGGTAATGTAGTGCACTGTAACACAACAATATGATGTTGTTTGTAGTGATGTCCATATATCTGTGGTTAGGGAAACGTGAAGTATTGTTTAATTCAGCCAGTAATTTAGTTTTTAGGTTTTGATAGGTGACAGGAATCTGAGTACTCATTACGGTTCGACGACTAGGAGGTTGATATCGGCTGTCTAATGTTGAAAGGAGGTTTTTAAAGCCTTTATCTTCAACAATAGCAATTGGTTGTAGGTCAGTTGCAATCATGTATATCAGTGATTCATCAATGTTTTTCCTTCTTATAGAATCTTTGGAATATAGTTGAGATCTGGATAGTGTCTGCTGTATAGTAGGTTCACTAGGTTGTTGGTTTGTTGTGGTTTTCCTTCGCTTTTCTTCGCTTTTCTTCATTTTCCTTAATCTCCTTTGCACATTTTTCATACTCTTTCAGATGTTTCAACATATTGCTTGTGTTACCACCTGTTTGTTTGATTTTGGTTCTGCAGGCAGCTATGGTACATACAGTGAAAGGTCCATCAAGAGTGTCCTCCTTATGAAAAAAATTCCAAACAGAACTTTGTGTACGTTTTGAATTATTCATGATTCACACTTGGTAGTCTTCGTATATATAGCTTTTGAACTTTTAATTTTAAAATTTTAAATTTTTTAAATTTTTAATTAACGCAGCGCGCTTTTTTATAAACTATTATTAAGTAATATTAATATTAACGTTAAGTGGGTGTGGTCTCCGGTATCGACTGTGTTCTGAGCCTGGAATCGAAGTATCGAGTACTTGAGTATCGGTATCGCCCATCACTATTATGTACACCAAGGTCATGCCTTTAACAAGTCATTGATAAGATTTGAACATACCAAACAAAAGATAAAACATCGTAGTAAGTTTACAACATTCACCTTGAGTCTAAGAGTCACATACACCACAATATGTACCAATAGAGGATTGTCTCCATGCGCAGCAAACCATGTCCCGACCACACCCCTTAATTTAACCTTTCCTTATTGCTGCAGAAAGTCAGGGAGTGCTCTAAATGATTTCTTACTTAACCTGGAGTGTAGTTAAGTGAAGGTCATGTGACTGGTTTGCTTGTTTGCAAAATAGTGACTAGAATAATATGTTTCTCATCAATGTAAAATTTATGCATTTATTATTAAGCATGTATTTGGTATTTTCGACTTTGTTAGAAGCTCCTCTGTCTATATAAGTAAGTCATAAGTCTGTGTTGTGGAAGTTATACAGGTAAGTAAAGGTGTGGGTGTTGCCGTTTCGACTACTAAATATTCAAGCACTCGCCTTGCTATCTTCCTGCTAATAGCGAAGCCATAAATTTTACATCTATAGCTTTCTCAACAACTCTTCTTTCCAGTAAAGCAAGCTAGAAAATCTAGTTTCATAACACGGGAGAGTTATAGTGGTGAAAATCTTAGTTACTATACGCTCCGCCCACACATTTTCCTAGATAATTAATTTCGGAATCTATGAAAAAGGTCTAGTTTAATTATGGCCGCTAAAGAGTTAATACTTTGTCTGTTGAGTATGCCATTCAATCACAACAAGTTATGGGTATGATTCATGATTGTGCGTCTACCAACAGTGTGGCAATGCGAACATTGAAGATCTTGTATCCATGTATGTTAGGGGTAGGATGCTTTCACATACATTGAATCGTGTTGGTGAGAACTTCAACATTCCTTTTGCCAACGATTTTGTAACTCATTGGGTTGGCTTATTTTCCAAAGCATGGTTTCTATGGAAGGAACGAAAAAGTGGTCTTGCAATTTGTAGCTACTGTCCCACAAGGTGGTGGAGCAAATGGGAAATAATGCACCAGTTAATGAAAGTTTTTGGAGATGTTGAACCGTTTCTTAGAAGTTCAGATGACTTTTCAGGAAATACAAGGGATAAATTACTTGAATATTTTGCCGATTCTACAAAAATGCGTACTCTAAAAGTAGAGCTTGCTTCGGTGGTAGATGCTGGAAATCCTTTTGTAGAAGCTACTTATAAGCTTGAATCAGATGGTTCTATCGTTTTAGAATGTTTTGATGTAATTAGTGCTCTTGATGTGGCAATCAAAATGGAAAATTACTCAAATGTACAAGCGGTTGTGAAGTCTATTGCTAATGGGAAGACAGATGTACAATTGAAGTGGATGAAACATGCTCGAGAATGTATAAAGCGAGCTATGAAGTACTTTGAGGATCACCTGAAAGCAGAAATCATGAGTGTTCCAATGAAGGCATTTAAGGCAGCCTGATTGTTTTCGTGACACTAAAAAAAAAATCAAGCCTGAATGTGCTCCTTTAAACAGTTTATTGAGAATTTACCTTTCGTTATGAACTGACAGATGAGTTTCCTAAGTATGTCGTTCTTACAAATGACATTTCACCCAAATATACAGCTTTAGCTTTTTGGAAACATCATGGTACTACCATTCTGAAATGGAATGATGTTACCAAAATGTTGTAGTTCTTCAACCTTCATCTGCCCCTGCAGAGAGAGTTTTAAACAGTACATTTGGAGACCAGCAGCTTGCATTGTTGGAGGACTACTTAAAGGCTTGATGAAAAAAAAATTTTTTTAAAAACAATAATATGTTCAAATTAAGGGAATTATTGGGTAAAAATTGGAGAATTTCCCAAAAGAATTGTGGGGAAAATGGAAAGCATAATTAGCTCAGGCCTACACAGGACCAAAGTGCTGAATCTTTATGTTCTCTGATTTCTACCATGTTTCAAAATTGGAAGATCACCGGTAAAGTCACTGGTATAAAGTTTCTGGTGTTCTACGTACAAACAATGCACAAAACATTGTAAATGCTATAGGACTCCTTTGGATGGATCATTTTCATTGTATTGCTCACGCACTGGATGTTGAAAGGTTCACAAAACCCTAACTCGATGCAAATAAGTCAACGAAAGAAACACGAAACTTCCTATAGTAACAAGTGTACCCTCAGAGAGATTGTTTAGCTCTGCAGGGAATATCATTACTCAATCATTATTGAAAAACAAAATAGTTTGTTGCCTGATAATGCTGATAAACTAACAATTATTTCTATATGAAAACTCTCATACTCTTGCTTAGAAGTTAGAACCTCATCAACCCAGTGATAAGTGTTCATGTTATTTTTCTGCTAAAAAAAAGAGGTCATTATTCTTCTGTTGTTAGGAAACAAATCTAAAAGGATTAATAATAAACATGCATAAACACAAAAATAGGAAGAAAAGCCTGCCCTTGTCATCATAAACAATTACAAGTTCCATCAACAGCCTCCTTGAAAAAGCAATATTCATCATGTATGCTTGCTAACCACTGACTCCAACCCATGAATGTTACAGTTAATAAACCTGCTAGATTTCCTTAAACGACAACTTGAAAAATGGTATGGTGATCATGACATTTGTGTCACACAGGTAATAAACTCACAGAAAACGGCACGAAATTCTATCCGTATTTACACCGTTAATTGAAAAAAACGGATCAAAAACGATCTTTCCGTTTGCAAAGAAGACGGTAATCGTTACATTCCGTCGTGGGACCACTCTGGAGAACGGTTTGCCGTGAAAACTCCGTAGAATTATCCGTTTCACACCCCGTTTCAACTCCGTATTAATCCTTATTAGTAGTTAATAATAATAATAATAATAATAATAATAATAATAATTACTTTTTCTTCATAAATAGAAGAGATAATGGATAATAATTATTACTGAAAGTCTGAAAGCAAGATAGTACTGTTACTCATTATAATAGTCACTGTCATCTGTATCTGACAAGGAGTCTTCATGAATCGAATCATTTGGAAACTCATTCCTTGGCAACTCTAGATCTGGTGGTTGTGTTAGCAGAGGATCAGTAGTGCTATTATTAGGGGATGTAGAGGCTACAGAGCTGCTAGGAGAAGATGTTCTATCATTAATAACTGCACTTGAAGCCACAGCCCATTCAGGACACTTGAGATGCGAGGGTGGAGGAATTGATGAATCCTCTAAATAATCAGACATTTGTGGATTTTTCAAGCGAGAGTTCAGTTTTTTTATTAATCTATTCAATTCTGTGAGGGAAAAATCAATGTAATTGACTAGATACAAGAGAGGCAAACATACTTCTTGATCTCCAAGGCAATGAACGACGTTTGATAGTGCCTTCTTCATCACTCTCTTCAGTCATGTACATGTAATTGATCGATTCCCACAACTTTTCTTCCTTTTCTCCCTTCAATACAGCTTTCCTTTTTGTGTAGAGCTATATGAAGGGAGGTATTATTTGTATAGTATTAGTTGTTTTGTTTTACCAAATAAACAACAATGGCATGGCATGAATTAACCATTATAGTGCTTACAGTGGTTTGACTACAGTCCTAGATTAAACTGAACAAAAATAGTAACACACCTTCTTCCTCCGTTCATTCTTCCTTATTCGTTCCTTTACTGCACTAACAATAGGGATTCTTGATGGACAAGAATCATTGAAGAGACGGCGACGACTTTCATAATATCTGTGTACAGCACCTTTGGTACAAAAATACAAACATGCATGTGTGTTTAAAGAAGTACTTGTATATATCTAAAAAGCTTTCCTGAATTCGGAACTCCTTGTAAATCCTCACAAACATGGCAACTGCATAAATACAAAAGTTTAGCAGCACAATCTCAGTGATCAACAATACTCCAAATTGCAACATGACCTTAACAGCATCCATCACAGGGAATGTACTGTACCTTTAGAAAACACTTTAAAATGGTAGTTTAAACACCATAATATAAACCCTATTACTCATCTAGATGAGACATCCAACCGGATAATACCAGCTGAAATTAAAAAGAAACAAGTTAAATGTACTACCCAAAGATGGGACATCTAGGTAATACTGAAATAAGTAAAACGTACTACCCAAAGATGGGACATCTAGGTAATACTGAAATAAATAAAGTGTACTACCCAAAGATGGGACATCTAGGTAATACTGAAATAAATAAAGTGTACTACCCAAAGATGGGACATCTAGGTAATACTGAAATAAGTAAAACGTACTACCCAAAGATGGGACATCTAGGTAATACTGAAATAAGTAAAACGTACTACCCAAAGATGGGACATCTAGGTAATACTGAAATAAGTAAAACGTACTACCCAAAGATGGGACATCTAGGTAATACTGAAATAAATAAAGTGTACTACCCAAAGATGGGACATCTAGGTAATACTGAAATAAATAAAGTGTACTACCCAAAGATGGGACATCTAGGTAATACT